>CM070582.1:30410718-30864236 GCA_036346355.1 Rhipidocladum racemiflorum
GGAAGTAAAAAGAATACATGCATGTCCAAACGACTGTATACTCTACCGTAACGACTGATATGTCCATATTTGTGTTGGGTTGTGTTTCGAATCGACACTGATATGTGACTATTTGTGTCGGTTCATGTTTAGAACCGATACTGATAATGTTATTTGTATCGGTTTTTAAACCGACACTGATAATGTCTAATTATTACTGTCCGTATATCTGTATCGGTTAGAAAACCGATATTAATGTCGGTTCCGAACCGACACAGATGAGCATGCCGTTAGTAGTGGAGATTAACTCTCAGTTGACATTCTTGAGGTTTATATTTGCTTTGTATATGGTAATGCATAGATGTATCAAGTTTGAACCGTGCGTGAATCTGGGATTCACAACTTGAGTAGTTTTAATTCTGTGGTCTGCTTTAAAAAACCATTTCAACTTTTTTTAGGTTAGTAATATACACTTTATTACAAGGGAACACAACTGAGAGCAACCGGGCCATCCACGCCATCACCTTTGGATTTTTGCAAAAAGGCCCTTCGACTTTCTTTAAATCGCAGGTAAATCCCTGCGATTTACGAAAAGGTCCTCCATGATTTTTTGTGAGGGAAAGAAAAATGTTTCCGAATCACGTTTATGTCCCTCGTTCGTTTCTTGACGAAAAAAAACTCCCGTTCAATACAAATCGCGAACGAGCCCTTTTCTAATTTTTCAGGGTAGCGGCCAGGTCCAAAAACATAACAAACGGGTCCTCGCTCCTTACGTCCAGGTCCTTTCTCTATTTTTCCCAGAAAAAATATTTTCGTCAGCAGAAATACATGTGCGGCTCTATCTCTAGAATTTTTCCCCCAACTTGATTTTCCAACTCGATCTCTAATATTTTTCGAAACATGTATTATTACTCGATGAACGCATCGAGTGTTAAACTCGACCAATTATTACCCGGTTAACACATAGAGTGTTTAACTTGACAAACGAAGGTTGACCGGAAAATAATAGAGTGTTAACCAAATTCGTCAAAAGAAATATATGTACAACTCTATCTCTCTGTTTTTTTTAACTCGATTCCTAATATTTTTCAAAATAAGAGATGTGTGGAGTTGCATCTCCATATATTTTTTTGCAACTCAATCTATAGTATTTTTTGAAACATGTATTATTTACTGGTGAACGTATAGAATGTTAAACTCACAAAAAAAAGATCATTTTTCTGTTTTTTTTCGAGAAAATATATCTATTATGCCTGGAATATTTACGGAGCAGCCAGCTGGCCACGTCGCCCTCTTCGCCAAAAGTCCCTCCGAAAAAATTAAATTGTATTTAGGTCCTTACGTCGGTTATTTTTCAGAAAAAAAAAACTTGAATCAAATTTCGCACGGCGCGGCAACGCGCGTGAATCTAACTAGTAGGACTATATTAGGGATTCATTGGGAACTGCTACGGAATCGTTGGTTCCCACTTGACTGATACACAGTGTCTGACTACTAAGGTCTCGTTTGGCAACTTGAAACCGGGCGGTTTCTACTAGATTCTAGAAGAAACTCAACCAAACAAGCTAAAGCTCGGAACGTTTCTTCTTTTTTCATTATGTGGCCAAATCAGTCTCAAACCCGTTCCACCCGATTCATAGAATCCTACCTGAAACATTTCTACCAAGAATCTGGAATCGTTTCCGTTTCTACTAGAATCTGGAACCGTACCAAACAAGACCTAAATTTTAAAAACAAGTCAGCACAATTTGATCCATAATTTAGACAGTTTTCATCAATAAATTTGTCTGTCTTTCTATGCCTGTCAAAATCATGTTCTACTACATTTGGTAATAGTAATACACCTAAGCTGCAATTTTTTTTTTTTGTCGACGACTTTTGTTCCTAACCATTATTTTACATCCCATGTGTTGCCATGCTCTTGCAGAACCTCATGATCTGGTCTATGAAGCTGCATTTAATTGGACACATGCATGAAAGAAACTTATCGGTAGTATAATCATTCAGCCTATGTATAATTGGTAACTTGGGCCATTTGATCTTTAAATCTAGAATATTAACAATGGAGTAGGATTGGCCTTTATACTGTAAAACTATAATAGAATGTGAATCCTATTCCATTTGTCATAGGGTTCGCACTGAAGTGACCTGACCTAGAATCTGAATCTGGTTCGGTTAATATGCCAATTGCCACATATTGATCCGTCCACTATGTAAAGTCCAATGATTGGCTCTTCCAAGTAACTACCCTTTTGGTGGACGACCCGTCGACTGTGGCAAAAACTAGACATGCAAGACGCACCTCAGCTTTGTGTGGATAATGGAAGTCGAGAGAATAATTCTTCACAGAACTAAGAGGGCCATGCTGCGATGTTCAAGCTCACCAATTGAGAGAAGGGTTCACAAAATCCACGATTTTCGGTTGATTTTCGCGATTTTCGCCCATATCGCCGTGGCCCGATATCAAAAACCGGTCGATAAACCAAGCCGATTTAAAAAACAATTCAAAAAAATTCGAAAATTCGAAAAAAATTACGTGTCAAAAACCGGTCGAAAATCGGTCGATTTTCGTCAAAAATCATCGAAAATTGCTACTAAAAATGAATTGCACAAAAAGTTCAACAAGGTCGTCGATTTTTCACGAGAAATCGTCGATTTTCCACGAAAATCGACGGTTTTTGAATTTTTTTTTTTGAAAATTTTTGGTTTTTGAGTTTATCTGATTTTTGCGATTATCGAAAATTACTGTTCATCCGAAAATCGCCGTATCGATTTTGTGAACCTGATGGAGAGTCTTTTTTCTGTTCGTGTGGATACTTGTGGGCGAGGCTTCAGTTCATGTGGATACTTATAGAGTGAGGCTCCTACCGCCTTGATGTACTAACACGATCCGACTTGTTCTTCATCTACCAGTGAAAAGTCACATCCACGCATCTGGTGATACCACTGAAATCGTAATATGTAATTTATACAACGAGTTTTCTGAATTTATATTTACAAAAAATTTTGAAACTACTTCTGCTTGCTATATCCTTTTTTCCCAACAATAGTACGGTGGACGAAAAAGGCACCGCCGATAGTGGCAAAAGCAGATGGGATGCAACGGGGTGGTCGTGATAGACATACATGTAACCCGTCAATTAGCATGTCTCATTTACGCTACACATAAAACTTGTATTTACCGTCTATAAAAACAAAGGATATCTAGTGGAAATTTAAGTCTTTTCTCACCAAATAACACTCAAATTTTAAGATTTCAGATGATATAGATTCAATTGATAGAATCAATTTTTCTCATCTTCTCGCGTTTGAGTAGTCTATAGATAAAAAAAAATACTCAAACAAAAACACACTTGAAAGTCGCTTAGTAATTCAGAAAAAGGTACTTTTCGAGGCCACTAACACCGGAGGCTTTTTTTTGGAGAAATTTTACAGTGAATTATACTGATAGTATATAATGTGTAGTAGAAATCACATCTAACCATTAATTTGTTAACGGTGTTTCTATTACTCTACTACTAGATGAAGTGTAAGTAAACTCTAATGAATCTGATCTATTGGATTGAAAAGAATGATCGGTTCATATTCAATTTAATGTATTGTAAAAGAGCTTTTTTTTTTCTTTTACAGTAAGGAGAGAGCCCACACGGCAGAGAGGGCCTTCCTTTTTGTAAGGGAGGCTTCCTCTGCTGCTTCTTCCCTCTCCCATTCGTTGAGACGCCAAGAACACGCACACCGAATCAACCGAACAATTCAACAAGGACGCACCATCAGCCGACCAAGCGAGAGCCAGCTGAGCCTTCCCAATGGCGGTGCCCTGCGGAGCTCCCCTGCCCCTGGCGCCGCTGCCGGTGGTGGGGCCGCAGCTCTGCGCGCCGTACTTGGTGCTGCTGACGGTTACCAAGAAGGCCATCAGCTTGTCCAACGGCGACTTCACCGTCACCGACGCCAACGGCGCCGTCGTGCTGCAGGTCAAGGGCACCGCTTTCAGCATCCGCCACCGCCGCGTCCTCCTTGACGCCGCCGGCCAGCCCCTCCTCTCCATGCAAAAAAAGGTACACATATGTATGCATGCATCGATCATCTTGCCTCGCGCGCCCTAATTTCTTTGATCGGTATACTTCCAATAAATTCAGAAGGGTCGATGGTTCTAGAGAGCAACAAGAACCCAGGAGAGCAAAGCAAAAACAGTGATGTCAGTCTTGATCTTATCGTTTGTTTTCTTCTTATAATAATGTCATGGTGAAACTGTATCACTGAATCCTTGGAAATTGATGTAGTGCTGATGATGTTTTATATAGTATTGATAAATTTGACCGGATTGAGAAATACTATTTTTTTTCTCTGCCTAATGTGTGTCCTCGCTTGAATTAAAAGTAAATGAAAAGGACTTCGGATTGTGAAACTTTCCAGTTTCCACAACTGATTTTACGATGTTATCGAACTGTTTGGACACTCATGGCGATGTATATATCAATAAACCATTATTGCGATCTGAATTTGATGGCTTAATTGTGCACATCACATATTCATAGATCAATGAAACACAGTTCAAGGTTGAACTCAAATAATTTCAACTGCGAACAATTAGAACATGGTAAGAGTTTTGCTGGTTGCTCAAGGAAGACAAACTTTATTACCGCTGCGCCCTGTTTCAATTGTTCGTAATTCAATCTCTAACAAGCGATTGGTAAGCTTTCTTGAAGGGTTTTCAATTATTTCAACTCTATCATCAGCACATCCAATTTCAATCCATTTTAGAGATCACATACTACTGCCAGTACAATAAAAGCTAATAGAGTAACAATTCAGCATCACTTGTCAGGCATTCAGTATGCACAACAGATGGGATGTATTCAGAGGGGACAGCACAGCCGCGATCGATTTACTCTTCACTGTGAAGAAATCTTCAATTTTTCAACTGAATACAGAGATATATGTTTTCTTGGCTGGGAACACCGCAGATCAGGTCTGTGATTTCAAGATCAAAGGTAGCTACTTCGACAGGTCCTGCGTCTTCTATCTTGGCAACTCGAACACCATGATAGCTCAAGTAAGTACCAAAATTGCTTCTGTTTCTAATCATATTGTGGAGCTTTACAAATTTTTAGCTAATACATGTACCATCTGGTGCTGCAGATGAACCGTAAGTCTACTGTTTCGAATGTACTGCTCGGAAAGGACACATTTTGTGTTACCGTATTCCCGTATGTTGACTACGTGTTCACCGCATCTCTTGTTGTGATTCTTGATGAGATTCACAGGTGGTGAACACGATCCGGGTGTTGAAGTACAAACACTCTCACCCCAAGCTTCCTTTATTAAGTCCCAAGGCTGTCAAATTATCTCAACGTGCCGTTGTAAGTAGTGCCATCCAATCGAGGGTTGCATGCATATTATGCTAGCAAGATGAACTGTTGAACTATGTTGATTAGCGCTTTTGTACGATAATGTGAATTTACTTTTCACTTGTTCGCTATTCTGCAATTGCTTACTGCAGTGAATGTTTGTCTGTAGGAGATTTTGGTTACGTTAGATGCTACGTTGCCCGGATACCACCGTATGAAATTTTCTCAAAAACATCGATATGACAATACGTATGCATCATCATCATTATTATTATTATTATTAATAACAAGAAAATTAATGAATTCTTATAAGGAAATAAGAAATTGAGAATACCTTAATATTGATGGTGGCTCTACTAGATGCTGCTGGACAAGCACAAGTATCGATGCTAGATGATGCACTCGAGCTTCCAAGTCCACCACCACCGGATGCCATATGCTCCAACAAGTATGAAGTAATAAGTTCATAGATTCACAATATGAGAGGTTTAAGACTAATGTAAGCTATGACTTGTTAAAACTTTAACCCAACGTCAAGACTAAGCAAACTAAGCAAGTTTGGACCAATCACGGCATGTTCAAACAGCATCTGTTCTTCTCAAACATCATGATTGAAGTATGACACTACAATTTTGACTCAAAAACATCTCAGGGACCATCATGTAAGTACGAACTGATTCACATACCAGGCCCTGTTGTTTGCCATTTCATTAACAGCTAATAGCAGTCAAAGAACACCAACTGAGCCAACGGAAGCATTGATGTAAGCCAAAAGTAGCAAGGATGCTTAGCCTCTTATACCTTGATGCAGTTTGAACAACCGCCTACAGGCCACGTGCGTAGATGGCCGGATCGGGGGAGGGAGATGGCCGGAATGGGGAGGACGTCAAATGGAGCGCGCAGATGGCTGAACTGGGGAGGGAGATGGCCAGACTAGGGAGAGCGCAGGAGGCCTAAATGGGGGAGGGAGATGGTGAGGGAGTCAACTGGAGTGCTCAGATGGTCGGACCGAGGGGCGTTGCAGATGGGCAGACCGGGGAGGGTGAGGACGGCGGCATCACCGATGGTGGCGTGAGGGATGGGGGCTCTGGAGCTTGGCGGTTGTGTTGAGGCTAGAAGTATCGGGACTCTGGAGCCTGGCTTACACACGTTGAGAGGGGGATTGCATTTAGGGTTATATGTATCGGGAAAGTATCTGAGAAGTATCCGAGAAGTATCGGATTTTTTTCTTTAAAAAAATAAAAATAAACGGATACTTGCAGGATACGTATCGGAGAGTATCTGATACAGATACATATCGGACACGGATACGCTAGGTTTTCCCAGGTATCGATGCAACGTAGGTTAGATGTTTGCTCAATAGTTGAATTGTTACCGACCAAAATGTAGTTGCATACAATCAGCGCAGTGTAAGCCAATCAAATTTGTGTTTCAGTTTGAAACAAGACTGTAGTGAATATTTAATCTTTCTGGAGATGCATGCAACAATTTTACCTGAGTTGTGCTTTTGAAAGACCATGTAGAGGTCTACTCATGTATGTGATGAGTAATTGACTGTATTTTTTATTGTGGTGCTCAAGTTTGAGTTTGATTCAAAGTTAATTTGAATTTGAAGCAATTTGAGGGGCTGTTAGTATCAAGGCGGTACTACCGGCCTTTGGTGGCAGTAGTGCTGACCAGCGACACTACCGGTATCAATATGGCAGTAGTTATTTTTCAAAAAAGGTTTTTTCTCAAGGTTTAGGCATGATGGTACTACCGGCTACCAGGGAGCGGTAGTACCGGACTTGTGGTACTAGCGGCCCCTGGTTGGCAGTAGTACCGAGATCATCATTGATTTGAATTGCAATTTTGGCTATGGGTTGATTATTGCATTTTGTGTTGGACAATACAATATGATATGTTCCCTTGACTATAACGGTTGCAGGACGTCGGAGCTAGGTCATGGTGAGGCGAAGGTGACTAGGACTAGGCTAGAAGAGCTAAGGTCCAAACGGTCGAGGTGGCACCGAAGTTGACTAAGGGCAGGGAGTCGTTGCAAGCCGAGAAGACAAGTGGACAGTGATGGTGCTAGCTTAAGCCATACTCAAGCGAAAGAGGATCATTGGATCGCGGATTCGCAGTTGGAGTAGTGGTTAAGTTAGTGTGCTTTGAGAAGCGTGAAAACCCATTATGTTTATGGGTTTTGAGTTAGCTCATGTTTGAGTGAGTGAGTCAATTTCATCCCTTAATGAGGTTCCTTATGGATGAAGAAAGTCATCCAATGGTGAATATTGCTTCGATTAGGCTATAAATAGAGAGAGATAGGGGTATGCCTCTCCTCGAAGCTTGTGAGAAAGATTTTTGGTTTCCTTTTACTCATTTGAGCTTTTTCCACCCAGTAGTGTGCCTTTGTAAACTTCATCTCTAAGCTATGCAAGATCTAAACTTCTCCATGTTCTGAAAATTTATTTTATATCTTGCATTTTTGCTTGGTTCTTTCTTGAAACTTGAGCTTTGCCTCCCCTCCTTCTACTTGCTATAGTTCTATTGGATCAAGCATGTGTAAGAGGTTGAGAAAGACATATAGATCATGTTTCAACCCAACAAGATCCACAAGAACTCATTCTTGTTCAAATGTTTGATCTTTCCCTTCTTGAGTTCTTCATCTCTATGTGGTTTCTTTATCTCTTGATCTTGTGTTGTCAAGGATAAATGATTGATAGATGAATCTTGTACAGATCATATCACAATCATCTAGGTAGGCTCTCACTTGAGCATCAAGAGATCTCTCAAGAAACCGGTATTTTATTAAAGAAAGAAAGATTTGTGGTAGATCGTGTTCTTGAGTATTTGAGGGATATTTCTTTGGTGCTCCTGCTTGCTGCGACATGTGGGAGATCATTTAAGATCATCTTGATCACCAAATCCCCATGAGCAAGCTCAGGGTGAAGGTTTTGTATTTGACCCGGTTTTGGTGCAACCTTCATTAAACTGGAAAAATGTTGTAACTTTGACGTCAATCCTTGCGATTAAAGGTTGGAATAGGTTCATGATATATATAGGAAGATGCATATAAAGTTTCATGGGATTTAGACCATCTGATCAAAAATTACACCGATTCTTGTTTTTAAAGTCGTGCTGATTTACTGTTCACCTTGAAACTACTATTTATCCACCAATATCGCTACGTAGCACGATATTACCATTACTGTAGCACAGAAGTGCCGCCCCTAGACTGAACTTCTTCAAATTAATTCTTTTGCTTATATTTGATTGTCTAAGGTTTTGGCTTAGTTCTTTGAGGGGAAATTTTATTTGACAGAATTTTATTTAGCTCCTATTCACCCCTCCCCCTCTAGTTGTCTTATCGATCCTTCAGTTTTAGTAGAAGGAGCTTCCATATGGCATTTTTCAAATCAGATGCCTATATGGAATAAAATGAAAATTGAAAAGTTCGTCGAGAATTATGGGCATCAATGTACAATATCTGGCTGGGCAATCAAGCCACAAGCCACAAGGGTAACCGTATCATCGGTGCCCCTGCATGGAAGCACCCTGATAGAGATTGCGTGAAGATCAATGTTGACAGCACATCTTCAGAGCTATGAGGAATTGTTGCCCGGGGTGAGATGATTGTTAGGAAACTAGGCCCATGTGGACTCTTACCGAAACCCTAGTTGTAGGTTATAAATAGGAGGCAGGGCGTCACCCCATTGTACACAGAAGCAAGCAATAAAAAATAGCAGATCTGTTCCTCCTCATATTTGTGTCTCGCCCTCTCCCTGTCTATTCTCCACTTTAGATCTATTAGGCAACCCCGGACTATTCGATAGAGAGGTTGTCTAACACGTTATCAGCACGAAGCTCTACCCGGCGAACAGATTTAAAAGGCGAGGAAAGGTGAGAATGAAGATTGAATCGCTCGTTGAATCTATATTTGCATCTAATCTACGCAGCATTGTATGGTGACACGAAGTCACGTGGCACGAAGCTACAATATACAGCAATCTTTTCTGTAGTTCGTGACATGAAGTTACAGAACGCATCAAGAACCATCAAGATTATAGATCAAGTCGCTAGCAGCCGCATCGAGCCCCGTGCATGCAGCACCGGAGTTGCCCGGCCGACTGACGCGTCGAGCCGACCGGCTGCCCGTGCATGTAGCACCGGAGTCGCCCGGCTGACCGCGCGCCGCTGCTGCCCCTGCCTCCAGCCTTCGCGGTGCATGAAGCGCCCGCCACGGGCCTTCGCTCGGCACTAACTGGACTCGCCTCGCTGGCCCGCTCGAAGTGCGCACGAAGCCTCGCCGCCGACACCGTGCCGGGCTGCCGACGCTAACGCCTCACTAGGATGTAAATCGACTCCGCTGGATCGCCGCCGCCGTCGCCGCACACCTTGGCTGCGATCATGCCGCACTCCGGCCGTCGGGCCATTGTGTGCCTACCGCGTCCCGGCCAGATCCCATTGCCGGGACGACCCATAGCGGCCGACGCCGGCTGTGGCAGTACCGCCCGCCAGCGCTCACAGCCGACCCGCCCGCGTCCCAGCGCCCGCGCCAGTGCCGGCCGAAGCCGCTGCGCACCGCCTTGGACCGTCGCCCGTTGCGACTTATGCGCTCAGCGACCTCGGTGGCGATCGCATCAAGCTCTCCTTTTCCATTAGACTTGAAGTCCAAAAGCAACTGAATGCAATTTGGTTAAGGAGATTGGTTGGGGCACGGGGGCAAATGGGTAATTTCCCCTTTGCCCCTCAGTTATTTAATTCTTTTATTTATTTTATTTGTTTATTTTCGAAAATTGAATAGTATTCGAAAAATTGAATAGAAAATTCCGGAAATTCTATAAATTGCCAAAAAAATATGAAAATTCCCATAAAAAATTCCAGAAAATTGTATGGCTCTGTTTTTAATTTCACTTAGCCTTATTTTTTGCATTTATGAATGTTTGCATGTATTTTTGCAATTATTGCCATGTTTAGAATACTGGAAATTGAAGCACGCCGTACGAAGCGGCTATAGTCGCGCTAGGAAGGCCGACGTGCATGGAACTGACTGCGCCGCGCGCATGAAGCCATGCTACGCCGATCGCGTGCATGAATCCGATCGCACGAAGTAGATCGCGTGCATGAAACCGATCACACGAAGTCGATCGCATGCATGAATCCGATCGCGCACATGAATCTGATCGTATGCACGAAGCCGATCACATATATGCATGAAGCTGTATTTATGAATATTTATGAATCTTGCATTTATGGATCTTATTATTTATGAATCTTGTACTTATGAATCTTGCATTTATCTTGTATTTATGAATCTTGCAATTATTGCTTTCTTTTAGTTTGCTGAAAATTCATGAGAATTAAATTATGCATTTTATTGAATCTAGCAGCTACTTCCTATTAGATTGCAAGCATTAATCTAATGGAATAACCTACGAATGTGCAAAAGTATGGCATTGTCTAACGTGAGTTTTGAAGAACTGGCCCGAATGGTCAGAACTATCTCACATAGACATCGGATTGCATAATGAATTGCAAGCGCTAGAAGAGCATTTTTTCTCATGAATGAATATGCAGTTTATTCTTTATTCTAGTATTCTTTATTTATAAGCAATGTTTGAATTACTTTGTCACTGTCTTATTAGAATTATATTTCTTTTATCTAGAAATCGTGTAGCGCCCAATTGAGGAAATATGCATTGTTGATAGTGGCACAACAAATACCATCTTAAGAGAGTCAAAATACTTCTAGACGATCACGAAGAACGCTGAAAGGATTACGACAATCGCAGGAAGCGATACGCATATAATAGGCTCCGGAAGAGTCATAATTATATTGCCAATGGGTACAACTTTGGTAATTGAAGAAGCCCGCTTGTACCCTGAGTCAACTCGCACCCTCTTAAGTTTTAAAGATATCCGCACCAATAGGTTTCACATAGAAACCAATGAAGAAAATGGCAAAGAGCATTTGTGCATTGTGAAACACGCGGAATATGGAAAAATGGTATTAGCAAAATGTCCCTCATATGAATCTGGGTTGTACTACATGAGAATCAATGCACCCGTAGTGTATACTTCTTTGAAGACTATCTTTAGAAGCTCTGAATTATTTTCTGTGAAATCATGTGCTGAAAAATTGGCCTAGAATTGAATTTGCAAATGTGTGTGCATATGGTTCTTTTAGCGCCGGACTGAATTTCACAAAAAATAGCAAGCTTCCCATCTGCGCCGGACCGTTTCTCGAGGCTATGCCGGACCAAACTTTTGGTCCGCCGTGAATGAGCTTTTGACGGTTATTTTTACATGCACGCCAGACCAAAGTTTTGGTCCGGCGTGAACGGCGAATTGAAGATTTTGTTTATGTGTATGCCGGACTGATTTTTATTTAATCCGTCATAAATATGTTTTGTGCCGGACCAAGTTTTACAAAAACAGTAAGCTTCTATGTTACGCCGGACCATGCACGCCGGACCAAATTCTTGGTCCGTCGTGAACGCATTTTTGAGCGTTGTTTTTGCATGTACGCCGGACAAAAAAATTTGTCCGTCGTAAACGTGTTGTTGAACATGTTTTGCTTTGAATTAAACTGAGACTTTCGCATGTACGCCGGACCAAATATTTGGTCCGTCGTGAGTTACGTCGGACCGGAGTTTGGTCCGGCGTGAATGGATTTTTCTAGGGTTTTGCCCTGTGTACGCTGGACCAATGTTTGGTCTGTTGTGAACGTGTTTGGCTCGGTTTTAGATGTTTTACAAGAATTGAAATTGCATTGATTGTATGCAATCCTCATGTGAGTAGTTGCATGGACTGATTTGAGTCAAGTCGCGGACTTATGCTCGCATCCCTTTGTGTTTGTTCATGTGCAGGTATTGCTCGAAGATGAACGTGGTCGATGACGGGACCGGAACTAGGTTCATGGAGGAACTGAGGTTCGGGACTAGGTTCAGGGTGGAACTGAGGTCTTGGTGGTCAAGGATGTCATGCGGGACGTTCGGGCTAAGAGAATGGTGCACATGAAGAATGGTTAGTCACGTGAGTATGGCATGGTGGCCATACGCGTGCAAGAGTTGTTAGTCACGTGAGTATGGATGGGTTGCCAGACGCGTGCAAGAGCTGTATTTGGCTAGGTTGGGCCGAGTGGAGTTGTGTTGAATACATACTGCTTCTAGGATTAGGAGTGGGACTCCTTCTAGGATTAGGAGTAGGAATTGTATTTAGGACTCCTTGTGTTTTGCTCCTTTAAATAGGAGGGGTTGTCTCCTGTTGAAGGGCATCAGTTAGAGCTTTAGGGTTTGTACTCTTTTGATTGGAGTACTTTAGACAAAAAGAAATAAAGATCAATTGTTCCAGATCCTTTGCGTGCTACAGTAATCGCAAAGCTACAGTGCACGCGTTGCTACAGTGTTTCCTGTTTTGATTCTTGTTTGCGTGCTTGTTCTGGTTGTAGATTGGTTTTTGTTCCTTGAGTTTCATCTTGATTTGATCCATCAAAAACCTTTCTAGGGTATTGATTTAGGGTTCCTCAAAATTTAGTTGATTAATCTTTTGTCGTTCTTGATTAATCTACAAGTTTTGATTAGATCAGTTTTCGTCAAGTTCAGTCACAGCAAGCTTGTGAGGCTCATAACTATTGATCCGTAAGTCCGATCAAGATGATTCTTTTTGGGATCGATTCATATTGGAATCCAGTTTCTTGTGTCCAAATTTCGGATCGATCTGATGGTTGGATCTCTGGGAATTAGCATTTTACCGAACATTTGTCAATCTATTTTTGTCGAATACGAGGCAATTATTTGGTTCCGTTTTGGGGTGAATTTTTAATAGATCAAAAATTTATTTTTAGCTTCTGCACAGTCATTCACCCCCCTTTGATTGCTATATTCGTATACTTCGATCCTACAAGTGGTATCAGAGCAAGGTTTTTCTAATCTATCTTAACCGGTGATTAGATTGATGGATCGTTATTCGACAAAACCGTGTGTGTTCGATGGTGTTGATTTTCAGTTTTGGAAGGCTAAGATGGAGGCGTTCATCCAGGTGCAGGGCTTCGCAATTTGGGAGAAGGTCTACAAGCCATACGAAGTCCCTGCAAACAACAACGTCAACGACGCCAATCGCGCACATGTTGAAGCAAACAGCAAGGCGCGCAACTTGATCATCCAAGACTTGGGACGTAATGACTTTGACCGTGTGATCCATCTCAAATCCGCATATGAGGTTTGGAAATCTCTTTGTGATTACCATGAGGGTTCTAACACTATCAAAGAGGTCCATCAAGATCTTTACAAAAAAGGAATACATGCGATTTGAGATGAAGCCTGGTGAGTCGCTAGATGATTTCTTTGCACGCTTTAATAAAATTCTTAGCAATTTGTGTGTTGTTGGAGTTAGCTTTAATGATGCTGCTAATGCTAGATAATTGCTTGGTGCATTAGACATGTCTATTTGGGAGATGAAAGTAACATACATTAGAGAATCAACTGTCATGAGTACACTTACTTTAGATGTTCTTTATTCTAAGTTGAAAACTCATGAGTTGGATGTTCTTGCCAGGAAGGGTAATGTTAAATCAATTGCTTTGATCTCTAATCCTAACATGTCAAATGCAAATTCCTCTTCTAGCTTTGCTTTGTCCTCCTTGTCTTCTTTAACATATAAGCAAATTGAAGAATTTCCTAAAGAAGATCTGGCACTACTCTCTTCTTGCTTTAACAAAGCTTTGCAGAATGTGAGAATGAGGAAGAGAGTTCGCACAAATTGTCCTAAACTTGCAGGAAAAGCATCAAAGGAGAAGAAGGACAACGACAGAAGAAAAGAAAAGAAAAAGTTCTCTCCTAGTGATAAGAACAAGAAGAACTTCATCAATCGCAGAGTTGTCCACCGAGTTCTTTTCGCTCTTGAACAAGTCGATTTGAGCGATGTGGATTTGGAAAGCAGCGAGGATGATGCAACTCCAAGTAAGCATGATTTGATGGGGTTGTGTCTCATGGCAAGAAACAAGGACAGCTTTACCGAGGACGACCATGACAGCGACTTCAATGAGGTAGATCCTTCTTATGATGAATTAGCTATTGCTATTGCTCGTCTTGGAAAATTGCTTGACAAACGTGACAAGAAAATTAAAAAACATGATTTTATTATTGAATCATTGAATGTTGAAATTGATAGACTTAAAACTTTGATTCCTGATGATGATGCTTGCAAATCATGTGACTTAATTTGGAATGAGCTTACTTCGCTTAGGAAAGAACATGCTTCCTTGTTACATCAAAATGAGAAAAATGAGAAACATGTTAAACATGTTAGCTGTTCCACTGATGACTTGCATGATTCAACTTCTTACTCTAAATGCTCAACTCTTGAATTGAAAGTGAAAGATGCAAATGCTAGGGTTTCTCAATTGACTGATAATCTACTTACACATGAGGTTCTTTCATGCTCTACTTGTCGCATACAGAAAGGGAAAGTTGATGTTCTTTGCAATAATTATCTCATGCTTTCTCGTAAAGTTGATTACTTGCAAGATTCCTTAGAACGGTTCACTAAAGGAAAGAAAAATTTGAACATGATTCTTGACCAATCTAAGGTTAGCTCAAACAAGAAAGGTTTAGGTTTTGATCTTAATGCTTCATATGAAACTAAACCTCGCACTATTGTTCAAGCTTCTTGTAATGACAAAATTGAGATCCTTAATGAGCCTAAAAAGATTGCTTTTAAATCTGTTGGTTTTCTTTCTTCTAACTTGATGAATGCAAAATGTGCTTCTACTGTTAAAGCAAAACATCATGTCACGTACACTTGCACTCATTGTGGTAGAGATGGACATCTAGTAGATTTTTACTTTAGATTAGCCAAACAACAAAAGAAAGAAAGGATTAAGGCTAGGTCTAACTTCAAACAGGCACGTTTCACTTCTCATTATGTGCCTAGGGTGAAGAAAACACCTTTTGCTGCCAAGATCATAGGAAAGGGCAAATCTGATTTTGTGCATAAGAATACTCATGTTATGCCTACTTTGTTGCGTCATGTGTCTCAATACTGGATTCCCAAAAATTTGATTTCTAACCCTAGTACTGAGACCTTGACATGTTTTGCTATGTAGGCTTCTCGCACGAGGAAGGAGAACATATGGCTAGTGGATTTCGGATGCTCATGCCACATGTTCGGTGATAAGAATTGGTTATCCTCCATCACTCGTGCATCTCGTGCTGAAAGTGTTACCTTTGGAGATACTTCTACCTCTTCTGTTGTGGCAAAAGGTACAGTAAAGGTAAGTGACAAGTTTATGTTCAAAGATGTGGCTCTGGTTGAAAACTTGAAATACAACTTGCTCTCTGTTTCACAAATGATTGATGAAAATCTTGAAATAAGCTTTAAGAAAAATGAAGGCAAAGTGTTACATGCTTCAGGTGACCTTGTTTTCAGGATTTCACGCTTTGGAAGAGTATTTAAAGCTGACTTTGATGTATCACCTTCTTCTAAGCATAGGTGTCTAGTTGCCAATATTTCTAAAGATTTATTCTTTTGGCATCGTAGACTTGGTCATGTTGGTTTTGATCATCTTACTCGTGTAAGTGGATTAGATCTCAGACGTGGTTTGCCTAAGCTTAAAGGTGATAGCGATCTAGTATGCTCTTCTTGTAGACATGGTAAGATTATTGCAGGTTCACATCCACCTCTTACCATGGTGATGTCGAACGCTCCAGGACAGCTACTGCATCTTGACACGGTTGGACCATCTTGAGTTCAATCTTTTGGAGGCAAATGGGGAAGAAAATCTTTGAAGACAATGATGATGTTGATGTTGAAGATGAGGTCTTGACTCTTCCTAATGCACAACAAGTTGTAGCACCTTTGGTACCTACTACTACATCACCTACAGCTAACCATCCTCAAGCTACAACATCATCTGTACATGCTGAAAATTAAGAAGGAGAAGGAGAAGTTTCAAAAGCCAAAGCTCCCTTGCACATTCAGAAAATGCATCCATCTGAACAAATGATTGGAGACCTAAATGAGAGAATCACCCGTTCCAGGTTTATTCATTCTGACACCCATGCTCATTCTGCTTTAGTTGCTTAGTTTGAACCCAAAGATATATCTCATGCATTATCACGAATCTTGGATCAATGCCATGCATGAAAAATTAGAGAATTTTGCACGAAATAAAGTTTGGAAACTAGTCTCACCACCTCCTGATTTTAATGTTATTGGAACTAGATGGTTTTTTCAAAAATAAACAAAGTGAGGATGGTGTTGTTGTTAGAAATAAGGCTAGATTGGTTGCTCAAGGTTTTACTCAAATTGAAGGCGTAGATTTTGATGAAACCTTTGCTCCTGTTGCTAGAATTGAAGCCATTAGAATCCTTTTAGCATTTGCTGCATCTAAAGGTTTTAAATTGTATCAAATGGATGTGAAAAGTGCTTTTCTTAATGGCTACATAAATGAGGAGGTTTATGTCAAGCAACCACCTGGTTTTGAAAATCCAAATTCCCGGATCATGTGTTCAAATTGTCAAAAGCTTTGTATGGTTTGAAACAAGCCCCTAGAGCATGGTATGATAGGCTAAAAACCTTTTTACTTGAAAAGGGGTTTTCAATGGGAAAAGTTGACAAAACTCTCTTTTTACTCAAGCAAGGCAATGATCAACTGTTCGTTCAGATTTATGTTGATGATATTATCTTTGGTGGTTCCTCTTATGTTTTAGTGTCTAAGTTTTCAGAAACCATGAGGGACGAATTTGAGATGAGTATGATGTGTGAGTTGACATACTTTTTGGGACTACAAATCAAGCAAACAAAGGATGGTACTTTTGTACATCAAAGTAAATACACAAAAGACTTGCTACATCGTTTTGGGATGGAAAACAACAAGCCAATCATGACTCCCATAGAAAGCACTTGCACACTTGATCCGGATGAAGATGGTGAGCCGGTTGATCGAAAGGAATATAGAAGCATGATAGGTTCACTTTTGTACCTCATTGCATCAAGGCCGGATATACAATTTGCTGTGTGCTTGTGTGCTCATTTTCAAGCTTCCCCGCATGCCTCACATCGACAAGCTGTCAAAAGGATTTTCAGGTATCTCCATGGTACTCAAGATTTTGACATTTGGTTTTGTCGGGACCCGAATTTGCAAATCCGGACCCTATGTGTATTCAGCACTAGTCCAGGATCACGCTAGTGCACACAGTCTCAACATCGGTATATATCACAATCATACTCAATGAAATAGTAAAGTAATTTAATTAATTAACCGAACTGGTTGCTCGACCTTATGGTCAAGTTACAAAGATACGCCTCGCAGGGCGAAGACTTATTAAAAGAGAAAAAAAACTACAGTGGAATAAAATAGATTTCGTGGCGCCATCTAGTATACTACTGGCAACTGACTGGGCTCGCTCCCTAGTTAGGCGGCTCCTCCTGGTATTCTTCCTCCAATGCTGACGTCGCTATGACATCACGGGATGTGACATTATGGAAAGAGACATTTTAGAATGGGACTTTATAAATTACGTGTAACACCTCAGAATGTGACTTTATAGAATACGGCATTACGGTACGACTTTATATCGTGTTTTTGGGCTTTTCTGGGTGTTTAGGCCTCTCCGGGGGAGTTTGGGCCTTGCGGGAGCTAGTTTGGGCCTTGGGGGAAGCTTTTGGGCCGTTGGTGGGGGCTTCATGGCCCATGTGGGGGAGTTGGGGGGCTGCACAACCAGCCCATGCGCCCCCCAACCCTAGGGCATGCGCCCACTCCCTCCTCCCCCTCCCTTAGCCGCCACTTCCTCCCCCAAGCCTAGCCACACCACCCCCTCCCTCCCTATTGCACCTCCACCTCTCCCCACCCCTCTCCACCTTCCTTGCTGCCCTAGGGGAGCCCCTCACCTCGCCAACCTGCTGTTTTCACCATTGGAGTGCTCCGCGACGAGGAGATACGATGGATTTGGAGCGAGGAAGGAGATTGCGTGAAGCGGGTGGAGATTCGTTGATTCATCGTTCGTCGGGCGAAGGTATGGCTAGGGGTAGTTCTTGGCGTTGATCTAGGGGCTGTGCTAGAGGTTATTTGGATGCTTTTAGATCAAGTGGTGGTGCTGTGATTGGGTAGATTAGATGAAAACTAGAGTTTGCCACGTTCTCTGCTTCGGATAGATTGTGCAGTAGACCTAGGGTTTGAGTTTTCGTGACCTTAGAGTCGGAATTTGGATGGCCGCCTCTTGAGAAAGTTGTAGGTAACTTCAATACCTTTCGGAGTACATAAAGAACATCCAATTCCGCCTAGCCGTTTGTAAGTTATGCTCGATTTACCGAACATGTTCAAATCTGTGACGTAGCTGGGACATAACGTAGTGTTTTGTAGATTAGACAACTTTAGATTCCGAATAAGCTTTTCCCAACACTTAGAAAAAGTTAGGAAATTTCCTAAGCTTCACGATAATGTACTCGTTTAATCGATTCGGAGTCCTAGAACTAAAGTTATGATAGATTGAAGCCTGCTGTCCCGACGGGACAGATTCTCTATTTTTCGGTTTTGGGAGTAGTTTGTGAAGTCGGGGTAGACGAGCTATTGCGTACTGTTTTGGTGGCACGTTTTGAGTGTGTGGTATGTTTGTGTAGGTGGTGTGACCCCGGGAGTGCCCTCAACCTCTCGCCAATCCGTCGCCCGAGGTTAAGGCAAGTGTATTGTAATGGGTAGTGTAATGTATGTTGCTAATTGTGACTAGATGCAAATTGCTTACATGTGGTGATATCTTGCCATGATTATTGCTTGCCAATGTTATGATGAAAATGGACTATTATGATGCTATGCCATGTTTAGTTCAGTTTGATGCAAGTTGTTTACGTTTATGGCATATGTTGCATACATGGCATGAAAGCTGGCCCGGTCGGTGAGAACGTCATAACTAGTCCGGTAAGGTCGGTAAGAAAGTTATGACTAATCCGGAGCGCCATGGTTATAAGACCTACCTTGTGATTCCACCCACGTGGTGAGTGGAAGCGATGCATAGACACCCTCCATCTACGGGATGGAAGGGGGAAGAGGGTGCACACCAAGGAGTGTGCACTCAGCAATACCGGTATATGCTTCCAGGAGACATATGCATCGCATTGCATTGCATACATGATGATGAAAATGAGTTGTGAACAATGTGCTTTGTCATGGCTATGATGTTGTGGATGAAATTATGATTTGATCATGATGTTAAAGTATGGTATGTATTGTTGTTGGCCTTGATTTGTTCTTTATGACCTATTACGATATACTTGCTGAGTGATGAACTCACGCTTGTGTTTTACATTGTTTTTAGGTACCATGAAACCGACATGCGGGAAAGGGGCTTAGTGGCACATCTTCACAAAGTTTCACTCATTAAGATATATACAATTTTGCCATTCGTAGTTGTGATTATAAGTTAATGCGTTGAGAACTTGGAGTATGACTTATTTGTGTGCTTGGTCATATTATTTACTCGTTTTAGATCATGGAGTGGTTAAATTCATTATGCTAGACTTAAATAGTTGCTATGTAACTTGTTATTGCTGCTTTAGATGCTTCCCATTATGATATAACTTGTGATATTATTGTTGATGCTCCGTAACATGGAAAAACAAGGAGATGTTGCCGAAATTTTCGGTTTTTGCATGTACTCCTTTGCTGTAATTTACCTTTAGATGTGGTATTTAGATGTTGTTTAGTCTATGTTTGGTGACATCCAGGGCATACTAGATGCCGGGGTGTTACAGTCGCTTCTTCTTCAACTGATGTTGTATTGTGGCAATGGTGAGTACTTGGTACTCAGCAAGTCATGCACAGAATGCAAGCTAATATTCTACATGCATGGCTTAATACAAAGGATGTGCTAACAGGTTCATTTGCAGTAAAGCAGCATGAGTAAATACAATAATAGATTGCAAAGCGGAAAAACAATAATGAATAGAGTACTTTCACAATGATATCACAAATAAAGCATTTCCCAATCCTAGGTCCAATTCATCATTCCAAACCAACCATTCTTCCAAAGTCAAGTCATTTTTATAAAAGTCTAACCCTTGACTGTAATTCCCGAGCAATGTCCAATATCGCGGACACGGCTATTCGAATAGATTTTACACTCTACAGAAGTTATGCACTTTACCCACAAGATACAACCAAACACCACAAAGGTGAGTGTCCGTAACAAAGTCTTTCGGAAACCTCCAATTGTACAAGTGGGCCTCCCCGGTTATTGCACACTAACCCTTCCCTTAGCAAAGGCGAAGTCTAGGCCAATCAACTGTTAGATGGGTACCTGGCCGCAGCGCTAGTACGCTTCCCCGTACAACTACACAAAAGGTATAGTTGACACCCCGAGGTCCCACAAGTAAGTTATTTGCAACTTAATAAACTAGGTCCATCCCATTACAGACATGTGGTTGAACGTTTGCCTCAGTTCAAAGGCTTGCAAGGTTAAGTCCTTAGGGTGACCAGGGCAAGACTACCCGAAGAACCAAAACGACTTCCCTGGTGCCAATCATGGCCCACCCGATCATTCTTGCCACTTGCCCCGGTCTAAATCTATTTATCAAACCTAGTGATTACCATGCACCATGTGCCATCATCAACATCACAACACATGATACTTCCCGAAAACAGGTTCAATATCTCATTAAGTCGATATTAACATTTGATTGTCCAAAATCATATCATGTGCACGTAGCAGGTCTAAGCAATATATTACGATGGTCTAAGTACCCAATGTTGGCAATTTAATAATGTCCAACTAAATATTCCACAACTAGGGTGACAAGGGTTCATGGCACATAATTAAATAGTCAAGGTGTCATACTGCAATTCGGCATTTATCTAATCCCCCAGAATTATTTAAAGCATTTTCTAATTAAATTAGCATGCAATAATTTAAATCAATTAGATTTCAAAAATGGGGTCAATATGGTCAAAGCATAACTTGCCTTCAAAAAGTACTTGTTCTTGCTCTTGAGCTGGCTCCTAGGTCAACACTTCACCTTCGAAGCCCTTGAGTACTTCAACGTCTACTCGTAACGCGTGCAAATAGCAATAAATAAATAAATAAAACAGTACTTACACTTTGCCCAAAAGTTCAAATAAAGTCCATAAACAGGAAGGGCATGATTTTACAAATTTTTAGAAATTTGAATCGCCCAAATCGGAGTTAAAATGCAAAAGTTATAGTTGTTTAAAGTTTAAAGAATCTATTAAATAAATATAAATAGAGAAAAATTCATGTCCAAAAATTAATTAAAATTCATATTTAAGTAGATCTCAATTTTATAAAAATTTAGAAATTGGAATCGCTCAAATCGGAGTTGAAATGCAAAAGTTATAAGCGTTTGAAGTTTGAAAATTCAAATAAATCAATAAACCGAATTAACCCATTTATTTTTCTATTGAAAATCCGGATTTATGACGTCAACTTACGTCAGCACGGTATTTGAATTTTCACCGAATTATTTTTCTATTGAAAATCGAATTATGACGTCATCATTGCGTCAGCTGGCCCATGGACTCGGTCCACGGCTCAGGCTCGGTCCACCTTGGACCCGGTCCACGGGTTCACGTGTCACTGTCACGTGGGACCCACTGCTGACGTCGGCATGGCTCGGCCGAAGGACGACTGACACGCGGGCCCCACCATGACGTCACGCTGACGTCACGGTGCCGTTGGGCCACGACACGACACCCTGCGTTGGCGCCACGCGTGGCGTCGGTGGCAACGCGGCGTCTTGGCGTGCGTGGATCGCGCCAGTTTGGCTCCTGTGCACGTGGCACGATCTAGGCCGTTGATTTGAAAATCAACGGTCCAGATCAGATCTGGATCTCGTACGCTGTGGGCAACGTGGTTAATCTGGGCCGTACGATTTAGATCGGACGGTCCAGATCCGATCGGGTTTCGCCTCACCGTGGGGTGGCGTGGCATGACCCGGGTGACGACACGTGGCTCAATCTACGCTATTCGATCTCGATCGAACGGCTGAGATTGCATCTAACGCTATAACGCGGTTAACCCTAACCGTACGATTTAGATCTAATGGCTGATATTGGATCTAGCACGGTGTATTCTACGGCTATGTGGCTTAATCTAAGCCGTTGGATCTAGATCCAACGGTTGAGATTAGATCTAAAAATCGAAACGTGAAATCGAACGGGGGTGACGTGGACTCACCGTGGCCGCTGGATCCGGATCGGACGGCTGATAGAGCTCGGGGACGGTGATGGCGACGTGGTGGCTTGCGGCTGCCGGCGCTGAGGACGACGACCTCCCGAACAGCGTTTGGGGCTTGCTCCGGCGACGTGAGTGGGACTCCCAGGTGCGGCTCGTCGCGACGGTTCCGGATCTGGGCTCAATCACGGCGGAGGACGGCGGCAAACGGCGAAAAACCGCGGCGGGCTTCTCCTCCAACTTCGGCGAGCTCTTGCGGGTGAATGACAATGACTTGATCTTGGCTACCTAGGGCTACGGGTGCTCACGAAAGAGGAGGTCACGACAGGGGTGGCGGCGCATTAAATAGGGGCCACGGCTTCCGTGAATCTCGTGGAGACCGAGGTCCACCCGCACGCGACGGCGGAGTCCGGCGGTGACACGGAGAGGCGACGTGGCGCAATCCTAGCCATCCACGCGGCACGATCAATGGCCGAGATCGCACAGGCGCGAACGGGTTCGGCCCGATCACCACGTGGGCGACGTGGCTTGATGCTGGCCGTTGGATCTTGATCCAACGGTCACGCGATTAGGGTTTGGTTGGGCTCGGGTCGGACTCGGACTCGAGTCTGACTCGGGCTCGGTCACTTGAACAGTAAAACCCACTCGGCATTTTCTAGCGATTAAATAATTAAAATAATTTCTAGAAATTCAAATAATTCAAGAAAAATTGCAAAATAATCAGAAAAATTCTGGAAAATACTTTGAGACATTTTGGACTCAAATAAAATATTTCCAACAAAGTTTTATTTAAAACTTTTAATTCTTTAATTATTTCAAAAGGGAATAAATTCAAATTAAATCCAAATAAATCCAAATAAATTCCAAAAAATTCCAAAAATTCTCAAAAACGCAAAATAACATTTAAATTCATGAAAAACAAAAATTTGGTGTGTTAGAAGCTTTCTGCTTCCTCATGCATTAGTTTAAGAGCTTTCTCTGATGCTGATTTTGGAGGATGTAGAATTGATAGAAAAAGTACATCTGGTACATGTCATTTCTTGGGCAATTCTCTCATTGCATGGTCTTCTAGAAAATAATCTTCTGTTGCACAATCAACTGCTGAATCTGAATATGTGGCTGTTGCTAGTTGTTGCTCTCAAATTCTTTGGATAGTATCTACACTTAAAGATTATGGGGTTAATTTGGATAGTGTTCCTCTGTTGTGTGATAACACTAGTGCAATTTGCATTGTTAAGAACCCTCTAGACATTCTAGAACAAAACACATTGATATCAGATTTCACTTTCTTAGAGATCATGTGGAAAAAGGAAATATTGTGTTTCACCATGTGGATACTGAATATCAATTGGCAGACATTTTCACAAAACCTTTGTCTTCTTCTCGTTTTGTTTTTATTCGGGGAGAACTTGGGATTGTTCATCCAATGGGTTTGTTTTGAGTGGGAGTTTTCCTTGCCAAGGTTTTACTTGATGAGCTCACTTTATCATATTTCTTTATATATTATGTAATTAAGATGATATATGATAATCTAAATTGTCTCACTTGAACTAAAAATGACATTGTGAAATTTCTTGATCTGACTGCCTATAGCTAAATACTCTGCGATATCTTACGCTTCTAGGCTTGATATTGAATCTTCTTGACAAATTTGGGCTATGGAGCAAGTGTGTTTTCAGCTTTACTCTTTCATAGGACCTTTTAATCACTTTTGCATGTTTACAATCAAAGAAAAAGAAAAGAAAAGGGAATCAGTAAAAAAGAGTTGTTAAAAGTAAAAGCCTCAAGTTATGTGCTTTAGGCATGCTTTCCCTAAAAAAAGTTAAGATGTATGCTTCAAGCATGCCATTCCCTCAAAGACAAGATGTATGCTTCAAGCATGCCACTCTAAGGAAATAAAAGAAGTATGCTTCAACCATGCCACATGCAGTTTATTATTTAAAGATTAAATTGGTCTACTAGATTGGAGTTGAAACTACTTGCTTGCCCTGAGTTGTTAGTTGCTTCAGTTTTGAGCCTTGCTTTTTCCTGCTAAGGTCTTGCTTAGTACTTGGCTATAGTTAACTGAATTGACGTTAAGATGCATGTCATTCCCTAACTTATTAAGATCACATCAAGTTCATGTATTTTTTATATTATGTGATATATAAGGTTATATGATCGAATGAGCTCATCTTTTCTTATCTTGGCACTCCTTTGTTTCTCTTTTGTGAAATCATTGCTACAGGGAAAATTTTGAACATAATGTTTTTCTCTCTTTTGTACTCTTGATGAATCCATTGTCAAAGGGGGAGAAGTTTAAGGAAAAAGAAAAAAGGGGAGAAGTTTGGAGAATTGAATTTTGGGAGAAGTTTGGAGAATTTTGAATTTTTTGGTCACATTGCACATTCACACACATTTTTCTTCTTATGAGGAGATTTTTCATATTCTCACCAAGGGAGAGTTTTTACTTTGCATATTGGTCAAAGGGGGAGATTCCATGGTCTGTTCAAAAAATCCTTTTGTGAAGTGAATGCCAAATGTTCAATTCTAAGTGGTGTTGCCAATGTTTTCATCAAGGGGGAGATTGTGAAATCATGTGCTGAAAAATTGGCTTAGAATTGAATTTGCAAATGTGTGTGCATGTGGTTCTTTTAGCGGCGGACTGAATTTCACAAAAACAGTAAGTTTCCCATCTGCGCCGGACCGTTTCTCGAGGCTACGCCGGACCAAACTTTTGGTCCGCCGTGAATGAGCTTTTGACAGTTATTTTTACATGCACGCCGGACCAAAGTTTTGGTCCGTCGAGAATGGTGATTTGAAGGTTTTGTTTATGTGTACGCTGGACCGATTTTTGTTTAGTCCATCATAAACATGTTTTGTGCCGGACCAAGTTTTACAAAAATAGTAAGCTTCTATGTTACGCCGGACCAAAAATTTGGTCCGTCGTAAACGTGTTGTTGAACATGTTTTGCTTTGAATGGAACCAAGACTTTCGCATGTACGCTGGACAAAATATTTGGTCCGTCGTGAGTTGCGCCGGGCCGGAGTTTGGTCCGGCGTGAATGGATTTTTCTAGGGTTTTGCTCTGTGTACGCCGGACCAATGTTTGGTCTGTCGTGAACGTGTTTGGCTCGGTTTTGGATGTTTTGCAACAATTGAAATTGCGTTGATTGTATGCAATGCTCATGTGAGTAGTTGCATGGACTGATTTGAGTCAAGTCGCGGACTTGTGCTCGCATACCTTTGTGTTTGTTCGTGTGCAGGTATTGCTCGAAGACGAACGTGGTCGATGACGGGACCAGAACTAGGTTCATGGAGGAACTGAGGTTCGGGACTAGGTTCAGGGTGGAACTGAGGTCTTGGTGGTCAAGGATGTCATGCGGGACGTTCGGGCTAAGAGAATGGTGCACATGAAGAATGGTTAGTCACGTGAGTATGGCATGGTGGCCATACGCGTGCAAGAGTTGTTAGTCACGTGAGTATGGCTGGGTTGCCATACGTGTGCAAGAGCTGTATTTGGCCAGGTTGGGCCAAGTGGAGTTGTGTTGAATACATACTGCTTCTAGGATTAGGAGTGGGACTCCTTCTAGGATTAGAAGTAGGAATTGTATTCAGAACTCCTTGTGTTTTGCTCCTTTAAATAGGAGGGGTTGTCTCCTGTTGAAGGGCATTAGTTAGAGCTTTAGGGTTTGTACTCTTTTGATTGGAGTACTTTAGACAAAAAGAAATAAAGATCAATTCTTCCAGATCCTTTGCGTGCTACAGTAATCGTGAAGGTACAGTGCACGCGTTGCTACAGTGTTTCCTGTTTTGGTTCTTGTTTGCGTGCTTGTTCTGGTTCTAGATTGGTTTTTGTTTCTTGAGTTTCATCTTAATTTGATCCATTAAAAACCTTTCTAGGGTATTGCTTTAGGATTCCTCAAAGTTTAGTTAATTAATCTTTTGTCGTTCTTGATTAATCTACAAATTTTGATTAGATCAGTTTTCGTCAAGTTCAGTCAGCAAGCTTGCAAGGCTCATAACTATTGATGCGTACGTCCGATCGAGCTGATTCTTTTTGGGTTCGATTCATATTGGAATCTAGTTTCTTGTGTCCAAATTTTTTATCGATCCTATTGCTATATTCGTAACATCTGTAATAGATCAAAAATTTATTTTTAGGTTCTGCACAATCATTCACCCCCCTGATTGCTATATTCGTGTACTTCGATCCTACATTTTCTTTACGGCATTATAGATTAGGTCATCCTGGTCTTAGAATGATGATAAATATAGTTAATAACTCACAAGGTTATGGCATTAATATTAAAGTTTTACCAAATCATGAAGATTTTATGTGCCATGCATGTGCCACCGGAAAATTAATAACTAGACCCTCTATTACGAAAGTGCACAATGAATTCCCTGCATTCCTGGAACATATTCAGGGGAATATTTGTGGCCTGATTCAGCCCTTGTCAAGGCCGTTTCGGTATTTTATGGTGCTCATTGATGCTTCCTCGAAATGGTCGCATGTATATTTGCTGTCAACAAGGAATCATGCATTTGCAAAGTTGATCTTGCAGATCATCAGAATTAAGAATGTTTTTCCTGATCATCGCGTGAAGTCCATTCGAATGGAGAATGCTGGCGAATTTAATTCCAAGGCATTTGATGATTATTGCACAGCAATTGAAATAACTATTGAACACTCTGTACCGCACGTCCATACGTAAAATGGACTAGCTGAAACACTCATAAAGAGGATTAAGTTCATAGCCCAACCATTTTTGCAAAGTTGTAACTTGCCCAACACTTGTTGGGGACACGCAGTCCTGCACGTAGCAGCACTCATCAATTATAGACCATCGGCCTACAACATCCATTCACCTATGCAATTAGTGCAAGGGGTCATCCCGAAGATTTGCCATCTTAGAAAATTTGGTTGTATGGTATATGTACCTATACCACCCCCACAGCGGACTGTAATGGGCCCTCCCCGCAAGTCTGGGATATACGTTGGTTATGAGAGTGCATCCATAATAAGGTATTTGGAACCCATGACTGGAGACTTGCATACAACCCGATTCGTGAATTGCATCTTTCACGGGGACCGTTTCCCGTCATTAGGGGGAGAGAATCAACCATTGGATGAAAAATGCCGAAAAATCATATGGCATTCTACCGGGATCCCCGCGCATGACCCTCGCACTAATGAAGCAAATCAATAAGTCCAGAAGATAATTGATTTGCAGAATTGGCAAATGAACTGCATGATCATTTTTGTGATTTGAAGAGCGTGGTTAAGTCGCATGTACCCGCAAAAAATGCACCAAAGAGGGTGGAAATACTAAAGAAAGCAGAAGGTATCCCTCATCCTGTTCAAAGGCCTCAAAGAAAAAGAACAGGAAACCTAGCTTCTCAAACCCAAAGTACTCGAAGATGTCTGGGAAACTAGGCAAGAGGACTTATCACAGCCATTCACAAAAATGCCTCAAAGCAAAAAGGAGAGCCAGTTGAGACCTAGCACTGGAAAGAAGCCTGTGGAAAAGGCAATTCTAGATCTGAATCTTCCATGGAAGAAGCCGTCAGAAATAATGTGTGCGCACACATTGGCGGAGAAAAACTAAAGGAACTTGCTCCTGAAATGGGAAATAACAGAGAAGAGCAAGTAGAAGTGCATGAAGCACACCATGACAAAATGGCCATAAACTTTGTAATAACAGGAGAATCTATGAATAGAGCAATAGCCAATGTCGATGCATACTTTGCAAAGAAGATTGCCATGATCATTGATCATAATCCCGATCCTGCATCTCTTGTTGAGTGCAAGAAAAGGCTCGATTGGGAAGAATGGAAGAAGGCAATCACTGCAGAGTTAGTCTCTCTGAACAAAAGAGAGGTGTTTAAGCCTGTGTGCCGCACGCTTCCCCATATAAACCATGTAGGTCACAAATGGGTTTTTGTTCGGAATAGGAATAAAAACAACGAAGTTGTAAGCTACAAGGCAAGGCTCGTCGCTCAAGGTTTCACTCAACGTCCTGGAGTTGATTATGAAGAAACCTATTCTCCAGTCATGGGAGGAAATACCTTTAGATATCTGATCTCAATGGCAATCAACTTGAAGTTGAAAATGAAGCTAATGGATGTTGTCATAGCATATTTGTATGGAAACTTGGATTCGGAGATATACATGAAAGTACCGGAAGGCATACCTATACCAAAGCAAGACAAAGGAAACAGAAACTTATACAGTGTGAAATTGGAGAAATCACTGTATGGGTGTAACACCCCAATTTTTGCTTTTATTATATTTAAAGTATATTTGTGAATTTTTGAAATTTTCTGGGATTTATTTGGATTTAATTTAAATTTATCTCTTTTGAGATAATTAAATAATTAAAAATTTTAAATAAAATTTTTCTGGAATTTTTCTGATTATTTTGCTATTTTTGTTGAATTATTTGAATTTGTAGAAATTAATTTAAATATTAAATCACTAGAAAACTCTAATGGGTTCTGCTGTTCATCCGACCCGAGTCTGACTCGAGTTCGACCAAGCCCGGTCTGAGCCGGACCCAAATCCTAACCACGCGACCGTTGGATCTTAATCCAACGGCCAAGATTGCACCACGTCGCCCCGCGCGGGATCAGATCAGACCCGTTCGCGCCGATCGGATCTGGGACGTTGATCGCACACACGTGGACGGCCAGGATGCAGCCACATCACCCGGTCCGAGCCGCCGCGCGCGTGTGTGCCTCGTTTTCCGTGGATTTCACGGACGCCGAGGGCCGTACTTAATGCGCCGCCACCCGTGTCGTGACCGCCGTTTCCGTGCGTACGTTTTGCACTAGGTCTTAGAGCTCCAGCCGCCGTAGCCACGCCGCAATCGCTCATCGATGTCGCGCTACGGCTCCGCCGCGGTTCTTGCCGTTTTCTGGCGCCGTCGAGTCGTCTCCGCCGTGTTGGTGCCCAGATTCGGGTTCCTCGTGATGACACGCTTCGGAGATGACCATCCACTCTGCCGAAACACGTCCCAAACGCCGTCGGGCTCGTTGTCGTCCCCAGCTCCGGCAACCCTAGCTCTGTCGTGCCATCGCCGACCCCGCGAGCTTCAACAGCCGTCCGATCAAGATCCGAGGGCCCAGGTTCGTCCACGTCACCCCGTACGAAATCCACGTTACGGTTTAGATCTAATAGCAACCGTTGGATCTAGATCCAACGCACAGGATTGAGCCACGTTGCCCCTAGGCTGCATCGTGCTAGATTGGACCTCAGCTGTTAGATCTAGATCGTATGGTTAGATTAAGTTCACGTGGTAGCATTAGATGTAATCGTGGCCATCCGATCGAGATCAAACGGTGTAGATCACGCCATGTGTCAAGTACCGGGACATGCCACGTCGCCCCACGATGCGGTAAAACCCAATCAGATCTTGACCATCCGATATAAATCGTACGGTCCAGATCAACCGTGTTGAGGCAAAACGCGTGAGGTTAGATCTAATCTGGACCGTTGAATTTCAAATCAACGGCCCAGATTGCGCCACGTGGCCAAAAGCCGAACCGGCGTGGTCAGCGCGGCGTCGCCCGGTCGTCGCTGACATCACGCGTGACGTTAGTAACGGGCTTGCATGTCAGCAGCTGGGACCCACGTGTCAGTGACACTGTTCCCGTGGACCAGGTCCATGGTGGACCGAGCCCGAGCCCTGGACCGAGTCCATGGACCGGCTGACGTCATAATTCGATTTTCCTTTAAGAAAATAATTCGATCGAAATTCAAATCCACGCTGATGTCATGCTGACGTCATAATCGAATTTTTCAATAGAAAAATAAATGAATTAATTCGATTTATTCTTTTAATTTATTTATCAAACTTCAAACGGCTATAACTTTTGCGTTTTAACTCCGATGGAGGCGATTACAGTTTCTAAATTTTTATAAAATTGAGCTCTATTTAATGGTGAATTTTATTTAATTTTTCGACATGAGTTTTTCTCTATTTTTATTCATTTGGTGTTTATTTATCCGTTACGAGTAGACGTTGAAGTGCCCGAAGGCTTCGAAGGTGAAGTTTTGACCCAGGAGCCAGCTCAAGACCAAGAACAAGTACTTTTTTAAGGCAAGTTATGCTTTGATCATATTGTTCCCACTTTCGAAAATTATTTTGATTCAATTTATTGCATACTAATTTAATTAGAAAATGCTTTAATTATTTCTGGAAATTAGTTAAATGCCAATTTTGCTGTATGCCACCTTGACATAAATAATTGTATGCCATGAACCCTTTGTCACCCTAGTTGTGGATTATTTAGTTGGACATTAATAATTTTGCTAACGTGGGTTAATTAGACTGCTGTAATGTAATGCTTAGCCCTGCCACGTAGTCATGACATGATTTTGGGTAAACAAATATTAATGATGGCTTAATGAGATATGGAACATGCTTTGATGAAGTGTCATGTGTTGATGATGATGATGTTGATCGCACGTGGTGCATTGTAATCAACTGGGGTTTGATAAAATGCTTTAGACTGGGGCAAGTGGCAAGTTTGATCATGTGGCCAAGAATGGTATCGGGAAAATCGTTTTGGTTCTTCGGGTAGTCTTGCCCTAGTCAATTAAGGACTTAACCTTGCAAACCTTTGAACAGAGTCATTCATACAACCACAAGTCTGTAATGGAACAGACTTGGCTGATTAATTTGTTGATTCTAAACTTTACTACTATTATGGTGGTGTGAGGCCCGGGTAGTGGTAACCAGTCCTCACACAAGTTAGCTCACATGGCGCAAGAGGGGGGCCCTGGATGTGGTAACCAGTCCCACCAGTGTTGAAACCTTAGCGAGTAGTATTGGGTTTAGATAGACATTGGAAAGGCTTTGTTACGGTCACTCGCCTTTGTGGTGTTTGACTGTATCTTGTGGGTAAAGTGTATAACCTCTGCAGAGTGAAAAATCTATTCGAATAGCCGTGTCCGTGGTATTGGACATTGCTCGGGAATTACAGCCAAGGATTAGACTTCTATAAAAATGAACTTGGGTCAGGGATACATGGTGTTGGAAATGATGAACTTGTTTAGGTTGACAAATGCTTTACTTGTAAAATTGTTTATGCAATTAGTATTGTTATTACTGTTTTACCGCTTTCCAATCTATTACTGTTATTTATGAATATCGCTTATTGCAAAGGAACCCCTTAGCCTATTGTTGGAATAAGCCATGCATGTAGAATATTAGCTTTGCATTATGTACACGACTTGCTGAGTACCAAGTACTCACCCCTTGCAAGAACACAACATCAGTTGAAGAAGAAGCAACACCAGCTTTGGAGGAGGAGTTCCAGGAGGAGCCGACGAACTAGGGGGAGAGCCCAGTGAGTTGCCTGTGGCATATTGGTTGGCGCCTTGCGTTTTTATTTATATTACGCTGCAGATTTATTAGAGTAAGACTTTAGCCCTGCGAGGCGTACTTTTGTAACTTGACCATAAGGTCGAGTAACTAGTTATATTTTTCCCTTCTAATAAAGTACTTTACTATTTCATTGAGTATGATTGTGGTATTTACCGATGTTGAGACTGTGCGCACTAGCATGATCTTGGACTAGTGTTGAATACACAAAGGGTCCGGATTTGTAGATTTGGGTCCCAACAGAAGTGGTACCTGAGCCATACTGACTGTAGGACTACCCTTAGCTAGAATGGTCGTGGTGAGGATAAAACTATTTTCTAAAGATAAAAGTTTGCCAAGATAATGAATGAATTCTTGACTTATCCCCTTCTCTCTTGTTCATACCCCTTGCTGAATTCTTTTGTCTCCACTTTGATTTTAAAATGTTGCGTTCTCACGTGAGTATCTTTGGCAGATGAAGATGATCAACAACTACGCTGAGCTTGAGGGAGGATACACCGTTGAGTTATGGCGTATGCTGCAGGTACTTGGAGGTTTTGAGAGACCGCTTTACCGAGGGACCACCATGGTGCAGGTAGGATTGGTCCAAGCGTGGCGCATCAAAGTCACTGTGTATGCCCGAGAGAAGTCGAAGGCAAGCCGTCCACTCTACTTCACAGCGAGGAGATCTTCGTTTAAGGTCGGGATCCAGGAGACGTCGCGCCTAGCGATGCGGCAGATTGCTCGCATCTACTCCAAGGAGTTGGAGGGTACCGTGTTTCATCACCACCCGCGCAGAGACAACCGCCTTGACCCTGAAGCCGATAGATGATGAGAACGCCACAATCACTCATCTAGCGAGGTTTGTCGTCGCTCAGGAGGATGTGATTGATGATACTGTACAGGAGTTGCAGAAGGCTCGCGATGAGGTCGAGGATGTCAAGAAGCAACTGCAAGAATATCGAGAGTATCTAGCCCACTCGATTCAGAGGGTTCGTGAGCTGGAGATGGCACTGTACGGACCTAAACCAGAGCCGGTGTTGGAGCTGCACGACCCAGACCGTGAGGAGGACCCAGAGGAGGTGCCACCTATGCCATAGCCAGAGATAGATCCAGAGGAGGACGTCGTGTCGTCGACCACAGTTGTGGTAGCGCATGGTGATCCCTTTGCACCAATGCCGTCTCACCCGCTAGTGTACCCGCCGGGGAGTTCCCGAGGAGGATGGTTCGAGGAATGAGCGTTCACGAGTAGAAGTTGAGACTCCTTCGTCGAGTCGCATCTAAGAATAAAGAGTCACCCTTAGAGGCATTAGACTTCAGTGTGTTAGTTTAATTTGGATTTTCATTGATTGCTGAGTGTGCAGTATGTGTTGCAAGGCCCTTAGGCATTATGAGCAACCATACCAAGTTATTGATAATTAATAAAGTTGGATTTTGAGTTACACCTTTCACTCCGCATAAGTCTGCACTACTTGTCTATTCTTGGTTACCTCTCTTCTCTAAACCTTGGAGTAATCGACAGATGGTGAACACCCGCGGAAACCTCGGAGGCAACGGAAGTGGTTCTCGCCCCGCAGGAAACCCCAATGATGGAGCACCTGCACCCCAACCAGCACTGCTAGTTGACATGCAGAACTTTGGAGCCTTCCTTGCTGCACAGACCCAGCTGATGCATGCTATGATGCAACAGATGCAGCAAGTCACTGCCTAGGCCGCTGCTAACCAAGCAAATCAGGGGTAGCGTCAAAACTCAAGGTTGTCAGAGTTTATGAGGTCTCATCCGCCCACTTTCTCTGGAAATGCCAATCCCTTGGAGGCTGATGACTGGTTAAGGTCAATTGAGAGGAAGCTACACATTACCCAGTGTGTGGGGAATGAGAGAGTGCTTTACGCATCTCATCGGCTAGAAGGGACTGCAACTGAATGGTGGGAGAATTACTGTGCTACACGGGAGAACCCATAGAAGATCACTTGGGAGGAGTTTACAGCTGCATTTCGTCAGTATCATGTGCCAGAAGGAATCATGGACCTCAAGAAGGAAGAGTTCAGAGCTTTAAAGCAAGGCAGCCAGTCAGTGGCTGATTATCTCAATAAGTTCACCCAGCTTGCTTGCTACGCACCTGAAGATGTGGCGACAGATAAGGATAGACAGTCTCGCTTCATGAAGGGACTAAACTCAGGACTGCAGGTGGGGCTGATTACCCACACATTTCCTGATTTCCAAGAATTGGTGAACAAGGCACTTATCTTGGAGGACAAGCGCAAGGAGCTAGAAGACAACAAGAAACGCAGGATGGCACAACAGGGAGCACGCCAGGGAGCGCTGCGTTTGAGGGTAGCACCGAACCAGTTCTTCAGGTTTCAGCCGAGGAATGTGGCAAGGACACCGTCACCAGCACCAAGGCCTGCAAATCAGAATTTCGGACTCCAAAGACCGGCAGAAACGGCCGCAGGAGTCACCGGTACTGATGAGACACTGTTATCACTACAACGAGCCAGGACACTTCGCTAACGTTTGTCCTAAGAAGGCAGTAGGAGTGACGCCAGTTCGCTTCAACCTTGGGACGACCCCAGCCAGGACAGCCGCACCAGGAGCAGGCCGTGGAGCTGCACCACCAGGGACCGCATCTCAGACTGTGGTGAGAGGCTGTGTCAACCATGTCACCGCCGATGCACTACAGAATGCTACGAACGTCGTACTGGGTAAGTTACTTGTTAACTCAGTACCTGCAACAGTTTTGTTTGATTCTGGAGCTTCGCATTCGTTTATTTCTCGGATTTTTGCTGTGAGCAATGGGTTGAAAATGGTACACCTTAGGCATGTACTGTTAGTCCAATCCCCGGGATCAGAACTCCGATCTAATGTAGGATGTTCTGGGGTAAGGATACTTATAGGTGGAACGGAGTTCCTAGCGAATTTAATAGTATTGGATACCCAGACTCTAGATGTAATTTTGGGAATAGATTGGTTATCCAAGCACAAGGCTGTGCTAGACTGTGGACGAAGGATCATATCTGTTGAGAGCCTATGTGGAAGAAAAGTGGAATTCTAAGCAACTGCAGTTCTACAGTTTGGTGATGAGTTCACACAGAAAGTTTGAAACTTTCTTATTTTGAAATTTTTTATTTGAAACTTTTTTTATTTGAAATTTTTTGATTTAAAACTTTTCGTGTTGAAATTTTTCTAGTTGAAACTTTTTGATTTGAAACTCTCTGAGTTGAAATTTTTTGATTTAAAACTTTCTTTGTTGCAATGTTTTTAGCTTAAACTTTTTTGAAACTTTTCGAGTTGAAACTTTCTAATTTGAAACTTTTTCGAGTTGAAACTCCCTAGTTTGATTTTTTTTATTTCAATTTTTTCAAGTTGAAACTTCCTATTTAAAATTTTCAAAGTTTAATATTCTCATTTTAAATTTTTGTGTTAGAGAGGGAAGAAGAGGGTGTGAGTAGGAAAAGGGAAAGGAGGAGATAGATGGAGAAGATGACACATGGCATCATAGGGGAGTGACCTTAAATTTGTTAGTTTGAGGTTAACCTCAAAATAGTCATACCTGAAAAAAAAATGGATAGAGAAAAGAGTATATTATATCTGCATATTGTGTTACATTTGTTGACTCATTAAAAACTTTCACGTAAGAAAACTTCAGGGACTCGCTAAGGGAAAAATAATGCAACTTATAATCTTTTGAATTAATATAATATCTTCAGGATCATACTAATAGTCACGGTTCAGAGATTTACTCCATATAAACTCTACATATCTTTAAGTCATCTCATTCTAATGTCACGAACACATCTTTAGAAACTGAATGTTGGCAAAAACTTAATGAATAAATATGTTTCATTTTCACATAACTTACTTTGTAGGATCTTTACCCCACCATTCTTCTAGAGTTCATGAAGATAGAAAAGTTTAGAGGCAATATGCTTCATGATATTGCTCTTAACATAACCTGTGTATTTGTGCAACACAAACAATATTATTTTTATAGATATTTGTGAGGGTATGAACAGTATTAGTGCTACATAACTTTTAAATCTCTACTATTCTAAAGCAGCACTTGGTGGCAGTGGTCCGTTCTTCCCACGTCATTAATTGCCGCTTAATTGCCCTGCTTAATTGCCCTACGCAAGAAACGAAGCGTTGCTTTAATTAGCCAGCTTTCGCAAGAAACGAAACGTTAAAGATATATGTTTCATCTTGTGAAATAATTTTTTTTATTTTTCGTTATCAATTTTGTTTTTTGTAGCAACGCACGGGCATGTAACTAGTATAGCTAATTTTACGGTACGTATTAGCTTGTCGCATTTCAACAATCAAAACTCTCAGTGCTATGACGTCTCATTGTCTCAACACTACTTACCTAGTGGTCGGGATGGGGAGTTGTAGTTATTTGCTTGTCGTGACTCGTGAGGGTTTGGATACTGACTACGTAAGCATTGACCAGACGCTTCATCGGCCATAAACCAGCGCTCTAGTTTTTTTTTTTTCTTAAAGAAACCATGAAATGGTTCAAGAAGCCATATCCTCTGCAAGCCAATTCCACCGGACTTCGCTATTAGGCATACTAGTTACATGCCCGTGCATCGCTACGAAAAACAAAATTGATAACGAAAAATAAAGATTAAAAAATAAACAAATTATTTCACAAGATCAAACATCTATCTTTAACACTTCGTTTCTTGCGAAAGCTGGCTAATTAAAGCAACGCTTCGTTTTTTGCGTAGGGCAATTAAGCAGGGCAATTAATGACATGGGTAAAACTCATCACTGCCACCAACCGTTGCTTTATAATAGTAGAGATGAGAAGAGGGCAAATTATTGTCACGCCTGGGCTCACACAGTTGGCGTAAACACAAAGCACAGAGCTACGTGGCGCGAGAATTTTCTGTCTAGTGCTGAGTATGTCAATGATCAAGAGGGTAGTTATGTTCTTGACTAATAAATAAAGCTCTCTTTTCCTCGAGTAAACAAAACCAGTCAATGCGAGGCTCACTGGATCGTCATATAGAGCTCCCGCTCCTGTATTCTCAAATCTCAACCAGGGCCCTAGCCAAACGCATCGGATCCTCTCTTTTTTTAAAAAAAAAAAATTCGGATCACGTGCATATAAGGGTGCAATCGGATCGGATAGGTGCCGACTAACCGACAGAATCTGTTCGGATCGAATTTGCATAGTTGTCAAATTCTGCATCGGTTTCGGATAGTTAGTTTCGAATTCGAGAGATTACTATTCATCGGATTGGAATATTCCGATTATATTCTGAGATAATTTCAGATAACTCTATTTAGATATTCGGATTCGGATATTTACAACACATATTCAAGCCTCCCTCCACGGCTCCAGCCTCTGTCGCCATCCCATCTGCCATCCCATTGGCCGGTGCCATATGCAAGAATATGCTTCCATTTGTTTACATGAATACTTAATATCCTTTTGCGAAATATAAAGGAATATTTGATTCTTTTGTAACTTTATTGGACTACCTAATAAAATGACTTATTAAATTATGATAATCATGTCGCATATTGAACTCATACGGTTAATTAACCATTGCTATTAGTGTGCTATATGCAATATTTGTTTTCGTGCAATATATGATAAAAAAGATATTTTGTACCGTATATATTCGAATTTTTTTTAAATAATACTTTTTTTAAACCAAATTGCGTTTTTAATATACGGAATAAAAAATTTGCAAAAATAATATGTGGTCGCCAAACTGTACGGCGAATACCCTATTTTCGCCGAACCGTCTGGCGAATACCCTATTTTCGCCACACGGTTCGGCGAAAATAGGTTAATTGCGCTATTAACCGGTCGCACGGGAATCAAGGGTATTTTCGCCACACGGTACGGCGACTACCCAGTTTTCGCCAAACCGTACGGCGAACACAGAGTTTTCGCCAAACCGTACGGCGAAAATAGGTTGTCGCCGCACGGTGTGGCGAAAATAGCTCGGTAAAAATCGGCGGCCCGATCGATCGATCGATCTGTGTCCTGTTCGGTTCGGCGCCGAAGCCAGAGAAGAAAAGAGAGGCGCCGCCGGCCGGAAGAGAGGGAGAGAGAGAAAGGGAAGGAGAGAGGGAGAGAGAGGAAGAGGAGAAGAAGAGGAGGAGGAGGAGGAGGAGAAGAAGAAGAAGAAGAGGAGAAGAAGAGGAGGAGGAGGAGAAGAAGAAGAAGGAGGAGGTAATATCGCATCGCCATTTCGTTTAATTTCCTGTTTTTTAATTTTGAGTAGCGATATAGAGTAGTGCAATCTAGAGTAGCGATTTAGATCAATGCAATCTAGAGTAGCGATTTAGATCAATGCAATGTAGAGTAGCGATATAGATCAGTGCAATCTCTGATGTTTATATAGATCGATGCAATTTAGAGTAGCAATTCTAGTTCTTTAGTTTAGAGTAGCAGTTTTAGTTATTTAATTTACAGTAGTGATATTAGTTTGCATATTTAAATATTTTGAAATGTACAGTAATGAAATTTAGTTATTAGCATTGTTGAAGAAATCATTAATCGGTAGCTAATTGGTCGACCTAGGATTAACTGAACAAATCGGTCAATTATTGAAAAGTGATTAATCCCGTTGTATCGATCGGTCGGCCACGCTCTATCACCGTAAACTTAAAAAATGGAATCTTTAGGTCTTCGATCACGAGCCAATCGGCCAGTTAATCGGGTAACCGGCCGATTTTTTCGAACATTTAGCAAATAGACATATTAGACATGCGCTATAATATTATACGAATATAGTATCGATAGCGCGGTAGTTAATTAGCGGTAGGGAAGGAAGAATTAATTATGTCTATGTCTATGTCGTCGCCGCAGTTGATGTCGGAACCAAAGAAATTCGTGGTATATTATGGCGATGGTGAAGTAAAAAATGGGCGTAATGGAGTGGATTTAAGGTCGCTTATGCGGTCACCATGGCCGAGCACTTGTCCCCGACATCTGTTAGCATTCGTGATATAAAACTTTGGTTGACCCAATTTTTTTCCTGGATCCAAGTGTTTATTCTGTTAGCATCCAAATCGTATACACGCAGCGTAGCAAGGGTGACCCTACCGTGTGGGAGTTGAAGACAGAGATCGAACACGCCAGGCGTAAAATGGTTAAGATGGTGCAAGGGATCTAGCCTCGATTGTGTGATGCTGGTGCAAGCTTGCCCTAGGGAAGAGGTGAGTACTACTGGTGTGAGCGAGAGCAGCACATCGGCTACAGCTGAACAAGTTCAGCCAGTGGTGTCGGTTGAGGCAGCAGCAGCGGGGGATGATCACATGGATGCAGCAAGCGCAGAAGGTCGGGCTGATGAAGGGGAGGATATCGATCAACTTGTAGATCAATTGGAATGAGACGACCGCATGGCGACAGAAGAGGAAGCCGAAATGTTGGACCCAGTCGATACCATCGGCGAAGATGATGACCGGGAAGAAGATGATGAAATGCATGGTAGCACTCGCTCAGCGGAGGTACCCATCCCCGATGAATGGAACAGGCAGAACAAAGCGGGTATGGAAGCTTTGTGGGGCCATGACTCGCATTGTGAGTATGGTACTGGTGCCATTCGGTTGAATCAAATATTCCCGAACAATTCAGAATTGAAGTTGGCAGTGAGCTTGTGGGCACTATCGCTGCAAAGAGAGTTTCGGGTTGTCCTGTCTAGCCCAGATAAGTACACAGTGAAGTGCGTAATCGATGGTTGTGAATTTAAAGTACATGCATACAAGCCGAAGTGTGAGACATATTGGATTGCATCAAGAGTGGACGAGCACACATGCAGACTAGAAAATGTTCTTGTCAAACACCGTAACTTGAATGCGGCTGTAATAGCCAGCGTGATGTTTAATGAAATAATTGAGAAGCGGGATATCGAGTGTTCAGATATTCGTAAAGCAATGTTACGAACATTTAAGTATCGATAAGCTACTCCATGGCCTGGCGCGTGCGGCGAAAGCATTAGAGAAGAGGTTTGGCACATACGAGGCATCGTATTGCAACCTACCTCGTGTGCTTGAAATCTTGAAAGCAAACCAATCCTGGCACATACACCGCTTTCAAAGAAAGCGGCGTATGCAAATGGGATCTGTACATTTCGTCGTGCTTTCTTTTCATTGGGGCCTTGCATTGCATCATTCAGTGCATCGTCCATTGCTTTGTGTTGATGGCACATTTTTGACTGGAAAATACAAGGCAGATTCTAACAGCCATTGCAATTGATGCGAACAACCACATACTTCCATTGGCCTTTGCTTTTGTTGAGGGTGAGAATCGATAGCCGGGCCGTGGTTTTTCGTGACATCTGAAGGTGGGGGTAGTTGGTGATCGGCCCGAGATGTGCATCATTCATGATCGTCACAAAGGTATCCTCTCGGCAATCAAGACTCTACAGAGGACCGAGATGAACCATTTTCGTGGCCTGACTGCGAGCAATGTGGTGCATGAGACATTTGGGTGCCAATTTCTTCGAGCAGTTCAAAAGCAAGAAACCGATGAATCTGTTTAAGAGGTTATGCAAGCGTAATCAGGCACGTAAGTTCAACGCGCTTATTTGCCGAAGTTGGATAAGCACACCAAGCGCATATCGAAGAGATGAAGAAGCAACCACCTACGCCGAATCTAATGTCCACCCAAAAGGCTAACACCCCTTGGGGAGCTCGATCCTCCTAATATGAGGAGATGAACGCCAAGGAACATTAAGTGTTTCTCAGATCGATAGAGGCCGAGCCTCTAGAGAAGTGGGCATTGCTCCATGACACCGGAGGCGCCAGGTTAGTATGGTACATTAAAATATCAAAACAAATAGCTAAATAATTTGGCCTGTTGTTCTAAACTGTTTTGCGTTGAACAGGTTTGGCGTGATGACAACGAACATAGCCGAGGTTTACAATTGGGTCATCCGAGGCCTCCGTCCGCTTCCGCTTGTGGCCATCCTTGAAGGCATGTTGCACGGCATCGTTAGCTACTACCAAAAAAGGCATGCGGAAGCGGTACTTCATGCCTCCACATTGCAAACGCCGTATTGTTCGCGGATGATGACCTACATGGAGGAACGAACCATGAAAGCTCAGCAGCATATGGTGCGTAGCTACGGGGTCACTGAATACCGCTTCGAGGTGACTCTTCGGTGCAAAAGGGGATTGGGAACCGACACAGCGGTTATTACGCACGAGGTTAATCTAGGCCAAGGGGCATCTGGATGGTGTGAATGCAGCTGCAATAAGCCAAGACTTCTCCATATTCCTTGCTCACACGTGATGGCCGCCAGGGCAAATTGGGATGAACACGCCGCAATACATGTCCCCTTTCTACTTGAAGGATCATGTTGTCCATATCTGGTCGGGTGAGTTTCGTGGTTTTCGTGCACACGGTGATTTCACTGCGATTAATGTAGATGAGGGCATCTGCTTGCGGATCCAACCTTGCGGAGGTGTGCGGAAGGGCAGTCTGGTCGTCCACAGACTAGGCGCATTCGCAACGACATGGATGAATCTGAAGTGGGTGGCCCTCTTAGGAGGTGTTCTGAGTGCGGCGAGTATGGTCACAAGGCAAACCAAAGGCACGTAGGGTGTATGTTACGAAAGTGGTGGTGGCTATGTATCGAAATATGTTATTATATGCACGTTGGATGTTTTTATTGTAATATTGACGCGATTGGGTGTCTTTTATTCATGTATGTTGTGTCTCTCACATGTTGTGTACTTTTATTTATGTTCACCCCTTATGTCTTTTATACATATATGTATTGTAATATTGACGTGATTGGTTGTCTTTTATTCATATATGTTGTGTCTTTTATTCGGATATGTTGTGTTTGTCACATGTTGTGTACCTTTATTTGTGTTCAACCCTCATGTTTTTATTATTATACGTTGTGTACTTTTATTCACATATGTCGTGCTTGCCGTGACGTTGTGTAGTATGATTTATGTTGAAACATTTCTATGTGCAGGGATGGAGCAGGTCGACTCATTCCTGGACCACATCTTGGATGCGCGGCACCGTGCGCACGTCCACACGATGACAGGGGAATGACAAGTTGCCCTTATCAGCGGATTCGTGTGCCTAACAAGGCATGGTGCGTTGACGCCGCTTCCACACCAGGTTAGTTGCGTATTTGTACATGTTCCATTGTTCGCACAATTAGTGTTCATTACATTCAATTCATTCAACTCGTGGTTCTTCGTTAGGCTTGCACGCGTCGGGCTGCTTCGCTAGTCCGCATGGTGGAGGGTTCGATTGGCGACCCGTCGAGCACGACCCCCAGGCACAGGGTGACGACCCGCAGCGGTCGCGGCGTTTCCCGTACGACCACTCGCTGTTAGCGTGTTTGGTCGACCGCTGGAGGCCGGAGACGCACACTTTTCACCTGCCTGTCGGGGAGATGACGGTGACGCTGCAGGACGTCGCCATGCTCACTGGATTGCCGATCGCCGGGCAGCGATCGGCCCCTGCGGCTCTGTTGGGTGGGACGCGGACTTATCGCTGCGCTTACGGGTCGCGGAGATAGACCCAGAGATACCGTGAGGCACGGCACGGGCCATCGAGGAGGTGGTTGGCACAGTTCGAGGTTAGTGATTGTACATATTACTATGTTACTCCAGCTTTGCATAGCATTAACGTGATATCACACTCTTTCAATTGTTGCAGGTGCAGCGGATGGCGGCCGAGCCCACGGACTACCAGGTTGCTAGGCACCTCGAGGCCTATCTGCTTTGGTTGTTCTACCGGGTGATGTTCACGTCGAGTCACGGCGACACCGTGGACGCCGTTGGATAGCCTACGACGGGCTATTGCGGACTCGAGCCTGACGATGTACCGGCGGTATCCTGGTTCGGCGGTTCTTGCTTCCACGCATCGCGCCCTTTGCGACGCTGCGTCGTGAAGAAAGGCAGAACTCCAATCTGACCGGATGCCGCTTCTTCTTCAGCTTTGGTCATTCGGCGCTTCTCGTGGGTCGACCCTGGTCGACCTAAGACTACACCGCCGACATGTACGGCGGTGATGCGCCGGACCGACCGACGATGGGCTCGCTGGACCAGGCGACGGGTACATGTTCTTACTCATTAATGCAATTGTAATTTCAATGCCATCCGCTACGATTATTTCTACTCTATTGCAGCCACAAGCAAGGTGTGTCCAGTATCGCGTGCGGCGTACCTCGCCTTCACGGAGGCCTTCGACCACCCGAGGGACGGAATGTCGTGCAGGACCCCTACAATGACGAGCGTGTAGGAGAGAGAGTCGCGGGGCCTGTCCATGCTCTGTGACGAGGACCCGGCCTTACTTTGGAAGACAAGGAGGAAGCTCGTCTTCGACGTCTTCAGAGGACTACGCGCCGCACCGAGTCCTCGTGCGCTTTGGACTACGCCAGTGGTCCCTGTTCCTTTGGGGGAACGCGTGCGGCGAAAGTGCACTCGTGAGTTACTCGCCACTACAGGAATGCTAAGTGCTTACGACATATTTGTAGTAATGAGGTCTTTTGTGCGAGTTCTCCACCCAGGGACCCAAGAAGGCCATGGTGACCTTGCTGCAGAGGATGGCGCCGTGGCTTGCGCCAGTGGGAGGGGGCGGAGGACGTTGTCGAGGAGGTCGTGCCCTACGACCCCTCCTCCTACCAGAGTACTTGTCCCGGCACGTGCCCGGACCCGCACTGCCTCCCTACGCGAGGAGCACCGCCCAGTGTGTTTGTCACCGGCATCGCAGACTTGTACTCGAGCCACGCAGATCGGCACCGCACTGCATGGTAAGTCTCGTTGTATTTTTACTCATTAATGCAATTGTAATTTCAATGCTATGTCGTTATGTTTAATGTTTGTTTGTACGTAATAGGTGGACGAGGCGAGGGCTTGCAAAGAAGATGTGACTTTCTGTCTAGGCTGCAGCGGGGACCATTTTCACAGGCGGCCTATCGTGAGGCCATGCGGCATGTCGAGCTGCACTCCCGACGGATCGTGGAGCTTGGTGTCGCTTGGCGTGCCCCAGGCCCCGATCGCCTTTACCGGCACCTCGTCTAGGCCGCCACCCGGTCTCAGCTCCTGGACACCACCTTCTCGACCACCGCTACAGCCAGGGTCCAGCTTCCACACCCAGGTGCCTCCAGCTCCAGGCACGGCTGGAGGATCCAGTTGGCAGACGCCACCACGCGGGCCTACCATGGTCCCCACACCCGGTAAGCCGATAAACATTCAGTTGATCCCGTTTCGAATCTAATCTTCTCACTATAATTAAATGTTAATGTCTGTACTGTAGGCCTCGTAGGACATGCCTCTACTTCGGACACCCAGTCAGGGCACGGCGTCCCTGACTACTGGCCCGATCAGTTCTTCGCAGGGGCTTCGTTCACGCAGCCTCCAGCCACGCAGCACACGCCGCCTCCTCCAGCCACGCAGATCACGCAGCCTCCTGCAGACCCGTTGCCTCCCCGCCTGCGTGTCCCGCCGGTTCGGTACAGCCCTTCGGACTACGGCCAGGCGGGACCATCGCGGGTGCTTCGCCCACGACCTCTCGACGATGCACCCCCTTCGGCGCGTCCGCGAAGGAGAGCTAGGGGTCAGGGCCAGGGTCAGGGTCCACCACCGGGGGGTGATCAGGCTTAGGATGTGCGTTATTTTTGGGTACTTTGTCCTATTATGCTTTACTATCTATTTTGTGTACTTCCTCATATACGTGGTCTATTATATATTTCTGTCATCTTTAGTCATATCAACCGCGTGTCATTATTGCTTTTTCAGCTTTTGCCATATCAACTTTTCCAGCCTTTGTCATTTCAATTTGCATAATGCTGCCAAAAGCCGGCTATGGCAGAGATTCCCTGTTTAAAGCTGTGGGCATAGCCACGCTCATGTCATCATGAGCTGCAGAAGCATCCGATGCTCGCGGATTTGAAATACTCTGAAGTCCGCGAGACTCTCCTTTGGTTGCCCCTTCGCCAGCTCTTTATAAACCCACCGAGGGAGGGATATGTGCATCACACAGCCAGAACTTCCATAAACTTTAGTCTGTTTTTCCCACACACACAGTAGGCCACGATGTCGTTCTACCGTCGCCTCTTCAGCAAGCGAAGGCTAACCCCCCCAATACCCGGATGAGAGTAGCGTTGACGCCCCAGTTCTGCCGGAGTTGCCACGCCCGAAATGTGACTGCAACCTGGTAGCGAAGGTTACGCAGTCTACGCACGGAGATACGGCCTCCCGCGCTCACTACTGTTGTGCCCGCGGCTTCGGGGTAAACCAAATGATGTCCATACCCTAATTACGGTAACAGTACCATTTCATGCATCGTTATTTGTTTTTTTAGGACGACGACCGTTGTTGCTTTTTCCAATGGATCGACGGGCCGGAACGACGTGATTACGAATTTCTCTACAACTGCCACGACGCCTACCCCACTTCGCCAGAGAACTTCACACGGTGGGAGAGGCCACCGGGATATGTCCCCTACCTAGATCGACCGGAGTTAAGGGCCGGTGGGCAAGGGACGAACCAATCGGTCAGTTTCACGTGCCTCATATTTCAGCTACGATGTACCCATTCTAAATCAATTCATCGCATACAGGACTTCAAAAAGGAGTTTGCAAAATGTCTCAAGTCAAGGCAAGAAAATCCTCCTCAGGGGCCAACGCAAAGCCAGGAACTGTGCGACCACGGCCTCCAGGCAGTGGTAGATACCGGCGACGAGGATCTAGCGGATAGAAGATTCTACCGGTGCCCTTTGTCCGAGGATGCATGGTGCTGGTACTTCAACTGGGTGGACCCGGAGACGTACCACCCACATCTCAAACTTCCCGTATTTGATAACTGGGGAGAGCAACCCTCGCCGTGGTGCTACTACCTCCCAGAAAAGCCGGACCCCGAGTACGCAAACGGTATTCTCCAACCACCACAACGGGCATACTGCATTGACTGCAGGGCACGTTTTCGGTTGTACAACAAGAAGCCCAACACACACCTCCTGGACCATATCGTGGAGTGCGAGCCAAAACAGAGGAGGCGTCTCGGCAAGTCTCCGGAAGGGCAAGAGGGTTCGTCCTCTCGAATGGTACTGGATAAGGGGAAGCAGCCGGCCGAGGTCCGCAGTACGCAACAAATCCTTGACGCATTACAAAGGCCATCCGGCAACCCCGGTGGTATTAACATAGGGGGCGCCGGAAATCGGGAAGGCATGCCCATATGGGAGGGCAGGACTCCTGAATGCACACAAACAAGTTACTTCTTACACCCCGAGACGTATGGCATAGGCTACCCATTCGGCGATACCGGGAGCATCAAGACGGCCATGGAGCTCTTTCATAAGAGAGATTGAGCGGTGTCCCTGCAACAAATCGCACAAGATTGACAGTGATGTAATATGTAGAAAATGTATGGCATCATTCCCACTCTGAACATAGGCGGAACGATCACTTGTTCCACCATTACAATCGATGTTATTGGCACTTCTCCTAGCAATGCCGTCACTTTGTTTAATATCCGTTGTATCTGCCGTACTAAGGTTGAGTTTGCGTACTAAGATTGTCGGTTGCATCTACATGCTTTTGTTATTGTCCTTTCTCATATTATGTCTTGCCATTTAATTCTATCAGCGTAAACAACGGCGTAGATGAAAAATTTTCCCATAATATGGTAGTCCATATATCAAAGAGCAAATTCATGGTATTCGTGCTTGAAAAATACATTCGAACGAGACATTTTACAGTCACTAAAAGGCTTAAAAGTTATTGTTGACAATAGTACTTAGGGTTATTGTATGTATATTTTTGTAGTGGACAAAGGCGTAGATGAAAAATTTTCCCATAATATGGTAGTCCATATATCAAAGAGCAAATCTCATGTATTCGTGTTTAAAAATACATTCGAACGAGACATTTTACAGTCACTAAAAGGCTTAAAAGTTATTGTTGACAATAGTACTTAGGGTTATTGTGGCGGTATATTTTTGTAGTGGACAACGGCGTAGATGAAAAATTTTCCCATAATATGGTAGTCCATATATCAAAGAGCAAATCTGCGGTATTCGTGCCGAAAAATACATTCGAACGAGACATTTTACAGTTGCTAAAAGGCTTAAAAGTTATTGTTGACAATAGTACTTAGGGTTATTGTGGCGGTATATTTTTGTAGTGGACAACGGCGTAGATGAAAAATTTTCCCATAATATGGTAGTCCATATATCAAAGAGCAAATCTGCGGTATTCGTGCCGAAAAATACATTCGAACGAGACATTTTACAGGCTGCCGAAAAGGCTTAAAAGTTATTGTTGACAATAGTACTTAGGGTTATTGTGGCGGTATATTTTTGTAGTGGACAAAGGCGTAGATGAAAAATTTTCCCATAATATGGTAGTCCATATATTAAAGAGCAAATCTGCGGTATTCGTGCCAAAAAATACATTCGAACGTGACATTTTACAGTCGCAAGATATTTTTGCAAAGGAACAAAGGCGTAGATGAAATATTTTTTCATAATATGGTACGATACCTACATATTTTTGCATAAATGGAACATCCAACACTATATGCATGTGGTATAATTATTTTATTCCATATTTTATACATTTTCGCCGTACGGCTTGGCGACTACCTATTTTCGCCATACGGCTTGGCGAACTATATATTTTCGCCGTATAGTATGGCGACTACCTATTTTCGCCGAACGGTGTGGCGAATACCCTATTTTCGCCACAACGTACGGCGAAAATAGCCTAACCCATGTTTCTGGACAATTAATAGCGCAATTAGCCTATTTTCGCCGAACCGTGTGGCGAAAATAGGGTATTCGCCAGACGGTTCGGCGAAAATAGGGTGTTCGCCATACCGTTTGGCGACGGCACATTATTTTTGCAAATTTTTTATTCCGTATATTAAAAACGCAATTTGATTTAAAAAAAGTATTGTTTAAAAAAAAATTCGTATATATTCAATTCCATATTCACTTTGAATTCATGACAATATTGTCCGCGGCATATTCGTATCCGGCACTATCCATATCCAATTCCGAATCCAACAACAAATATGGTTTAGGATTCAAAAAGAATAATATCCGACCGAATTCGAGCCGATTACACCCCTATATGGCTATACAAAAAGAAGGAGCCACCTTGGCCAACTCCCGCAAGAATTAGAATTTTTTTTACATAATACATTTTTGAATAAATTTAAATAAAAACCAATTATATAAATATACCTCTGCTCTGTCGATAAATGAATTGGCGATAGAAGATATGTGACTAATACAAATGGCGAGCCAATTCATTTGGTGACAAAGCCTACTGGCCAAATCGATTTATCGGTCAAATGAATCAGCAAATGAACCAACGATAAAACTGTTAGCTAAATAAAACTCTATCATCAATTCATTTGGTGACAGGTCTTTAGTCGCCAAATGAAATAACGACAGATCTTATGTCGCCAAATAAATTGACGATAGTGATTTTGTCATCAATTTATTTGATGATATGAGCTCTATCGCCAAATGAATTAAGGAAATAGGTATATTTATGTAATTATTTTTTTATGTATTTTTTATAACTTTATTAAAAAAATGTATTGTTTAAAAAATTCCAAGAATTAGACCATCCCTTACCAAAATGCCCCTCAAGTTGAGTGTTATTTACCCACCAAATGCCATTAAAAAAAGCCGAAAATAACACGCCCGTGCGAGCCTCTCCGTCGTTTCCTCACCCCACTCTCTCCATCCCTCTCGCCCACATGGAGACACGACGGGACTAGTGCCGCCGCTCTGGGATCCACTCGCCACCGGCCGAGAGGTCCACACGGACCACACCACCGACCCGGAATACCTCGTCGCTTACTCTTCTCACCGCCACCGCTCCTGGGCTCCCTGAGATCTGCATCACCGCCCGGCTCATCGAGCTACCGCACCTGTTGCAGGCGCCCGTAGTGCTTCCTTGTCACTGTAGTCCACAGCGCTGTCCACGACACGTACCAGTTAGCCACCATCCTCTCTCGACCTATCCTTCCGTCCAATAGCCCCATATCTCTGGATTTGAGCCCCCCCCCCCCCCCCCCACACCCACAAAATTATTGTACATGTCTTAGGTCACATTCGTTTCAGTTTCTGCATAATTTCTATTTAAAAGAAAACGGATTATTTATCGAACGGGAGGATTCTGAACAGCTTCTCCCACAATTAGAAGTTGTTCTCTACATAGAATCGGAATCTGGCTAAACCTAATTCTCACTCATTCTTGCTGATTCTCGTTGGCCCGGTCCAACCTAAAAGTTGCAGTCGGTCCGGTCTTATTCTCCTACAATCAGAAACAATTTCTTCCATAATCCAGAAACTAAACGAATTGAGACTTAGTATTTTGTCATGTGGATCTGGTTCAAGTTCATTTGAGCCCCCATATATTTTTTTTTAAAAAAAATAAATTTATAAAAAAAATTATCATCTTCCCCACCGCAGCACCTTCGTACGTTTTCTATCTATGAGGTCCACTAGTAGGATGAAAAGAAGGAATACAGAAGGATAATATCTCTATCATATTTTTTCTCAGATGTGAATACAGATATAGATAATCTAGATATGAATACGAATATGAATAATATTGAATATAGATACAGAACAAATATGATTCGAAATGAATACCGTAGCGAATATTTATTGGATCATGAAAAACCCTTAGATTGTACATAAGAAATCAATGAAAACACATAACTAGTTGATTTGATCAAAACATTATTGAAAATAAAATAAATATAAGTATTTCCATTCACTTAGACAATAGTTAGATACCATGTCTCAATAAAAATTACGTAACACTTAGTTCATCACACATAGAATTAGTTCTTCATACATGTAGATCAAAACACATAAATAGTAGAGCAGTAAGAAACAAAAGTTTGATAACATTTAAATATCATGTCTCTAGAAAAATTATGTAACATTTAGTTTATCACACTTATAGGCACTACTACAGATTCATACATAACAATCGGTTCTTTTTTATCATCACATTCGGTTGTGGTGGCGATAGAAAGTCCAATGACAGTGATAAGGTAGATCTATCACAGTCGGTTTTAACCCAACAGTAATAACCACTCATCACTGTCAGTTCTTTGTCAGAACTGACTGTGATAATCACCTTATCACAATCGGTTCTTTGTTGGAATCGATTGGGATGAGGAGAATATCACAATCGATTCTTTGTTGGAACCGATTAGGATGAGTACAGTATCACAATTAGTTCTTTGTTGGAATTGATTGAGATAGGTTGATTATCACAATCAGTTCTTTATTGGAACCGATTGTGATACTATTATTATCCCAATCGGTTCTTTATTGGAACCGATTATGATACTCTCCTTGGTCTTCCCAGGTATGTTCAGTAGAATGCCAACCAAATTATCACAGATATGTGACACCCCAGAATGTCACTTTATAGATTATGGCATTACGGTATGACTTTATATCGTGTTTTCGGGCCGTTTCTGGGAGTTTGGGCTTTTCCGGGGGAGTCTGGGCCTTGGAGGACCTAAGTGGGCCGTATGTGGGGGTCCCCGACCCATGAGGGGGAGGAGGTGGGCAGCAAAGCCCACCCCCATGCGCCCCCTAACCCAAAATCCTGGTTGGGGCGCCCCAACCCTAGCCCCTTGTGCCTTCCCCCCAATTCCCCCATCTCCAAGCCGCCTCCCACCTTCTAGCCGCCCCCTCCCTTGTGCGCCCCCTCCTCTAGGGTTTCCCCTCCCTAGCCGCCACCCTCCCCTCCTCTAGCAGCCCCTCACCTCTCCCTCCCCGGTGTTCGCCGTCGTTTCGCTCGGTGGATCATCGGATCGGAGTTCTCCGGCGGTTCGCTGCGGTTCCAGAGGAAGGAGCGGCCGGAAGGAAGGGATGTTTTCGTCGTCGTTCGGTTCTTCAAGAAGAGGTAACGAATCATGGCTCTTTTGGGGTGGTCTAGGTGATGCTAGATGGGAGAATCCATGCCTAGAACTCTTGTTTAGGTGCTGCGATTAGATGGGTTGAATTGGATTCTAGATCTGTCCCGCGTTTTGTCCTCGGACAGATTAGGTCCTCGGCTTTTGGTCGCGATTTTGGCAATTTTAGAAGCTTTTACTGATTGGACGGCTGTTATGAAAGTTGTAGATAATTTAATTAACTTTCAGTGGACACCAAGAACGTGAATTTCTGATTATCCGTTTAAAAGTTATGGCCGTTTTACCGAACGTTGTCAAATCTGTCACGTGTTTGGGACAGATCGTGTTCATATGTAGATTAGACAATTTTAGAAGCCGATTCAGTATTCGCCAATACTTAGAAAAGTTAGAAAATTTTCTAAGTTTCGAGAAAATGTACTCTTTTGCTTGATTTGGTGTTTTAAAACTCAAGTTATGCTAGTTGGAAGACTGCAATCCCTTCGGGATAGATTCTCTGTTTTCAGGTTTTAGGAGTAGTTTGCGAAGTCGGGGTAGATGATCGTTCTTGTACTGTTTTGTGGGCACGATTTGAGTGTGTTGTACCTATGTGCAGGTGGTGTGACACCGGGAGTGCCCTCAACCTCTCGCCACTCCGTTGCTCACGGTTGAAGGCAAGTGTATTGGGATGGGTTTGGGTGTTGTATGACTATTAGACTTGCATAGGTGCAATATGGCTACATGATGTGTTAACTTGCCATGCTTGATATTTGCTTATGATATAATGAACATGGTTACATATTGGTTATGAAATTGTTGTATTAAATGTTTATGCAAGTTTATACATGTTCATGTCATATGTGCATTCATAATGGAAGAGGCGTCCCATTCTGATGCGGGCCTCTGTGTTCACACGTAGTGAACATGAAAGACCTACCTCGTAGTCCCATCCACGGTTGTGTACGGGAGCGAGTCAGTAAGAGTAGGCACCCTCCATCTACGGGATGGAAGGGGAAAGAGGGTGCACACCGACGGGTGTGCACTCGGCAATACCGGTATGTTCTTCGAGGAGACATGTGCATTGCATTGCATTGCTTATATAATGATGTTAATGAGATGTTTACAATGTGAATATGAAATGCTTGTGAAGTTGAATAGGAGATGTAGTGATGATGGTATTGAAATTGCTTGCTTATTCCATTGCAATATACTTGTTGAGTGATGAACTCACGCTTGTGCTTTATGTTGTTTTTAGGTACTATGAAACCGGCATGCGGGAAAGGGGCTTAGCGACACACCTTCACATAGCGTCATTCAATTAGACAACAACTCTTTTACCTTTCGTAATTGTGACAATAAGTCCATTGCCTCAATTGTGTGCTTGGTCATGTCATTTAAATTCGTTTAGCTCATGAAGTGGTTGAATTTATTATTCTGAACTTAAACTATTGCTATATCTCTTGTGATTGCTGTTTTAGATGTCATTCTTTATGACATAACCTATGTTATTCATGCTGTTGCTTCAAACCATGGAAAAGCAAGGGAGATGCTGCCGAATTTTTCTGTTGAATTTACGTCCTTGCTGTAATTTAATCTTAATTGTGGTATTTAGTTGCTATTTATTCTATGTTTGGTGACATCCAGGGCATACTAGATACCGGGGTGTTACAAGATATTTTTCTCAACTACATGACATCAATACATTGATGGATATCTAACTCCTTCCAATATGATAAGCCCCAAAATATTGACCTTTTCTTCCAAATGATCCTATGACAAACAGATTTACGGCTCTCACCGTACTAAACATCGATATCCTCTACACGTGAATATAGTTGCCTTCCACTCATAGGCTGCGGGGCCGCACGAACTTCCCTCTTTCCATCACATTTGTCATCCATCTTACGATATCGATGACTTCGATGTAGAAACCTACGGTGACCCATGTACACAGTTTTCTTGGAATTCGGCAGCCACAAGCTATCAGTCTCCTCTTCACAAATTGGACAAGCTTTGGCTCCCTTCGTGCTGAAGCCCGCCAAATTACCAAGGGCTAGGAAATCATTTATGGTGCAAAATATCATAACCCGTAGGGTAAAGTTCACTCTTTTGTATGCATCCCACACCTCGACCCCCTCATTCCACAATTTTACCAAATCCTCAATTAGTGGTGCTAGGTACACATCGATATCATTACCCGGTTATTTGGGTCCCAAGATTGGCAACGACATCATGATATACTTTCGCTTCATGCATAACCAAGGAGGGAGATTGTAGATACACAACAAAACTGGCCAAGTACTGTGTCGACTGCTCATATTACCAAATGGATTCATTCCATCTATATTCAATCCAAATCTTATGTTCCCCATCTCGGCACCAAACTCCTCATATTGCCAATCAATGTTTCTCCATTGAGATGAATCAGTGGGGTGTCTCAATTTGCCATCTTCCTTTTGAGATTCATAATGTCAACGCAATAATTTTGCCTCTTTGGGAATTGCAAATAACCCCTCTAAACGGAGAATGATGGGTAAATACCACAATACCTTGGCTGGTGCCCATTTTTTTCACATCTTCACCATCGTCGGTTCGACTCTTACGCTTCTTGTCATTACGCTTCTCCTTTTGTTTGTACTGGGGTACACCACAAACTAAACAAATGCACAGTTCCTTATGGGCGTTGTGGTACAATATGCAATCATTTGGACATGCATGTATCCTTTCTATTTTCATTCCTATGGGACATAATAACTTCTTCGCTTCATAAATACTTGTTGGCAACTCGTTTCCCTCTGGAAGCATATCCGATAGAAGAACTAAAAGTGCATTGAAACTTGTATCTATCCAATGGTGTTTTGCCTTCAGTTCAAACAATGCAAGGATTGAACCCAACTTGGTGTATTCCGCTTTGTAACTCAAAAACAACGGTTTGGCATCGTCTTCCATCAAGCTTTTAAATTTTTTGAACTCTCTTTCCGTGTAATTTCCCTCCACATCCCGCAACATTTGATCTAAATTATCGTCATCAAACATATCATGCTCCAACTCGTGATCGGCTTCCAGCATGTCTTCATTGCATATCAGAGGGGTGATGCCTGTCTCCCCATGATGGATCCAACACGTGTAATTCCTCACGAAGCCACGTCGAATCAAGTGGCCTTCAATTTGAGCTGAGTTGTTAAATCTCCTGAGATTGGTGCAATCAATGCAAGGATAATATATGAACTTTACACCTCTCATAACCATATCTACTTATGTAATTCTTATGAACTCCTTAACTCTCCTCTGAAATTCAGCACTTACACGACTTTTTTGATACATTCATTCTTCATGGTCCATCTACAATTAAACCACAAACAATAAATTAATAATGCCAACGAGCGACAACTAGCTATTTCAAATACCGATAAATTATTTAATTACTTATGCACAATAGAGGAGATATGCATATTTAAAATTAAACATCAACCATGATATCAAAATACATAATGCACTAATCAATGAAAGAAAAGAAGGGTTGAAGCATTAACAAAGTTGAGAAATTGAATGATCTTAAAGAAACGTCTATATATTGACCAACTAAGTACCTACCAACGATGACTCCTAATTTCTAATTAGGTCAGGTCCTAATCCCATTCCAGGACATGTGGTTCGGGCAAGTTCCTAAGCTGTTGTACAACTCTAAAGAAAATTTTGGCAGCATCTCCCCGCTGTTCTCCAAATACACGTCTCGACAACATGTCAAGAGGGTGTGTATTAGGAGAACACCAGGGAGATGCTGCCGAAACTTTCTCTAGAATTGTACAACAACTCAAGAACTTGCCCGAGCCACACATCCTCGAATTGTCCAAAAAACGTGGACAATTCGAGACTGCTTATTTATAAATATATATGCTTTTTTAGCATATTTATAAACAAGCACCCTCGAACGGGAGACGCATAGTTTACACAACATAAACTCTACCATTGATCATATTAATTATATTGAAACAATAATGACATGTAATGTACACATTCACCAAATAAAAAAATTAATTTAATCGTACTGCAATATTGAAGGCATTTGTAGGAATGTTGATCACCTTTTGAAGAAAACCACAAATGAGGGGAAATCTAGCTCCTGATCAAGCTAGTTAGGGTTTCAATTAACTTTACCCTCAACCCACTGATCTCTTTCATGATTTAATTTCTCAACCATATTGGTTTAACCATATCACTAATGACAGATAACACATTCACCAAATCAAAACCGAATTTATTAATGCAAAATTGAAGGGATTTGAAGGAATGCCCACCTTTTGAAGAAAGCCACAAATAAGCTATATAGGCAGGAAAATAGAGAAATCTCCTCAATGTATCAAATTACTCTCTTCACACACATTCTCAAGAATTTCATATTTTCTCACCCAAATATAAGTTTAAACCAAAGTATGCGTTTTTTGAGGCGATGGCGGTATTTTCTTGGCTCTAGAACACCAACTCGAGGAGAGTTATAAGTTCATCCCGATGATACATATATATATATATAAAACCTAGCGAGCCCCATCACAATCGGTTCTATACAAGAACCGTTTGTGATTAAATGATTGTCACAGTCGATTCTATATAGAACTGACTGTGATAATTTGGATCCTCATCATTATCGATTCCTTTATAGAACCGACACAGATAATAAATTATCACAGTCGGTTTTGAGAAAGAACCGACTGTAATAAGAACTCCAGTCACCACAGTCGGTTCCTACATAAGAACCGACACAGATAAGTTATATCATCATAATCGGTTCGAGATAAGAACCGACACTAATATTCATCCCTTTGTCTTCTCCGCCAATTAAACCGATCAAACATAGAATTCACACCATCGGAATGTGCGTCGATTCTTCGTGTTCCCCGATCGATCAAGCAGCATATATATAAAAGTACAAATAATGTACTAGTAGTACTACTGCTGTAACCCGCTAGCTCTCTCTGATCATCACGTAGTCTTCCATAGCTCCTGGCTTTGAGGTCTTCGAGCGCAGCATGGCAGCGCCTCCTTCTTCGGTAAGCTTTGACTCCTCTGTCGAGTCACCTTACTTGCATCCTTCAGCGCAATCACTGCCGCTGGCAGCGCTGCCTCAGCCCCCGGTGCCGCTATCTCCCGTCTCTCCCAGCGCCTCACCCCGGCCGTGCGCCTCCAACGCCACCAAGAAGCGCCCGAGAGAGGAGGAGGAGGACGAGTGGGTCAACGTCACCCCTTGGGGGACCGGCACCTCTTCTGGTTCATCATTGGAGGATGAGCCACGTGGCATCGCCTCCAGCGACGATGACTCCAGCTACTCCGGCGACTCCAGCGACTCCTTACCCTCGGGCGAGAGCCGCGATTGGTAGTGTAATATAAATTATAATGTGTATTGTTATATATTGTAATTAAGTATAATGTGCGTAACATGTTATATATAATATTATTATCTATATATATAATTTGCATCACTACATCTATATAAATTGTTTGAGAGTTGAACCAAGAGTTGGGATTGGAGTAGAGATACTGATCCTTCTCGAGGAACATTACTGTTCATCATCCGAAAAAACAACCCTTACACAATTTGACAATACACACAGAACATTCACAAAATCACACAACATTCGATACATCACTATCGGTTCTTCAAAGGACCGACATAGATAATAATATTATCTGTGTCGGTTAGACATAAAAACCGATTGTGAGGAGTGTATCATTATCACAGTCAGTTTTTATACCTAACCGACACAAATAATATTGTTGTAACACCCCGGCTTTCACTAAACCCAGAATGTCACCAAACATAGTCCATATCACATCTAATACCATAATTTAAGGTAAATTACAGCAAGTAATCTTTTAGAATAATTGAAAAATTTTGACAGCATCTCCTTTGTTTTTGTACGAAAGCTTAACAACATAGCATCATATCAATATGTAGGTTCAACAAGATAATCATACGCAGCGATAATGATAGCTAATCATCAACTAAAACATCAAGAAGCATCAATAGCGAAAGAATAAGCATCAGTTTAAGCTTAGGCGGTTAAAACAACTCATTCCCTAATCCCCACGTGTTCCACATGAGGGAAACAATCAAACATAAAGACCATACACTAATGGTTATTGCAATACTTAATGCCGTGTCTCCAAAACAGGTGAATTAGCTAGATTATGATACTACGTGGAGTGGTGTAGCTAGTTCCCTTTCCCGCGCGCCGATTTCGTGGTACCTAAAGAAAACAAACAACGAAAGCACAAGCGTGAGTTCAAAACTCAGCAAAGTGTATTGAAATGGAACAACAAGGATCAAGACAACAAACCATCATCCCATTCTCCTCAGTTATATCACAGCACAACATGTTTGACATTATATACAATCTTTAAAAGAACATGATAATCATCTCAAGTGCATCTCATCATCATCTCATAAACATCTTCATTTATGTATTCATTCATGCAATGCAATGCAATGCAATGCACATGTCTCCTGGAATACTCATACTGGTATGGTTGAGTGCACACCCGTCGGCATGCACCCTTTTCCCCCTTCCATCCCGAAGATGGAGGGTGCCTATCACTCGCTTCCATTCACCTCGGTGAAGGAATCACGATGTAGGACTTACTTAAAAGAATAGCCCCGGACTAGTCATAACGGTTCTCACCGACCCGACCGGAATAGTTATGACTTATCTCACCGGCCGGCCATGAACATATGCCATGTATGCACAATGAACAGCAACGTATACATAAATGGAAATATTGCATATCATCACATTTCATCTCAACATGTAGGACCGTATTCAACAATCGACGGTAGCCGTTCAAAACATGGCATGTAAATCATTTATCAACAACAAGCACATTTAAATCATGGCCTAAGGACATCATATCAATCATAACATGTAATTCATGGCAAGATAACATGTTATCTATTTCAAATTCTGTCAAGAAGTTCTAGCAACACATATAGCACACAATCCACGCAACACACTTGCCTTCAACCACGGGCAACGGAGTGATGAGAGGTTGAGGGCACACCCGGAGGGACACCACCTGCAAACATGTGCCACACACACAAGTCGAGTCCACAAAACAGTACACATATATCCCATTACCCCGACTTCGCTTACAACTCCTAAAATCAGAAAACAGCAAATCTGTCCCTTCGGAACAGCAGCCGTCTAATGGGAATAAAATCTGTTCTAAGACTCCAAATTGAATAAACGAGTACACCATCGCGAAGCTTAGGAAATTTCCTAGCTTTTTCTAGTTATTGGGAAAAACCAAATCAGCCTCTAAAATTGTTTAATCTAACGTTGAACACGAACTGTCCCAATCTCGTCACAGATTTGACAGCGCTCGGTAAAACGGCTATATCTCCCAAACGGCTGGGCGGATTTTAACGTTCTTTATATGCACGGAAAGATAATGAAATTATCTACAACTTCCTAACAGTCCGTACGGTCAGATTCAAAATCTAAATTGGCGAAAACGCCGGCCCTAGTTCGGGTTCCCAATCTGCCCGAACCAAAACGTGAATACAACTCTAGTTTCCAACAAATCTACCCCATGGCAGCACCTCCCTTGATCTAAAAACATGATAAACCACCACTACACAGCATCTAATCAATCCCCACAGATTTCCCCCATTACCTTCTTGACGATCCACGAATCAACCGCTTCTCTTCGCGCGATCTCCACCCGATCTCCTCCCACGAGACGTTGCCACTGGTTCTCCTCGTCGCAGATCCTCCCACCGGCGAGGGTGGCACCGTGGCGTGGCGTGGCAGCGACGGGAACGCAGCAAGGGTGGGGGAGGAGGCGCAAGGGGGGAGGGGTGGTGCGGCTTGGGGGGGAAGGAGGAGGAGATGGGGATGGAGGTGGGGGTGGCGGCTCAAAGTGGGAGGGGTGGGGGCGCATGGGGCAAGGGGCAGCAGGTGTGCTGCCCTAGCACACCCCCACATGGGCCCAAGTCATCCCACCGACGGCCCAAATTGTTTCCCCCACGGCCCGATCACCCGGATACAGCCCAAAACGACCCCGGAGAGGCCCGAAAGCCCAGAAACAGCCCGAAACGCGTTAAAACGCCATGCCGTAGGGTTCTAATTGCAAATTTCACACTTTCTAAGGTTATGCCAACCCATAGTATCACATTCTACCCCCCTTAACTGGATTCGACCTCGAATCTTACACGTCAACTCTAAAACAATACCCACTAGGGACTCATCTTCTTTGCGAACTCAACACGCCCACGCAAAGACTCAAACAGTAGCAACGACAACTCAATTCTCCAAATCCATCTATTAACAAGAGTGACTTGACTTAGCTTAACTAAGCACCACTTGACATGATTCCTCATTTACTTCAATCTCTATCATGCTTCATAAACTCAGAATGACACAATCATCATGAAACACATCCCTTTTCCACCATTAGTATTAAAACGGTCAACCGAGGTTCCAAACTTGAACCCCCAAAAAGACCATTTACGCAAAACCCCATCTCTTCCAATTATTTGACCCCTTTTCGCAAGGAATCAAAATTTACTAATGACATCTTCGCTCATAGCCTACATCGACCATACTTTCCTTTCGACTGCCAACCACATTACACTTTTCATTCTATCCTCTCCCAGGCATAACACACACCCAGGGACGTCTAGCTAAGACAATGTCCACGACAAAGCATTTTACATCACAATTTCTATAACATTTGCTTCCACCCAACGATACTTTCAACCAAATTCAAACCACGACATCAACAACCTCCATCATCATCCACCCTCATACCACTAATGTCCAGCACCTAGCCCAAGCTAGAACCGTAACTCACTACCAAATCTCAATTGGCACTTTTCCCAAGAGGATGTCGCCCTCACAAACAATTCACACAAACAACGAAGCCCACGAGTATAGCTCTTAGATTATACTCAACAGTAACCCAAGGCCCTTCTTATTCTCGCTCCTATCAATAGTGCAAAAGAAGTACGATTCTTTTGAATCCAAGTAGACCACATACAACAACTCGAACCTCAAAGCGCCACAAATCACTTTGGAAAGAACCCGATAACATTGAAAGACCACCCTTTTGCTTTTCCTAAGTCAAGCCGCAAAGGAAAACTCAAATCTCCAATCAACGCGATACAATTCGCATCGGGGAGCACTCAAACAAATAGACTCCACACAATTCTCTTGACAGAAGTTCTCAACAACTAAAGACAACTCGACTCGCTTTCACCATAGCCAAACTTTTCATTTTAACCAAAACCAACATCTTGGAAGAGAACTGCCACAAAAAAACTCTCGAAGAGAAAGGGAAACTCAAATCCCTTGCATAACATAACCAAAATACCAGCATTTATCCATTCATTCCTTTTCATGCTAGAGAGCAATGGAAATCTCGATTCATAACACGAATGCGAATTCTTCAAGAGCACTCCGGATTAGTCATATGTCTCTATATGACTTTCTCACCGTCCTGGCTCAACAACTCTTTTATGCTAAAAAAACGATGTCATGAATCTTTTTCACCATTTATTCGTCATGTAACCACGATACCCATTAACCATTCACAAAGAGACTTCATTCTCTTTGTCACATGATTGACCACCAACAGCATCGATGGTTGCTCAAGTTCGCATAAACTACGACGGCGTTAACCGAAAAATACCATATCGCATCACAACCTAACAACCACTGCACGCAATGCGTGCAAAACATCGCATTTTAACCAAAGCCAATACCAGAAGATAGCATCAACTCTCAAATCAAACATCTACGCCTAATAACCACTACCAATTCTCTTAAAGAGAAAGGAAACACATTCCCAGCAGGGAACACCTTACCAACAAAATCACTTATGAAACAATCGTAAGATTCACCTTTTTGAAACGCTCGCAAACACCACACTCGTTTCCCAAATAAATCCAACTCTAGTCACGATAGAATTACAATTTAAGCGCTTAACTCCAGGGTTACCAAAGATAAATCAGTTGAACGCTAAAGAGAGCGTCCCACTCCAACGCTTTGGTTGTAAATCCATACTCATAGCATAGACTAAACAGATTAGCCCAAATCCAAAGATTGGCATGGTTCAATACCACACCACATTTGGGACCCATAAGCCGGTTACTTCAAATACTACTCTTTCATCCATATTTCCAATCATCGGAGTCAAGTTTGTAACTTGATAAAATGCCACTTAATCAGGGGAGATTTTATTGCACACTAATCAAGACGCCTAAACAAAGAGGCAGGCACTCCCAGAAAAATTTATACATTCATTTGAATCCGTAAACCTTCAAAAGAAAACTCGACTCAAATCCCACCATTACTCGCATTCCAATACTCTTAGCCAAAATGGATGTCATAATCACCCAAATCCCGAGAAGTCCAACACTATTGCACACAAGTTACAACATCTGCTCTTGATAAAATCACTTTTCACTGTTCATATAACCACAATTGATTATATAACCAACGAACCATAGACCATATCTACCGTATGATAGTCATCAAGGAGAACCATGTTCTCACAACTCCAGCACAATTAACTTATCAGTTAATCCAACATAAGACGCATATCAACAACTTCTTTTGGTCTACTAACCATGACAAACCATTACTCATGCAACTTATTACCCCAAGCGTGGCACACATCTCTTCACAATTATTCCGGCGTAATCAACCATTACCTTGGGTATAATCCCTAAGTCCCATATTCCATATCTTCAGTTCATTCCACCAATAATTAATACTAACCACGCGACACGATCCCCACTAGACATCCCTCATAAACACGGATCCCCGGCAGACATCTGTCGAGAATAATTCAACCTTTCCTACAATCATTCCATATATCCTCATTAATTGATTACACGTATTTTAAGTCATATTGTCGACCCACAATATTAACTGTCCCACCAGCTACAATAGGCAGATTTCACACCATCTTCTTGCTATAACAAGTTCATCAACCGAGACATTCCATGCTAACTAATCTCAAACATCCATTAGATCCGATAACCCGCATCACTTTGCACATACCACTAATCAACTTTCACTTTGGATCACCTGACGTCTCGTTTAATCATCTCTTATCAACACAATATTTTAGTTTATCTTTAAACAAACACCAAATTCACTTTAACCGAACCACTAGCTCATATCATCCGAAAACTCTAACTTCTCGTCATACACTTAACTTCTTAAACATCCGCGTGAATCACGCACCTAACTCTTAGGGAAACCATAATTGCTCCAGAAAAGAACAACACCCAAAACGTCTTTCCTTCCGGAAATCTCAACCATAAATCACAAGAGAGGTCAACTCTTAAATTCCTGAATGCCGACACGCAACTACTCCACAACTCTCGAGATCAACAACTTCCGCGAAGGAAGATGGTTGCAAGAGGGAAAACCAAGCGATTAACCAAATCTTTTTTTTTCAGATAAGGCCATAACCCCAAACTTCAAACTTTCACGAAACAAACGGTTTTTCAAAGATGAATTCCCAAGCAAGTCATCATTGCGATCAAACACCACTTAGGCCCCGACAACGAGGTCTGGCACAACACTGCAATAACTCTTTTAAACCTCGACGAAAGACAAACACAAGAATAAATTGAAAACTTTCTCCGTAAAGCAACCGATCAACCACATCCTTTTCGACAAACCTTGGCACCTAAATCCATGCGACTTAGATTTTTCATCGAAACTTCAATAACTTCTTTTCAAATTGGAGAATAGTAACCCAAGAATCAATCTATAAGTTTCTCTATAAGGCAAACAACAAATCGGGCGTCAAAGCTGGCAAGGCGACCAAAAGAGGCGCAACCCTAAATTCTTCTTTTGTCTTCAACCAAAGAAGACAAAACCAAAACCACCAAAAGAACTATCGGTGAGTATCCAAAACCGAACCCTTTTTCTTTTATTTCAACCAACCAAAAACCAACCAAAACCGTTCGTCAAAACGGCAAAGGAAATTCGGAGGGTCAATCCACAACTCTACTACTCGACTCCAACCAACTACCCAATCTACGACAGGAAGGATAAGCACTCTCCCTACATGAGGTTTAAAGTCCATCGGTGATGGCACTAACCAGCCACACCGTCAAACCCAACAATACTACAAACAACAGAAGGTGACCGAAACCTTTTCGGCACCACAACCCACATAATCTCAAATGTATCAACACAATCAATTCTTTCATAAACATAGCAACATATATTACCAAATGTAACATTCAACATCAAAGCTTAAATACAACATTTAAGCGTAAAGCAACGGTACCCATACCCATTCCTACTGTGCATCCATGTGTGTCAAATTTTAGATTAGTTATTCCACTTACACAAGTTTTAATGTTGCTATCCTATGACAAAGTTTAAGTATAACCTAAGCCATGTTTCTAGGTTATCCCACATCAAAATTTTAGTTAACCCTATGGTATTTCACTAAATTCATACAGCACGGACCTGAAGCCCGCTCTGATACCAACTGTAACACCCCGGCTTTCACTAAACCCAGAATGTCACCAAACATAGTCCATATCACATCTAATACCATAATTTAAGGTAAATTACAGCAAGTAATCTTTTAGAATAATTGAAAAATTTTGACAGCATCTCCTTTGTTTTTGTACGAAAGCTTAACAACATAGCATCATATCAATATGTAGGTTCAACAAGATAATCATACGCAGCGATAATGATAGCTAATCATCAACTAAAACATCAAGAAGCATCAATAGCGAAAGAATAAGCATCAGTTTAAGCTTAGGCGGTTAAAACAACTCATTCCCTAATCCCCACGTGTTCCACATGAGGGAAACAATCAAACATAAAGACCATACACTAATGGTTATTGCAATACTTAATGCCGTGTCTCCAAAACAGGTGAATTAGCTAGATTATGATACTACGTGGAGTGGTGTAGCTAGTTCCCTTTCCCGCGCGCCGATTTCGTGGTACCTAAAGAAAACAAACAACGAAAGCACAAGCGTGAGTTCAAAACTCAGCAAAGTGTATTGAAATGGAACAACAAGGATCAAGACAACAAACCATCATCCCATTCTCCTCAGTTATATCACAGCACAACATGTTTGACATTATATACAATCTTTAAAAGAACATGATAATCATCTCAAGTGCATCTCATCATCATCTCATAAACATCTTCATTTATATATTCATTCATGCAATGCAATGCAATGCAATGCAATGCACATGTCTCCTGGAATACTCATACCGGTATGGTTGAGTGCACACCTGTCGGCATGCACCCTTTTCCCCCTTCCATCCCGAAGATGGAGGGTGCCTATCACTCGCTTCCATTCACCTCGGTGAAGGAATCACGATGTAGGACTTACTCAAAAGAATAGCCCCGGACTAGTCATAACGGTTCTCACCGACCCGACCGGAATAGTTATGACTTATCTCACCGGTCGGCCATGAACATATGCCATGTATGCACAATGAACAGCAACGTATACATAAATAGAAATATTGCATATCATCACATTTCATCTCAACATGTAGGACCGTATTCAACAATCGGACAGATGGCTGCTCAAAACATGGCATGTAAATCATTTATCAACAACAAGCACATTTAAATCATGGCCTAAGGACATCATATCAATCATAACATGTAATTCATGGCAAGATAACATGTTATCTATTTCAAATTCTGTCAAGAAGTTCTAGCAACACATATAGCACACAATCCACGCAACACACTTGCCTTCAACCACGGGCAACGGAGTGATGAGAGGTTGAGGGCACACCCGGAGGGACACCACCTGCAAACATGTGCCACACACACAAGTCGAGTCCACAAAACAGTACACATATATCCCATTACCCCGACTTCGCTTACAACTCCTAAAATCAGAAAACAGCAAATCTGTCCCTTCGGAACAGCAGCCGTCTAATGGGCATAACTTCTGTTCTAAGACTCCAAATTGAATAAACGAGTACACCATCGCGAAGCTTAGGAAATTTCCTAGCTTTTTCTAGTTATTGGGAAAAACCAAATCAGCCTCTAAAATTGTTTAATCTAACGTTGAACACGAACTGTCCCAATCTCGTCACAGATTTGACAGCGCTCGGTAAAATGGCTATATCTCCCAAACGGCTGGGCGGATTTTAACGTTCTTTATATGCACGGAAAGATAATGAAATTATCTATAACTTCCTAAAAGTCCGTATGGTCAGATTCAAAATCTAAATTGGCGAAAACGCCGGCCCTAGTTCGGGTTCCCAATCTGCCCGAACCAAAACGTGAATACAACTCTAGTTTCCAACAAATCTACCCCATGGCAGCACCTCCCTTGATCTAAAAACATGATAAACCACCACTACACAGAATCTAATCAATCCCCAAATATTTCCCCCATTACCTTCTTGACGATCCACGAATCAACCGCTTCTCTTCGCGCGATCTCCACCCGATCTCCTCCCACGAGACGTTGCCACTGGTTCTCCTCGTCGCGGATCCTCCCACCGGCGAGGGCGGCACCGTGGCGTGGCGTGGCAGCGACGGGAACGCAGCAAGGGTGGGGGAGGAGGCGCAAGGGGGGAGGGGTGGTGCGGCTTGGGGGGGGGAAGGAGGAGGAGATGGGGATGGAGGTGGGGGTGGCGGCTCAAAGTGGGAGGGGTGGGGGCGCATGGGGCAAGGGGCAGCAGGTGTGCTGCCCTAGCACACCCCCACATGGGCCCAAGTCATCCCACCGACGGCCCAAATTGTTTCCCCCACGGCCCGATCACCCGGATACAGCCCAAAACGACCCCGGAGAGGCCCGAAAGCCCAGAAACAGCCCAAAACGCGCTAAAACGCCATGCCGTAGGGTTCTAATTGCAAATTTCACACTTTCTAAGGTTATGCCAACCCGTAGTATCACAATTGTATTATCTGTGTCGGTTCTACAAATAAACCGATAGTGATAAGTGTGCTACATATCACAGTCGCTTCTAGTTAGAACCAACTATGATAAGTGTTTTCATCACAATCGGTTCTTGTGTGGAACCGATTATGATAACTCTGTCACGCAAAATTGTGACATATCACAATCGGTGTTTTCGCAAAAGTTAGGAATCGACAAAGATGAAGCGATAGTGATGTCCTGTTCTGTAGTAGTAGGATTATAAATACTAGCAAGCTACAACTAAAAGATAAATGCATCACAGATTCAATCATTCAAAGGCTTCACAAAGCATAGTCTATCATTCCTCAATGTCGTCCAGCACACCCTCCTACTCAAAGTTATCCATATCCTCCTGCTCTTGCAATTGCAAGTTATATTTTAATGATTATCTGTTGCAGAATGAAGTTAAGGAAAATAGCTATTGATTACATAAAAAACTATATCCTTGTCATCAAGCTTGCGAAACATCGCTCAATGCCCCCATGTCCATCTCAGATATGATAGATCCACTAATGTTTCCACCTACATGTTTTGTCACAAGATTAAATTATACTTATTACTCACATACTACACATAAACTAATAAATGACAAATGAGAAATTTAACATTACCATTTCTAGATGTTGCAGTCCAAGCTTTGCTACAAATCAAAACTTGCATGACTTTAGGATCTAAATGACTGTGAAATGTATCAACAACACATTTACCAGCTCTGAATACTAACCCTGAAGCAACCGTGGACACTTGAATATATAAGACATCTTGAGCAAGTCTAGAGATAATAGGGATCTTAGTTTGCTTGAGCTTCCACCATGACAAAATATCAAATTCTTTTTAGTATTTTGTTTTCCAGTGCACTAGTGATTGCTTTATATATACTTTCAACTCAGTTTTGGTGCCTTGGCCTGAGGTACTACTGCCATGCAAAAAAATTTCAAGATCTATATCACGATCATCATCACTATCCTCAATCCTGTTGTCTAGATGAGAATCCATTTTTTTGCACATTTGTAGTTGCTATCTTCATTGAAGTTACAGGTGGACTAGACATATAAGCTTGGAATAGCTGGTTAATAACACTATTAAGCTTATTGATTTCTTTTGAAGCATTGTCATGGTAAATCTTATCTGCAACATAGTGTATTATCTTTGTCTTGTATCTAGGATAATTAGCCTAGGGTAATAACAGTAACAATGTCATTACACCGAAATAATTACATGAATCTTTACATAGTAGCTAACAAAATATTAGGCAACCTGACACTTTATTAGTTGCTATACTATGTTTAGAGTATTTCAACAGAACAATTATTAGAGACAGAAAGGGAATATATTACATTTCAAAGCCGTGCAGGGCTATATATTCAGTACACAAATCTTATATTATATCCAAGTACAATAAAAATATATTACAATGGTCTCATTACCCTAATGACCGTCCAAAATGAGAATACTGTCTACCCAACCCTCTAGTCCTCCTAGTGGTAGTAGTAGTAAGCGTCCTCTTGAATGTTCGGGTCCTGCGTATCACCCTCACGCAATGCCTCGTCGGTGGCTCCATAGGACTCACCTTGTAAGGAAATGGGATTTAAGCGAGAGTGAGTACATGTGTACTCAACAAGCATTAATAACAAATGCATGATATGAATTTTCCTCTCATTTTCAACTGAAGCTCATCTTTCCTCAAATTTAAATTTTTAATTAAATTAATCTTTTGGTTTTCTTTAAGGTTGGCTATTTTAAATTAAAAAATTGACTACTAGCACTTGTATATGAGGCAGACTTAGCTTCCGTAGCCTCCAATCCAGGACAAAGCCATGAATTCATGATTTTAACCATGCGCAGGTTTGTATCACTTTACCCATAGGCCCTAGAACATTTATCTCTAATCCAGTATTGATCTCCAACCCTGTTACTCAAGTCAGAGACACCTATCACATGCTATCCCACCAGACTCGCAGCTAGCAGTTGTATATATTCTAGCTACCCGTCGGCAGAAACTCTACCCATGGCTTCACATATACCGCCATTCCAGTTGTGAACCCCCAAGGGCCTCCAGGCATATCCCAAATGGGTTCACTTAATTTATTCTTACCCAATGTGGATGTCATAATACCTTTATAGGACAACATTTTCTAACCGATTTTACACACTATGGTTGATACAGTAATTACGGCTTATTGCCCAAGTGTAGTGGTTTATTCTTATATTCTAGCATATGTAGAGGGCCCCACCGACATGACAATCCTTCTCATCCACCCTCTACCCATCATAAATAATCATATACCACATCTAAATATCATTCCCCCAATTCAATTCAATTATCAATTTCCCAATTTAATCCAACTATTAATTTCTCCATTCATCCATCCATCCATATTTCCTTACGTGTCCAATTTAAAGATTTTTCATTTAAACATAGAACTTCCAATGCATAAATGATACATGCCTATACTGAAACCAATTAAAAACATTTAATGAAAATTGATCAAAGGAAGGCTTGCCTTGTATAGAAATGAAAGGTACGATCTTGCTTGAATTTTGGGGTAGGTGGTCTTGTAGATTCGGTTAAGAACTTAACAATTTAAAGTGTTAATCTATGGAAATTAATTTACAACAAGCTTTCAGGGTGCCCAACCTTCTACAGGTTGCTAAAGGCAAATAAAGGGGTGCTGCCCCCTTAGCTAAAAACTACTAATTTGATCCCCAAAAATTATTTTAGCAACATTAGAATCAACAGATATAATTATTACAAGATTTGCCATTTTATGGACTAATTAATTACACAATTACTTGTAGCTATTCAAGTTATTTTCAAAATTTCCTATGATTACAAGACGACCAATTTAATCTAACGCATTTTGCAATAGGGAACCAAATTTCTAATTTTGACCCTTTTCTTTTCCCCTCCTTTTCTTTTCTCCCATCCTTTCTGTAGGATCGAAGTATACGAATATAGCAATCAGAGGGGGGGTGAATGATTGTGCGGAAGCTAAAACCAAATTCTTGACCTATTAAAAGTTCACCCCAAAACAGAACCAAATAATTGCCTCGTTTTCGACAAAAACAGAATAACAGAGGTTTGGTAAAACGAGAATTCCCGGAGATCTAACCGTCGAAACGATCTGAAATTTGGACACAAGAAACTAGATTCCAATGCGAATCGAACCCAAAAAGAATCAGCTCGATCGGACTTACGGATCAAAAGTTATGAGCTTCGCAAGCTTGCTGATCCAGAACTTGACGAGAATCAATCTAATCAAAACTTCAAGGTTAAACAAGAACGACAAAAGATTGATCAACTAGACTTTGAGAAACACTAGATCAATACCCTAGAGAGGTTTTTGATGGATCAAATCAAGATAAAACTTGAAGAACAAAAACCAATCTAGAACTAGAACAAGCATGCAAACAAGAACCAAAACAGAAAATACTCAGAGCGACGTGGTTCCTGTAGCACGCAAAAATCTTGGAAGAATTGATCTTTATTTCTTGTCTAAAATACTCTTATCAAAAGAGTACAAACCCTAAAACCAAGCTCAAAGCTTGATGCGCTCAGCTCTACTTGGTGCCTTTCAACAGAGACCCCCACCTATTTAAAGCACCAACCCACAAGAAGTTACGAATACGATTCCTATTCCCTAGAAGGAATCCGTGATCCAACTCAACTCTACTTGGCCCAACCAGGCCGAGTACAACTCTTGCACGCCGTATGGCAACCCTACCATACTCACGTGACTAACACTTTGCACGCCGTATGGCCACCTGCCATACTCACGTGACTAACACTTTGCACGCGAATGACCTCCTGCCATTCTCACGTGACTAACCATTCTTCATGTGCACCATTCTCTTAGCCCGAACGTCCCGCATGACATCCTTGACCACCAAGACCTCAGTTCCTCCTGAACCTAGTCCCGAACCTCAGTTCCTCCATGAACCTAGTTCCGGTCCCGTCATCGACCACATTCGTCTTCGAGCAATACCTGCACATGAACAAACCACTAAACAAATCCGAGCACAAGTCCACGACTTGACTCAATGTCAATCCATGCAACTACTCACATGAGCATTGCATAAAGTCCACTTCAAAAGAAGCATCATGAAATCATCACAAATTTCATAATCTCAAATTCAAATTATTTCAATTCTGCTCAAAACCCTAATTCAGCAAAAAACGCATTCACGACGGACAAGGAAATATGGTCCGTGCATACATGAAAAATCACTCAAAAAACCATTCACAACGGACAGACAAAATCGGTCCGTTGTACAAGTGAAAGTTTCGGTTCCAAGAAGAAAACCAAACGGACAAAAACACGTTCACAACGGACAAAGAAAATCGGTCCGTTGTACATGCAAAAATGACTTCGGTCATGAGCTCAAAACAAGTTCACAACGGACCAAGAAAACTGTCCGCTGTACATGCAAAGGTTTCTGAAATCTTGGAGAAAGAGTTAGATTCAAGCGCTCAAAAGCAAGTCCACGACGGACAAAAAACATTATCCGTCGTACAAGCGAAACTGACTGGTTTTGAGGAAAAAAGAGTTTGGCTCAAAGAGTTCAAAACACGTCCACGACGGACCCAAAGACATTGTCCGTCGCAGATGGGGAACTTCTTTGTTTCTTGAGAGCTAGGTCCGCGCAAAGCGAAACTTACTGTTTCTTGTCAAATTGTCAAACACATGCACAAGCACATTTTGCAAATCCAATTCTAAGTTAATTTTTCAGTTCAAAGCCAATTTTTCAGCACATGATTTCACAATCTCCCCCTTGATGAAAACATTGGCAACACCACTTAGAATTGAATCATTTGGCATTCACTTTACAAAAGATTTTGAAATCCAAAGGATCAAGGACCAAAGTAAGAAAACACAGAAATCCCCCTTTGACCAAAATGCAAAACAAAATCTCCTGAGAATGAAAATGTATGTGAGTGTGCAATGCGCCCAAAAATTTCAAAAATTCTCCAAACTTCTCCCAAAATTCTCAAATTTAACAACTCTCCCTTTTTCTTTAAACTTTTCAACAATTCCCAATTTTCTCCCCCTTTGACAATGGATTCATCAAGAGTAAAAGAGAGAACAGGTTCAAAATTTTTCTTTTTGCAGCAATGATTTCACAATGAGAAACAAAGGAGTGCCAAAATAGAAAAGATGAGCTCATTCGATCATATAACCTTATATATCACATAATATGTAAAATACATGATCTTGATGTGATTTTAACAAGTTAGGGAATGACATGCATCTCAACCTCAATTCAGTCAACTATAGCCAAGTACTAAGCAAGATCTCAGTAGAAGAACAAAAGCTCAAAAATTGAAACAACTAACAACTCTGGGCGAGCAAGTGATTTCAACTCCAATCTAGTAGACCAAATTAATCTTTAAACAAGAACTGCATGTGGCATGCTTGAAGCATACTTCTTTTATTTCCTTGGATTGGCATGCTTGAAGCATACATCTTGTTTTTGAGGGAATGGCATGCTTGAAGCATACATCTTAACCATTTTAAGGGAAGCATGCTTGAAGCAAATAACTTGAAGCTTTAGCTTTTAACTACCCTTTTTTTATTCCCTTTTCTTTTCTTTTTCTTTGATTGTAAAACATGCAAGAGTGATTAAGAGGTCTTATGAAAGAATAAAGCTGAAAACACACTTGCTTCATAGCCCAAATTTGTCAAGAAGATTCAATAACAAGCCTAGAAGAGTAAGATATCACAGAGTATTTAGCTATAGGCAATCGATCGTGGAATTCCGCAATGTCATTTTTAGTTCAAGTGAGACAATTAGATTATCATATATTAGCTCAATTACATAACATATAAAGAAATATGATAAAGTGAGCTCATTAAGTGAAAGAACTTGGCAAAGAAACTCCCCCTCAAAACAATCCCATTGGATGAACAATTCCAAGTTCTCCCCGAATAAAAGCAAAACGAGAAGAAGACAAATGTTTTGTGAAAATGTCTGCCAATTGATGTTCAGTATCCACATGGTGAAGCACAATTTTTTCTTTTTCAACATGATCTTTAAGAAAGTGAAATCCAATATCAATATGCTCAAGAAAAGGGATTACTCAAGAGGTGGCACGAACCAAATCAAATCAACATCCTCCAAAGTCAACATCGAAAAAGCTCTTAAACTAATCCATGAGGAAGCAGAAAGCCAAATGCCAAAATCTTGAGTTCTATGAAGATACCTGAAAATCCTTTTGATAGCTTGTCGATGTGACGCGACGTGGGAAGCTTGAAAACAAGCACACACAAGCACGTGGGAAGAGTCTCTCATGTAAACCTCTAATTATCTCGTCCTCAACAAAGATTATCATCATCTTTATGAACAAAGACACTCTCCCCTGAACATATGCACTTGTACTGCATCATTTGAACTAGTGCCTTTTGCGAAATGTAAGTGGAAGAAGCATCTCCAAAGGCAACACTTTCAACATGAGATGCACGAGTGAAGGAGAACCAAATCTTATCACCGAACATATGAAGTGAGCATCCGAAATTCACTAGCCACATGTTCTCCCTCCTCGTGAGAAGCCTACATAGAAGCAGAAAGTGTCGAGGTCTCGGCATCAAGTTAGAAATAAGATGTTTAGGAATCCGATCTTGAGACACACGACGGACAACAAGAGGGCACAACACGAGCAGTCTTATGCACAAAATCAATTTTGCCTGCTCCGTGTTTCTAGCAACAAAAGGTGCTTGCATCACCCTAGGCACGTAGTGAGAAGCAAAGCGTGCCTTCTCAAATTAGACCTAGCCTTAGCTCTTTCTTTCTTTTGTTGTTTGGCTAGTCTAAAGCAAAAATCTACTAAATGTCCATCTCTACCACAATGAGTGCAAGTGTATTTAACAGATGTTTGGCTTTAGAAGTAGAAGCAACATTTGCATTCATCATAGTAGAAGATAACACTCCAGCAGACTTAAAGACAGTTTTCTTAGGCTCATTGACAATTTCAAATTTTCCTCCGTCAGTGTTTTAACAACAGTGGGAGCATGTGATTTATGATGAGCATAAGAATCAAAACCTAAACCTTTGTTATGATTGCTGACTTTTGATTGATCCAAAATCATGTTTATGTTCTTCTTTCCTTTAGTGAAACGTTCTAATGATTTGTCAAAGTAATCAACTTTTCGAAAGAGTTAAACAATTATTGCAAGGAACATTCACTTTTCCTTTTTGCTTACGACAAGTTGAGCATGAAAGAACCTCATGTGTAAGCGTATCATCACCAATTGAGAAACCCTAGCATTTGCATCTTTTAATTTTAATTCAAGAGTTGAGCATTTAGAACAAGAAGTTAAACCATGCAAATCATCAGTGAAACAGCTAGCATGTTTAATATGTTTCTCATTTTTCTCACTTTTAATTTTCTCAATCAAGGAAGCATGTTCTTTCCTAAGCGAAGTAAGCTCATTCCAAATTAAGTCACATGATTTGCAAGCATCATCATCAGGAATCAAAGTTTTAAGTCTAGCAATTTCAGCATTCAATGATTCAACAACAAAATCATGTTTCTTAATTTTCTTGTCACGTTTATCAAGCAATTTACCAAGACGAGCAACAGCAATAGCTAATTCATCGTAAGAAGGATCTACCTCATTGAAGTCGCTGTCATGATCGCTTCTGAAGCTGTCGCTGCTTTTGGCCATGAGACACAACCCCGTCAACTCATGCTTGCTTGGAGTTGCATCATCTTCGCTGCTCTCCGAGTCCACATCGCTCAAATTGACTTGTTCAAGAGCGGAAAGAACTCGGTGAACCACCTTGCGGTTGATGAAGCTCTTCTTCTTCCTATCATTTGACGAGAACCTTTTCTTCTCATTCCTTCTGTCGTTGTCTTTCTCCTCCTTTGATGTTTTTCCTGCAAGCTTAGGACAATTTGTGCGAATATGGTTGAGGTCACCACACTCATAGCATCTTGGAGGACCACCTCTCTTTCTCATTCTCACATTCTGCAAAGCTTTGTTAAAGCGAGAAGAGAGTAGTGCCAGATCTTCTTCAGGAAACTCTTCAAGTTGCTCATCTGTTAAAGAAGACATGGAAGACAAGGCAAAGCTAGAAGAAGAATTTGCATTTGACATGTTAGGGTTAGAGATCAAAGCAATTGATTTAATGTTACCCTTCCTGGCAAGAACATCCAACTCATGAGTTTTCAACTTAGAGTAAAGAACATCTAATGTAAGTGTACTCATGACAGTGGATTCTCTAATGGATGTAACTTTCATCTCCCAAATAGACATGTCTAAAGCACCAAGCAATTGTCTAGCATTAGCAGCATCATCAAAGCTAACTCCAACAGCACGAAGATTACTAAGAATTTTATTGAAACGTGCAAAGAAGTCATCTAGCGACTCACCGGGTTTCATCTCAAATCGCATGTATTCCTTTTTGTAAAGATCTTGACGAACCTCTTTAATAGTGTTAGAACCCTCATGGTAATCACAAAGAGATTTCCATACCTCATATGCGGATCGAAGATGAATCACACGATCAAAGTCGCTACGTCCCAAGCCTTGGATGATCAAGTTGCGCGCCTTACTATTTGCTTCAACATGTGCGCGATTGGTGTCGTTGACGTTGTCGTTTGTAGGGACTTCATATGGTTTGTAGACCTTCTCCCAAATTGCGAATCCTTGAGCTTGGATGAACGCCTCCATCTTGGCCTTCCAAAACTGAAAATCAACACCATTGAACACACAAGGTTTTGTCGAATAATGATCCATTGATCTAATCACCGATTAAGATAGATTAGAAAAACCTTGCTCGATACCACTTGTAGGATCGAAGTATACGAATATAGCAATCAGAGGGGGGGTGAATGATTGTGCGGAAGCTAAAACCAAATTCTTGACCTATTAAAAGTTCACCCCAAAACAGAACCAAATAATTGCCTCGTTTTCGACAAAAACAGAATGACAGAGGTTTGGTAAAACGAGAATTCCCGGAGATCCAACCGTCGAAACGATCTGAAATTTGGACACAAGAAACTAGATTCCAATACGAATCGAACCCAAAAAGAATCAGCTCGATCGGACTTACGGATCAAAAGTTATGAGCTTCGCAAGCTTGCTGATCCAGAACTTGACGAGAATCAATCTAATCAAAACTTCAAGGTTAAACAAGAACGACAAAAGATTGATCAACTAGACTTTGAGAAACACTAGATCAATACCCTAGAGAGGTTTTTGATGGATCAAATCAAGATAAAACTTGAAGAACAAAAACCAATCTAGAACTAGAACAAGCATGCAAACAAGAACCAAAACAGAAAATACTGTAGCGACGTGGTTACTGAAGCACGCAAAAATCTTGGAAGAATTGATCTTTATTTCTTGTCTAAAATACTCTCATCAAAAGAGTACAAACCCTAAAACCAAGCTCAAAGCTTGATGCGCTCAGCTCTACTTGGTGCCTTTCAACAGGAGACCCCCCACCTATTTAAAGCACCAACCCACAAGGAGTTCTGAATACGATTCCTATTCCCTAGAAGGAATCCGTATCCAAATCAACTCTACTTGGCCCCACCAGGACGAGTACAACTATTGCAAGTTTATGGCAACCCTACCATACTCACGTGACTAACACTTTGCACGCGTATGGCCACCTGCCATACTCACGTGACTAACACTTTGCACGCGAATGACCTCCTGCCATTCTCACGTGACTAACCATTCTTCATGTGCACCATTCTCTTAGCCCGAACGTCCCGCATGACATCCTTGACCACCAAGACCTCAGTTCCTCCTGAACCTAGTCCCGAACCTCAGTTCCTCCATGAACCTAGTTCCGGTCCCGTCATCGACCACATTCGTCTTCGAGCAATACCTGCACATGAACAAACCACGAAACAAATCCGAGCACAAGTCCACGACTTGACTCAATGTCAATCCATGCAACTACTCACATGAGCATTGCATAAAGTCCACTTCAAAAGAAGCATCATGAAATCATCACAAATTTCATAATCTCAAATTCAAATTATTTCAATTCTGCTCAAAACCCTAATTCAGCAAAAACGCATTCACGACGGACAAGGAAATATGGTCCGACGTACACATGAAAAATCACTCAAAAAACCATTCACAACGGACAGACAAAATCGGTCCGTTGTACAAGTGAAAGTTTCGGTTCCAAGAAGAAAACCAAACGGACAAAAACACGTTCACAACGGACAAAGAAAATCGGTCCGTTGTACATGCAAAAATGACTTCGGTCATGAGCTCAAAACAAGTTCACAACGGACCAAGAAAAACTGTCCGTTGTACATGCAAAGGTTTCTGAAATCTTGGAGAAAGAGTTAGATTCAAGCGCTCAAAAGCAAGTCCACGACGGACAAAAAAACATTATCCGTCGTACAAGCGAAACTGACTGGTTTTGAGGAAAAAAGAGTTTGGCTCAAAGAGTTCAAAACACGTCCACGACGGACCCAAAGACATTGTCCGTCGCAGATGGGGAACTTACTGTTTCTTGAGAGCTAGGTCCGGCGCAAAAGTGAAACTTACTGTTTCTTGTCAAATTATCAAACACATGCACAAGCACATTTTGCAAATCCAATTCTAAGTTTAATTTTTCAGTTCAAAGCCAATTTTTCAGCACATGATTTCACACTTTCTTCTTCTTTTCTTTTCTTTTCTCCTCCCCTTCTTTTCTTCTCTCCCTTCTCTTCTTTCTTTTCTCCTCCTCTCCTATTTTTCTTTTCTGGCCGAAGCCTTCTCTGGCCTTCCTCTCTCGGTCTCTCCTCCTCCTCTCCCATGGGGCCGACTCCCTCTGCTCCTCCAACCTGCCTCTACTCCTATCTCTCCCTCTCTCCGACCACTCATCCGGGCGATCATCCCTCTCTCCCGGCCGTCCTCCTCTCTCCTACTGTCGGCCCTCTTCTCTAATCCCCTCATGTCCCTCTACTGGACCAGCTTGCTAGCCTCCCTATTAGTGCCGGCTTGGTCTAGCGCCGCTGCATCTCCTCTTCGGTCGGCTCTACACTGGCCACCGCCTCTTCTTTTCTACCTCCCCCTCTACTTTCTCTTCTCTCATCTCTCCCTACTCCCCTATTGATCGAGCCTCCCCTCTCCTCTACTGGCTGTTGGCCGGCCCTCTAGCAGCTCTGCCTATTTGGCACCCTTAGTAAACAGCTCTTAGAGCTCGATCTACTCTATGTGGGGTGATCCAGAGCCTGAGCCCTCTAGCATGTCTTTTGTTTTCCTCAAATTTTTGATTTGGCAAGAATTTGGGTCTATAATGATTTTTTTTGGGAGGGGGGCTCTAGGTTGAAGGCATGGCGGTGATACCCATGACCCCTATCGACACGATCTATGCAACCCCTAGGGTTCCTCCTCTACTGAGACCGCTATGATTTCCTTCCTGATCTACTAGATACTCGACCCTACCTATCCATCTAAGCACTTCTACAAGTAGTATTGCTACTGCTAGTGTGCACCTGGATGGATGGTTGAGGGAAGAAGTGCTACTGCCGAGGTTGGGGAAGGTGAGATGGTCGATGTACTTGTGGGTGTCCTCCTCCTCCTTGATGCGGTTCAATTCCTCCCTTCTGGCTCCTGGCTTGGGGCACCTCCTCATCCTTGCTCCTTGTCTTGCTTCTGTTTAGTTCTTGGGCTCAACTCTTGGCCTTCAGTTTGGAGGCTGGAGTGGGGAGGAATTGGATGGGCTCTTGGTCGCTTGGCTCTGGAAGAAGAGCTTTCGGCTAGGGCTGAGAAAATGGTTGCTTTGCCTTACTGGTTCGACTGGATTGAGAGGAAAAAGGGAGTTGCTTGCTACCTTGTTGCCTCGGTTGTAGAGAAGGGCATGGATTCCTTGTCCCTTTCCTCGATCGTTGTGTAGTTAAGGGAGGTGAATATATTGTGCTAGTCTTGCTAGCTGGCTATGCTAGTCTTTACTAGTTGTACTGCCCTTGCTTGCTTTGGGGGGGGTTCAAAGTTACCATGCACTCTATTGGCTCTTTACTGGCTTACCAAGTGTTGGCATGGCTATTTGGCTTCAAAATTTATGGACGCCTGTAGTCCTAATCAGGTTTGTATCAATTGCCACATGATGAATACCGATCTAGCGAGATGTGCTAACTTGGCCCCAATGGGTCTGGTATCTTCGTGAATGATACCCTCGCCTGCTGGTCTAACGGCAATCCTCAACTCTAACTCTATTAATTCTATTCACAATTTAAGTTTTTATAAATAAAATATGTTGATTACTATAGTAATTACTGCTTAATACTCTTATTTATATATTTATTTAATAACCTAGGTTGTTTCAAACAAAATATGCTACAACAAGAGCCATGTTGGACTTTTTTTTAGTACTAATCATATTTAATTTTCATGGAATGTGCCATAGTAGCTATAATTGGATAAGGACTGTAACACCAGTCTGTAATTGCAAACTTAATCTTACAAAAATGGTTGAAAAATAGATTTTCTACTGGATATATACGACGAGAGAAGAGATCAATAGCATCATAAAATTTCTTTAAACATGCAAACAATAATTTTGCCATAGTGCAATTTTGGTCAGTTGGAGCATACTTCACATATTTGCTTCTATGCTAAAGAAAAAGCCTATAAAAAATATGTCTATAGTAAATAGCTGGCTTCAACATGCGATATATGAAGTTCCACCTTGCTGGAACATCCTAAGAGAGGCCAATTCTCACATCCAAATTACATTTTGATGCACATTTTATAAATTCCTCCCACTACAATGGAGAGTTCTTCACAGCTACAATTATGGCCCTGTTTGGTAGAGCTCCAGATCTCAACTCCATCTCAGAGCTGAAACTTGTAGACTGAAATAAAGTGTCTTAAGTTTATAATTTTATTCTAAAATATAAACAAGATGACCCACGTAAACACTCTTAATATACATACAGCTCCAGCTCTACGAATCTGGTGAAGCTAGGAATACCCAGCTCCACCAACTCCACAAATTTAGTGGAGCTGAAGCTATGCCAAACATCTCCTATATTTCTAATATTTGCAATCACTGGTGCAATTTGCTTAAAAACGTCCTGGGCAACAAGGTTTAAAATATGATTCAAACATCCCACATAAAAAAAGATGCCATCACATACACCATTGGCTAATGTATTGTCCAAAGTAAGTGCTAGCAATCTCCTATCAATATTTCAGTCCACCATATTATCATAAAACTATGCACATAAGTTCTTTACCGAATGGCATCCCTCTACATGCATAAATTTAAGAATTCTTTTTTGCATGCTCCAATTGTCATCTATCCAATGGACAGTGATGCATATGTAACCTTTATTTTGATTTGATATCCACATATCCATGGTCGTACAAAAACGACATGCAAGTGTTTTTAAGTCTTCTTCTCTACAAAGATATTCAATATCTTTCTCATAGTAATGCGACTCTTAATTGGAAAACTATGGTGCAATGACTTGATAAACTTCACAAAATACTCATGCTCAATAATATTAAAGGGATATTCATGTATGATAATCGCCAAATAAAATTTCTTCAAACTATCATCCTCATCATACCTATAGGTCTCCAAAGTTGCAATGCCATTGTCACCTTCACTCTCGTTGAATTTAAGAAGCCGCTATCCTCATTTGATTTGGTGCTTACTTGCCATATGATTCCAAAAGAGTGATGTCCCTCTCATACTTTCACAACGAGATTTGTAAGAGCACTTGAGGCATTGAGCCCAAAGCTCTATAATCTCCTTACCATCTAGTCCTTTCTTCTTAACTTCATATTTCTTATAGTGATCCAAACATCAGAGCTACATTTCTTTGCTCTCTTCCCAACAAGAGCAAGAGGGTCAGTCTTACCTCTTAGTACCAGCTTCAACAGTCAAATCAACTTCATTCCTTGGCACCAATGCACCAACAGCATGATCAAAAATATTTCTCACAGTAGTAGATGGCTGTCGTATTGATGACAAAACTGGAAATGTATTGCTTATACTTGCACTGCTACTTGTAGTCATAGATCACATCACAGACCTAGCACATAAATGTCAAGAGTCAAATTTGGATAGTAAGCAAATTTAGTTCTGTAAACTAGTGCTATGATCATATACCTAACTTGTGCTGTGATCAGGGTTAACCAAACCAAAACCGAAAAAACCACTGAAAAATCAAAATTCAAAAATAAAAAAATCGAGTGGAAAATCACTTAAAAATCTTCAGAAACCAGAGGATTGGGAATTCAAAAAAAATTTTTTAAAACAAAAAATCAAAAACTGATTGATTTTCATCGAAAACCGTCCGGTTTCGAAAACCGACCGGTTTTGACTATCCGATTGAACACCGCAACGTTGCGACATGATTTTGACCTAAAACCGGTCGGTTTTTACGTAAAACCGGTCGGTTTTTACGTAAAACCGGTCGGTTTTTACGTAAAACCGATCGGTTTGTACCGAAAATTGACCAAGTTTACATCGTACAATTTTTTTTTGAATTTTTTGAATTAGACCGGTTTATCGATCAATTTTGGATGATGAACCGGTTTGATACGATCGAAAACCTCGATTTTCAACAGTTTTGTGAAACATGGCTATGATCCTATACCTACAGATCTTCGTGTCTTGAATAACTACCAACCGATTGAATCATTTTCTACCTTCAACAGTATTTATAGCAACTAGGGAAAGAGACGAGTGAGGAGTAAGAAGAGGCTGTGGGATGAGAATAAACAATTCCAGTGTTGCTTTTTAAATGGGCAGAGATATTATGGTTGAGAAGTATTAAGGAATTATTTCTTTTTTATAAAAAATAAAAAATTCATCGATACCGATAGGATATGTATACCACCGTATCGAGCTGTATCTATATTGGATATGGTATCCGATAATAATACGTCAGATTTCTAAAGTGTGGGTCTATCAGAGCTTGTAGCTGTTAAAATCGACAGGCACAAAAGTAAGAAGTAGATCAAATCAAAAGGAGGATTTAACGTGGAATACCCTTGTGGGAAAAAAATCACGGGCATCGGCCGACAAAATTTCACTATTTTTAGTGTTACAAAACGCAAGGGATTACGATCTCTTATCTTTTTTCTGCGGCTTACAAAAAATATATATTGTAACGACCTAAGGTCTTACTTAGAAACAAATCCATAACATCCGATCTAAACTTCTCGGTGATAGGCCTTCACTACGTTTTCTCGGTGATAGGCGGAGAGGAGGAATGCGGCGGGCGCGCGTACATGTGGAGGAGGTCGACTAGTGGTCGGACTCGGAGAAGGCGTTGCGTGGCTCGCGCGCAACGCATGGGCGTATGCGTAGGCTTCGGATGTCGCCGTCTCGGGCTCGGCCACTATTGAACGAACTGCCTGTGCCGTGAATCCGATTCGGGCTGGAGGCTGCGGGACTCCTATTCCGTTTGGGATTTGGATCTTGTCGCGATATAATTAAGTAGATCACCGGCGCATGGAAGCCATTGAATGCCAAAGTTCTCATTGCCCATGTCCTCCTTCCACACCGATCCATAGCTAGGCCAGAGTTTGCGTGCACAGCCATGGCCGCGCAAAGCCCGCTCCGCCGGTGGAGGCGCTTCTTCACCGCGTTCGGCTGCATCGACGCCGCCATTGAGGCCGCCGATCCGGACCGCTCCCGCAACGACTTTCGCCGCGCGAGGTGCCAGCTTGTCGAGATGCTCTGCGACGCCACGGACGACGAGCAGGCAGAGAGGTTCTGCCGGATGCTCGATGACGTGATGGCAGAGTCCCTCTTGACGCTGCAGCTGGTTCCCGTGATGCCGAAGATGCTGGCGTCCACCGACCTCGCCAAGGCCGTCGGCGCGCTGAGGAAGCACGAATCGGAGCGGGTACGCGGCCTCGCGAGCGCCATCGTCCGCGGGTGGAGGGCGTCGGTCGAGGACGATCTTGCCAGGGTCAGAGCCGCTATGGATAGGCTTTCTCATCTGCTGCCGGAGAACAACGCGCACGTCATCAGCGACGCCGGCAGCGGCAACATGCCCTCGCATCTTGGCGCGAAGATAAAGCAAGGGGCCAGCATCCTGGAGTCATCGGCCAGGAAGACGGTTACCGTCGGCGGCAGCGATCATGTCAAGACGGCAAATATGGAAGCGTCAAGAAAGGCTCCACAGCCGCTGCCCAAGGAGACGGAGCCCGTTTGTCAGAATAGTATTACAGGTCAGTGGGCCTTGTTAGGCTCCAAAGGGGATGTTGGGCTGAGCCCGTGTAATAGTGCTATGGACACCTGACTTAGTATATAAGCTCTAAGTCGGAACTGGAGAGGGTGACGAATATTATTAACAAACTCCGATTATGTTCTTTCTCCTTCTTCAAGTCTTCCTTCTGCTCTCCAACGCCTCTCTGTTCGATCTCTACCCAGTCTCGAACCTCTCAGTATCGTGAGCCCACTACAATTGGTATCAGAGCCAGTCCATCGGTGCTACGATCTTGAGCTGTAAAATTTTTTCCAGAGAAGGGTTTGGGAACTCGGGGTAATCTGCGGTACACCCCGACGATCCCAGTAAAATACCAGAAATCCGGTTGGCTCGATCAATAGCACGATCACACTGGCGCCGAGGAAGAAGCCAACTCAATTTGAAGAGCAGACCACGAAGGTACTGGCCGCCATGGAAACTCAAGGTGAAGCAACAACCGCTATGATGAGGGAGTTGTGCGATCAGTTCCGATCGTTTCAACAGGCGATCGGAGAAGTCAAAGAAGGTCAGAATCGCCTCCAGGAGCGCCTGAGTACGCTGGAGGCGACGGCGGCAGCATCGGGATCTCGCGTTACACCGGAGGAATCAACCCATCGACCTCCCCCGTCAGGCACGACCCAGGCAGTGTTGGGGTCCCCGACAGATTCAGCCAGGAGCGAGCCAATCTTGGGGACAATCGGACGCCGGGAAGAGTTCATGCAGAGAAGAGGTGCGGAGGGAATCTTCCGGATTCCTCCACCCATTCCAGGCAAAAACAATGTGTTCTTATCTCATCCTAACCTTCAGATGTTAGATGAGGGAAGAGGGGAAACTCACCATCAAGTTCAGACATCCCAGCGCCCAGGGCTTGGCCATTTGCCCAGAATGGAATTTCCGCGGTTTGAGGGGGATAATCCAAGATTATGGCAGGAGAGATGTGAGACGTATTTTGATGTTTTTGGGGTACAGGAGAGCTTGAAGACTCGTTTCGCCACATTGCATTTCACGGGGTCGGCAGCTCTGTGGCTTCAGAAGATGGAAGCAAAGGGCAGAATTGAAGATTGGAAGGATCTATGTCATCTTGTCAATGACAAGTTCACTAGAGACAAGTACCAATATTACAGACGACAGTTGAGAACTCTGAAACAAACTGGCTCGGTCTGCGAGTATACTGATAAGTTTGAGGAAATCAGACATCATTTGTGGCTATATAACCCCACCTTGGATGAAATTTTTTTTGTTCATGAGTATTTGGAAGGATTGCAACACAATATCCGCTCTGCAATTTGGTTACACCGACCTCCTGATGTGGATACTGCAAGCGCATTAGCATTATTGCAAGAAGAGGAGCAGGATAGTCGTCAGAAAGGATATTCCGGACGCACGGAGATGCGCGAGTTTCAGCGGGGTACTTTTAAAAACATTTCCAACAGTGATAAGCTGAAAATGGTCGATAAAGGTGAGGACATAAAAAAGAGAGATGGTCTTAAACAATTGGAGGGCAGTAAGACCGATATGAAATTGGCGGCTCTTAAGACATACCGTAGAACAAATGGACTCTGCTTTACTTGTGGGGAAAAGTGGAGTAAAACGGGGCATCAATGTCCAGAGAAAGTATCCATTCATGTTATTGAGGAACTGTTGGAAGCCTTGCAAATTGAAGCAGAGCAAGTGGAGGACACTAGTGAGTCGGATGAAGAACCACTTGGGGCATTGATGGCCATTGCAGGAACTATGCGTCCACAAATCACCAGGAGACACACGTTGAAATTGGCTGGCATGATTGGTAAAACTGAAATACTCATTTTGGTTGACTCGGGAGCAGTTAACTCCTTCATTAATCAGCATATAACACAGCGATTGAATCTTCCGATTCAGCAGATTCCCGAAGTCAGATACATTGTAGCGGATGGTGGGTCTCTCTCCTGCACTCAAGAAGTTCCGTCTTTAGAATGGTTTATACAAGGACATACATTCCATCATGCTGTTCGGGTTGTACCCCTTGGCAATTATGATGTGATACTGGGAGCAGATTGGCTCGAAGAGCACAGTCCGATGCTGATTGATTGGCGCCTCAAAACGATACAGTTCACGTATCAAGGAAAAAGCATTCAGTTGCTAGGAGTTTCTGACAAAACAATACGCTGTCAATCAATTGAAGTCAGCAAATTACAAGGATTGATCAAGCGGAGAGCTCTCTCCCATTGTGTTGCAGTGCGGCAAGCCTCTAGCACTGCAGACCTTCATACTGTAGCGGATCCGACAAGGGCAGATATGCCGGAACAAATTTGGCAGGTGGTTCAGGAGTTTTCTGCCCTGTTTCAAGAGCCGCACGGTTTACCACCCCGCCGCCCTCAGGATCATCATATACCAGTGGTGCATGGAACTCAACCGATCAACGTCAGACCTTACAGATACTCTCCACAGCAGAAAACTGAAATTGAGCGCCAAGTCTGCGAAATGCTTCAGTCAGGTATCATCCGACGAAGCAATAGCCCTTATGCATCACCAGTATTGCTAGTAAAGAAAAAAGACGGCACATGGCGGTTATGTGTGGATTACAGACAATTAAACTCGGTTACTATCAAGAACAAACATCCCTTGCCAATAGTGGATGAGCTTTTGGATGAGCTGGCCGGCGCGCAGTGGTTCTCCAAATTGGACTTGCGCTCAGGATACCACCAAATCAGAGTCGCAGAGGAGGATGAACACAAAACTGCCTTCAAAACTCATCAAGGATTATATGAGTTTTTGGTTATGCCATTTGGGCTAACCAACGCGCCTGCTACTTTTCAGAGCCTCATGAATCAGATTTTTGAGTCACATTTAAGGAAGGGGATTCTTATCTTTATGGATGATATACTCGTTTACTCTGCTACTTTGGAAGCACATGTGACTGTATTGCGAGTGGTGTTCCAGATACTTCAGCAAAATTGCCTTTCAGTTAAACTGTCAAAGTGCTCCTTTGCACAACAGCAATTGGAATATTTAGGTCATGTTATTGGTCCGCAAGGTGTGGCTACAGACAGCTCCAAAATCACGGCAGTAGTGCAATGGCCGGTCCCGCGAAATCTGAAAGAAGTTCGAGGATTTTTGGGTCTCACCGGATATTACCGTAAATTCATTCAGCACTATGGGCTTATCAGTCGACCACTGACGGAACTGCTTAAAAAAGGGGTGCCATTCGCTTGGAATCCTAAAGTTCAGCAAGCATTCGAAACATTGAAGACAGCCATGGTTCAGGCCCCAGTCCTCGCTCTTCCTGACTTTTCCAAGCCATTTGTTATTGAAACGGATGCGTGCAATTATGGAATTGGGGCTGTGTTAATGCAAGACAATCACCCGGTAGCTTTTCTTAGTAAAGGATTGCACAGCCAGAACCAGACCTTGTCAACCTATGAGAAAGAATGTTTGGCTATTATCATGGCAGTGGAAAAATGGCACTCTTATTTGCAGCACTCCCACTTCATTATAAGAACTGATCAACGAAGTCTCATCCACCTAGCTGACCAAAGATTGACTACTGGTATCCAACATAAGGCGTTTGTCAAGCTGATGGGCCTTCATTACACCATTCAATATAAAAAGGGGACTTCAAATGCGGCGGCCGATGCTTTGTCTAGGCTACCGGGAGGTCACGACCTGACAGCAATTTCTGGTTGTACACCAACTTGGATGGAGAATTTGATTGCAGGATATCAGGATGACCCTGAGACAGTGAAGATCCTTACAGAGCTTAGTGTATCAGGTGAAGGTAACAAGCATTTTCAATTACAGGACGGTATTATTCGATACAAGGACCGGGTGTGGATTGGAAATAATGCAGTCGCTCAAAACCATGTGATGCAAGCATTACACAGCAGTGGGATTGGCGGTCATTCAGGAATTCACGCGACTTACCATCGCATTAAAGCTCTGTTCGCATGGCAAAAAATGAAGAAGACCATCACTAGCTTTGTGCAGAGTTGTGCAACTTGCCAACAGGCAAAAGTGGAACATGTGAAATTACCGGGTCTCTTGCAACCACTGCCTGTTCCATCCCAAGCTTGGACAGTGGTTAGCCTTGATTTTGTAGAAGGTCTCCCCACATCTAACAAATACAATGCAATTTTGGTGGTCATTGACAAATTCACCAAATATGGGCATTTCATTCCATTATCACATCCATTCACAGCTTTGCAAGTCGCTCAAGCATACCTTAACAATGTTTATAAGTTACATGGTATGCCGCAGATACTGATTTCGGACAGGGACAGAATTTTTACAAGCAATGTATGGCAAGAACTTTTCAAATTGACAGACACATTACTTCACATGAGTTCTGCATACCATCCTCAGTCCAACGGCCAAACAGAGCGCTTGAATCAGTGTCTGGAAGGTTATCTTCGATGTGCCGTGCATTCCAAACCGATGCTTTGGGCGAAATGGCTCCCATTGGCAGAATTTTGGTACAATACAAATTACCACTCTGCACTGGGTAAGTCCCCCTTTGAAGTCCTCTACGGTCATAAACCACGGCACTTTGGTATATCAGCTTCCCACTCGTGCACAGTTCCGGACCTAGATAATTGGCTTCAGGAGCGTGAGTTACTCACTAAACTCTTGCAGCAGCAATTACTTCGAGCCCAGCAACGTATGAAGGCTCAAGCAGATAAGAATCGCTCGGAGAGATCTTTTGAAGAAGGTGATTTGGTATATCTGAAACTTCAGCCTTACATTCAAACATCCATGGCAACAAGACACAATCAGAAACTGGCTTTTAGATTCTTTGGTCCATACAAAATACTTCAGAAGATAGGGACTGTTGCTTATAAGCTAGATCTTCCAGCAGGCAGCAAGATACATCCAGTTGTCCATGTTTCCCAACTTAAGAAGCACATTCCGACTGATACACCAATTGACACTGACCTGGCTTTCATCCAACTGCATACTTCCCTTCTTCTGGAACCAGCAAAGGTTCTGAAACGCGAGCTGGTGCGGTGCGGAGGAGCTACTTCAGCACGAGAATTAATCAAATGGGAGGGCCTTTCTCCTCAACTGACGACCTGGGAGTCGGCCATGGAGTTGCGTCGCCAATTCCCGTTATTCTCGGCTTGGGGTCAAGCCGACGCTAAGGGGAGGGAATTGTCAGGATAGTATTACAGGTCAGTGGGCCTTGTTAGGCTCCAAAGGGGATGTTGGGCTGAGCCCGTGTAATAGTGCTATGGACACCTGACTTAGTATATAAGCTCTAAGTCGTCTTCAAGTCTTCCTTCTGCTCTCCAACGCCTCTCTGTTCGATCTCTACCCAGTCTCGAACCTCTCAGTATCGTGAGCCCACTACACCGTTGTTGGCAGCTCCGGCGACGACCACGTCGAGTCCTGTTCCGAAACGAGGATGCAGGCTGCAAAGCGCAAGCTCCGCAAGGGCTAAAAAGAAGCAGAGCACGCGAAGCGGCAGCGCAAGATCCGTGTGATCCAGGCGGCGAAGATCGTCAAGCAGAAGCAGCACAAGATGCATCCGATCTTGAGGAAGCGGAGCCGAGTGAGCATCGAGAGCAACACATGGATGGATCTCCTCACAAAACACAAGCGCAAATTAACATGGGTTGATAAGGAATTCTGATCAATTTCTACTCAAAGTTTGCTCTGGTTTCTTGGTATTTCTCAAGATGGATAAGCACTTCTATGATCACCCTTTTAATATAAATTACATAAATCATGAAGCAAGTAAATAGATAAATAATCATCATCTACCGTTCATTCGTACTTTAATATTTATATAAATTTTAAACAGTGATGCATAAAAGCACCTTCCGACATAAGCTGATTCATGCTGCTCTGGCACTTTTTACCCATACACGTGCATGTAAAGATGTACGTACTGCTGTCCAGGCGTTCTGGACTGGTATGTCTCAATGTCTGTTGTTACTGTACGTGCAATCACTGGCATGCAATATGCTCGAATCACGTGCATATGGTTGATACATGCTCCTTAACTTGGCATGGACAAAATAGCAAGCTAGTGTAAGCATACAATCCGACAACAGAAGCAAGTTTCCAGTGGAAGAAGGTTTGGGAGCTTAAATGACCGCACAAAGTGAACATGTTCGTCTGGACTGGAGGATGGCACACAACGGTTTGCATCTGTGACCAAAAACCAGCAGAAGGGGCATTGGATTGGATACACTCTGTCCGTTGTGCTGCAGAGTTGATAAAGATGGTAGTGAACGAGCGATGCTATATTTCAAGCGTAAGTGCAGGTGGAGCAGAGCCGGGTGACGGTAATTGCTCTTGTATGATAGACGGCTGGTTCTTGCTTACTGTACTTCGCCAAAGTAAGCCCTGTCGACGATACGGCGTCAATCTCAAGAAATCGAAGCAAACATGGTGACCTTCCTCTGGTGTCCGTGGAACGCGAGAAACGGAGCAAACGCAGGCGAAACTCTGAAGCCGGTTACAGAAGTCTGTTTTCCAAGCTCAAAGACATGCTTCAGAATTCCTCGAGGTCCTTGGGGAAAAAAGCCCAGAAAGTGCAGACATCTCGTGGCATGCACCAACGGAGGGATACATGAAATAATGGATAGAAGAAGTTAAGATTAGATCTGATTTTTATTATATATCATATATATAACCAGTAAAATGCGCTGTGAGATTTATTATTTTAGATCCGTATTAATCGAAATATTGTGCATTGTGCCCAAAAAACAACCATTCCAAACTGCTATCCTCTGTTAGCCAGACGAGTTGTTCCCCTCGAAGCCTAGGCTTTTCTAGTTCCGTTGACACGTTTTTTTTTACAAATATAATTGCAAAAATAGCTTCTTCTCCCACCATGGAAGCGCCGGTAGGTGACACATTTCATCTATTGCACCCATGTACCCAGCAGGAGCCCGTGCTCGCAACAACAAGCTTGACTGTGGTAGGAGAAGGATGAGTGCGGAAGGAGTTGGCTGCTAAGCTGGGACAACTTGATAAGACCTATTATTGCATGCACCCAGGAAGCTCATCGCTGCCGAGCTGGAAGAGTGCGGCAACAAGCCTGCTAGGTGGGCCCACGAGCTACCATGGGTCCAGGCCCCTGCACAATACACGGGCGCGGCAGGTAATAGGTGTCATTTGTCGAAGCTTTTGCAGTTGAGGAGGGAGCTAATTTTGCAATTATATTTGCAAGGGATCATATTTGTAAAAAAAATAGTAACAGCGAAAATTAAATAAGGTTTCGTTCCCTTCCTTGCACCGCGTGGAATTACTTGGGCCGCTTCCGCCGGAGTCCACACCAGTGCCAGAGGGCATCCATGATGCCTTCACGTGGTCTAGCACCTTGAGGGCCATTGGATCTTGCACGGACGGCATCAGGTGGCTAGGCTTTCCTTCCCTCCATGCACTGCGCCCACGGGGCCCCTGGCAGCTCGAAGAACTGCGCCGCATGCACCCTACATGGACCGAGCCTATCTTCATCGGGCCTTCCATCACCGCTAGATCTTGCATACACGGCCCCAGGTTGAGTAGCTCTCTGTGGACCACGTTCACAAGCCCAAAAAATGCTATAGGCTCCTCACTGCTAGTGTTCTACCACTTGTGTATCCGTGGTTGCTTACATATGGTCTTACTAATGCTCGGACTCGCATGCCATTCTTTTGGGTGTACTCTATTCGATATCCTTTCCACCTTAGCCCCGTGGACTCTCCTCACCTGTGGTTGCGCAAGTTCTTGCTCCTCTCTGGCGTACTATTTCCTAAGGCACTTTCTCGCAGTGTGCCATCCTACAACTAAAACCCTAGCCACCATAGCCACCGTCCTTCAAGAGCATTGGATCTTGGCGGTCGCCCCACCATGCCTTTGTGCCTTACCCTTTAGCCACTGCTGCCCTCCTTTGATAATATGGGATTTCGGTTGTTGCGCCCCTTAGGATAACGACATCAGATATAGGTGCGAGGATGGTCGTTACTGGAATCCAGCACTAGCACTCTCGACCAACGGTGGATGGAAGTGGGTCGCACATATGGCCAGTCGGTGTTGGTAGGACACGAGGCGCCTGTGGCACCAAACTGTAGAAGGAGAGGACTGACAATGACTTGTATGAGAGGATTTGGTTGTGTTGACTTCGACTTGCGATAGGAGGCAACAGACAGCAACAACAAAGCGTGCAGACTTTCCTTCTCAGTTTCAATGTTGGGATTGGAGCAGAAGCTACCAAGGGTTGAAGGATCTTGTGTTGCATGGTGATGGATTAATTGTAACACCCCAACACAACATGTGCATAAGATATATATTACCACCATTTATATTTTTTTTTACTTTTACCATAATATTAATCATAAGATATATATTACCACCATTTGTAACAAAAACTGCTCCGTATGCCCCACCGTATTGCATGTCAGTCACAAATACCTCTGGGCTCTGGGGCCGGTAGGACGTTGCAGCACCAATGCTTGAAGTAGGGTTCACAAAACCGTTATCGAATTGAAAATAATCGAGGTCCCGGCGGTACCGGTTTTCACGAAAACCGAACGAAAATTGTTAAAAACCGACGAGTTTCGAAACCGAGCGTTTGAAAAAAAAATTCAAAACAGATTAAAAAAAAAGAAAACCAATCGGTTTTCTCAAAAAACCGATCGACGAGTTGAACCTTTTGGGCGACCGGTTTTTGGTGCGATTTTTGTCGATTTTTGTTAAAAACTGCTCAGTTTGCACCGGTTTTCGACCGGTTTACATCGCATAACTTTTTTCTAATTTTTTGAATTTTTTTAATTGAACCAGTTTATCGATCGGTTTAAGATTTCGAATTACCTTGATACGGTCGAAAACCACGGTTTTTAAATAGTTTTCAATGGTTTTGTGAAACCTGGTTTGAAGTATTCTTCTGCTAACGATAGGGATGTGCCGCCCTACCCACCTACCCACAGAGCTTGGTCCGCTCTCACGTCACCATCAGACAAAATATATCTGGCACTCCACAGATCAGGATAAGATCATTATGCTAATGTCACTGATGATGTCAAACGATAGGGAATGTGAGGAAAATATTGTTAGGAAACTCTGTTTCCTATCTCTTATGGACTCTTCCTTATCTCTAGCAGAACCGCTATATATAGGAGGCAGGGGCTATCCCTTTGTACACACAAACAATGAGAATAATAAAGCAGAGCAGTTCCTCCTCATATTGTGTCTCTCTCCCTCTCTCTCTATTCTCCAGTTTAGATCTATTAGGCAACCCCGGACTATTCGATAGCGAGGTTGTCTAACACGTTATCAGCACGAAGCTCTACCGGAGAAAGATTGAAAGGTGAGAAAAGACAAGAAGTGAAGGATCGTCGACAACGACGAACGACTACTACCGACGATTGATCGCCCGATCCGATCTGCAATTAACTCGCCATCAAGCCAGTATCTACTCGGATTGCCGAAAGAAAAAGTCCTACGCGACTCTATCCTACGCGATAGCCTACCGAAGAATAGATTGGAAAGGTGAGAAACAGAAGATTGAATCTAATAGCTCGTTCAATTCTTTATGCGCATCTATGTGGCACGAAGCTACGAGTTCGCGGTGTTTCTCTAGTACATAGTATGAATGCATCTAATCGTGGCACGAAGCTACGAGTTCACGGTGTTTCTCTAGTACATAGTATGAATGCATATAATCGTGGCATGAAGCTACGAGTATGCATCTAATCTACGCATTTAAGTACCGTGTTCTTCAACGTGGCACGAAGCTACAAGTTCACAACAACTTTCGCAGATCGTAGCATGAAGCTACAGATCGCTATAGTATATCGGCACGAAGCCCTATCACGCGAAACAGCGATGCGTGGGCACGAAGCCATCACATACCCCGGATGCCCAGAAGGCACCTCACCGGATCTGGCCAGAACCGCCCGTCGCCACGCCCGTAGGCGTCACCGCGCCTGGAGCCGCCCGTCGCAGCGCCAGTGCTCCCCTCGCGTGAAAAGCCATCGCCATTGGCTGCGTCATGGCCTCGCAGATTTCTTTGTATATGCGCTATGCATGCGTGTTTGCATCATCACGAACTAGTGCATACACGATCAAGATTCAAGAAGAATCAAGGCATCGATACGCCTTTGTGCATGCATGCTCTTTCCTGGATGCAATCAATTGCCTCATGCATGCATGTGGGTGGGCGTGAGGAATTGAAGGACATGCATGTTTGCTTGCATTGCATGCAGCCGTAGCATGCGCCATGCAACCGGCGCCGCCGACGCGACGGCATGCAGCCACCGGCCTCGGCTCACAGCCGTCGCCGGCCGCCTCGCGCCCGGCTCGAGCCGCCTCGTCGCGCCCCGTCGAGCCGTGGTTGTGTTTGGGCTGTTTGGACCACTTGGGCCGGCCTAGGTCACAAATAATTATTTGGGTCACTGAGAAAATGACATTTGTGCCCCTCTGTTTTCAATAAATCTAGAAATCAGTAAATGAATTTAGAAAATTGTTATTAAACTAGAAAATTGGATATCTGGATATGTGGACTTCCGAAAAATTTTGAAAATTATTGGAAGCTCCAAACCCTGGGTTTTATTTTCTAGATGTTGGCCATGTTTAATATGTGGTAAATTATTTTCTATTACACAAGCAATTCTGAAAATTGCTTGGAAATTAGCAGAAATTATGAAAAGTGCTAGGAAAATTCCAGAATATTTCATACAACATTTTATGAGAACCTGAGTGGTTGGGATTTGATTTTGGTAATGAATAAACAGACATGAGACAATTGGTGTCTAGGAAAACACACATGAGGCTTGGTTCTTTAATTGGCACCCGGAAACGGGAAGTGCTCCCTCCCTCATGTGAGCCCTAGGGGCAGGTTGACCAGGCCAAGAGTCGAATTGACGGAGATATTCGTTACCTGTTTTCGCTCCCAACCAACAAGAGTTACATAAGTTGTAATTAGCATTATACCGCATTTAATTTATGTTGGAATTTATTTTCTGTTATCAAGTAATGATGAAAAATTACCTTAATATAATTCATTAGAAATTCAAGCATGCCGCACGAAGCGGCCACCGTCGCGCCAAGAAGGCCGACGTGCATGGAACTGACAGCGCCGCATGCATGAAGCCGCGCTATGTTGATCGCACGAAGCCGATCGTGCACACAAAGCCGATCGCACGTATGAATCCGATCGCCTGCACGAAGCCGATCACGCACATGAAACAGATCGCATGAAGTAAATCATGCATATGAATCCGATCGCATGCACGAAGCCGATCGTGCACATGAAACAGATCGCACGAAGTCGATCATGCACATGAATCCGATGGCATACATGAAGTCGATCGCGCGCATAAATCTGATCGCATGCACGGCCGATCACATACATGCAACGGTCGTATTTATGAATATTTATTAATATTTATGAATCTGTGTATATATGAATCTTGCATTTATGAATCCGTAATTATGAATCTTGTATTTATGAATCTTGTAATTATTGTTTTCTTTTAGTTTCGAAATTCATGAGAATTTGTTTTACGCATTTATGAATTTTTGCAACCACTATCTATTAGATTACACGAAGTAATCTAAAGAAAGAATCTTGTGAATATGCAAATACGGCATTGTCAAACGTGAGTTTGAAGAATCGACCCGAATGGACAGAACTATCTCACATGGGCATCAAATTTGAAGATCATGCTTGCGAGCAAGAAGCTCCAAATGTGGCTTAGGGTTCTCGTAGGACGCACAACCTAATGCCGAGCAAAATGATCAAACTTTGCCCTTTCTCAGACATCACCTTTCAGCCACTCAAGAATGAATACATGGTCGAGGTGAGTGTACTTGAGTTATAAACCGCACTTGAAGCGGTTCGAGAAGCTCAAGTCCACCATCTTGCTCTAAGCACAAAGAAGATTGAATTCGCTGAAATTTTGCGTACTACTGAGCTGGTTGTTAATGAATTTTGAATAATGAATTGTAAGCTCTCGAAGAGCATACATTTTCTTTTCTCATGAATAGAATTGCAATTTATTCTTTATTCCAGTATTCTATATTTGCAAGTAATGTTTTTGAATTACTTTGCCACTGTATGATTAGAATTATATTTCTTTTCATTGAAAAATTGTGTAGCGCCCAAATAGAGGAGATATGCATTGTTGATAGTAGACAAAGCTAATACCATCTTAAGAGAGTCGAAATACTTCCAGGCATTTATCACGAAGAACGCTAAGGATTACGAAAATCACAGAGTTTATACGCATATAATAGGCTCTGGAAAAGCCACAATTATATTGCCAATGGGTATAACTTTGGTAATTGAAGAAGCCCTTTTGTACCCTGAATCAACACGCACTCTCTTAAGTTTTCAATGATATCCGCGCCAATAGGTTTCACGTAGAAACCAATGAAGAAAATGGCAAAGAGCATTTGAGCATTGTGAAGCACGCGGAATATGAAAAAAAATGGTATTAGAAAAATATCCCTCATATAAATCTTGGTTGTACTACACGAGAATCAATACACACGCAGTATATACTTCTTTAGAAGCTCTGAATTATTTTCCTTTATGGCATTGTATATTTAGGTCATCTTGGTCTTAGAATGATGAGAAATATAGTTAACAACTCATAAGGTCATGACATTAATGTTAAAAATTTTCCGAATCATGAAGATTTTGTGTGCCATGCATGTGCCACCGGGAAATTAATAACTAGACCCTCTGTTATGAAAGTGCAAAAAGAAATCCTGTATTCTGGAACGCATTCAGAGGGATATTTATGACCCGATTCAGCCCTTGTCGGGCCGCTTCGATACTTTATAGTGCTCATTGATGCTTCCTTGAAATGGTCGCATACATATTTGTCGCCAACAAGGAATCATGCATTCGCAAAGCTGATCTCGCAGATCATCGTAATTAAGAATGCTTTTCACGATCATCGCGTGAAGTCCATTCGAATGGACAATGCCGCGAATTTACTTCCAAGGCATTTGATGATTATTGCACAAAGAATCGAATAATCATGAGCACTCAGCACCGCATGTCCATACGCAAAATGGACTAGCCAAGCACTAATAAAGAGGATTAAGTTCATAGCCCGACCGCTCTTGCAGAGTTGTAACTTGCCCAACACTTGTTGGGGACACGCAGTCCTGCACGCAGCAGCACTCATCAACTATAGACCATCGGCCTACAACATCCATTCACCAATGCAATTAGTGCAAGGGGTCATCCCGAAGATTTCCCATCTTAGAAAATTTGGTTGTATGGTATATATACATATACCACCCCCACAGCGAACTGCAATGGGCCCTCTCCGTAAGTCTGGGATATACGTTGGTTATGAGAGTGCATCCATAATCAGGTATTTTGAACCCATGACTGGAGATTTGCATACAGCCCGATTCGCTAATTGCATCTTTGACGACGATCGTTTTCCCGTCATTAGGGGGAGGAAATGAACCATTGGATGAAAAATACCGGGAAATCATATGGCATTCCTTTGGGATCCCCGCGTATGACCCTCGCACTAATGAAGCAAATCAAGAAGATTTGCAGTGTTTAGCAAATGAACTGTCTGATCATTTTTGTGATCTGAAGAGCGTGGTTAAGTCGCATGAACCAGCAAGAAATGCACCAGAGAGGGCTGAAATACCAAAGAAAGTAGAAGGTATCCCTCATCCTGTTCAGAAACCTCAAAGAAAAAGAACAGGAAATCTGGCTTCTCAAACCCAAAGTACCCGGAGACGTCTAGGGAAAACTGGGCAAGAGGACTTACCAACAGCCAATCACGAAAATGCCCCAAAGCAAGAAGGGGAGCCAGTTGAGACCTGGCACTGGAAAGAAGCCTGTGATTAAGGCAATTCCAGATCTGAACCTTCCATTGAAAGAAGCCGCCGAAAATAATGTGTGCGCACACATTGGCGGAGAAAAACTAAAGGAACTTGCTCCTGGAATGGGAAATAGCAGTGAAGAGCAAGTAGAAGTGCATGAAGCACCCCATGACGAAATGGCCATAAATTTTGTAATAATTGGAGAATCTATGAATAAAGCAACAACCATTGCAAGGCTTGTTGTTCAAGGTTTCACTCAACGTCCTAGGGTTGATTATGAAGAAACCTATTCTCCGGTCATGGGAGGAATTACCTTTAGATACTTAATCTCAAATGGCAGTCAACTTGAAGTTGAGAATGAAGCTAATGGATGTTGCACAGCATATTTGTATGGAAACTTAGATTCGGAGATATACATGAAAATACCAGAAGGTATCCCTATCCCGAACCAAGATAGAGCAAACAGAAACCTATACAGTGTGAAATTGGAGAAATCACTGTATGGACTGAAGCAGTCAGGAAGAATGTGGTACAATCGCTTGAGTGACTTTCTTTGCAAGAAAGGCTACACAAACAGCGAAGATTGTCCATGTGTGTTTATACAACGATCCCCGAATGGATTTTGTATAATCTCCGTCTATGTAGATGACTTGAACATCATTGAGACGGATGAAGAAATTGAAGAAGCATGCACATACTTGAAATCTGAGTTTGAAATGAAAGACTTGGGTAAAACCAAGTTCTGTTTAGGCTTGCAGTTTGAACATGTCCAAGGCGAAATCTTGGTACACCAATCATCCTACACGCAGAAAGTGTTGGAGAAATTTGGTTTTGAGAAAGCATATCCCGCAAAGACCCCAATGGTCGGAAGGTCACTCCAAGCAGACCTAGACCCGTACAGGCCTAGAGAAGAGGGGGAGGAAGTCCTGAGAGCAGAATTCCCATATTTGAGTGCAATTAGAGCACTTATGTACCTTGCGAATAGCACTAGGCCGGACATTACGTTCGCTGTGAATTTGCTAGCACGGTCAAAGGCGTAACCCACCAATAGGCATTTGAAAGGGGTGAAGGACATCTTCCTTTAACTCCAATGAAGCAAATATCTTGGCTTGTTTTACAGAAGAAACAATGAATTAAATTTGGTTTGCTATTCCGATGCTTTGGATACCTGTCAGATCCGCATACTGGCAAGTCACAAACCGGGTATGTTTTCCTTTGTGGTGGAACTGCAATATCTTGGAAGTCGTCTAAGTAGACTCTTGTCTCGACGTCGACAAACCACTCAGAAATCATTGCATTATATGAAGCTTTCCGAGAATGTGTATGGCTTCGAAGAATGATTCACCACATCCAGAAGTCATGTGGTTTGAACATGGAACAAACCTCCACCATTATCTATGAAGATAATGCAACTTGTGTTGCTCAAGTGCAAATGGGGTATGTGAAAAGTAAACTTACAAAGCATATCAACCCCAAGTTTTTTTATGCTCATGAAATACATAAGATGAACGAGATAAAAATACTGCATACTAAGTCATGTGAAAATCTCGCAGATTTGTTCACTAAGTCACTCCCGGCATCTTCCTTTGAAAGATGCATTAGAGGAATCGGAATGATGAGACTTAGAGAAATGCAGATTTCAGGGGGAGAATTTTCACATACTCCTACATAAATCTCAAACATGAAGTTTGAGTACCCAACGTGAATCTAGAAGATTAACATTGAAGTTTGGGTGGATTGTACTCTTTTCTTTAAGTAAGTTTTTCATTGAAGTTTTCTTACATAAGGTTTTTGATGAGGCAATCCGTGCAACACAGCAAGCGTATGCTATGTACTCTTTCTCCAAGTATTTTTTTCATTGGGTTTTTCTGGAGTTTTGATGAGGCATATGCATTTCGCTGGAAAGAGTCCAAGGGGGAGTGTTAGGAAACTCTGTTTCCTATCTCTTATGGACTCTTCCTTATCTCTAGCAGAACCGCTATATATAGGAGGCAGGGGCTACCCCTTTGTACACACAAACAATGAGAATAATAAAGTAGAGCAGTTTCTCCTCATATTGTGTCTCTCTCCCTCTCTCTATTCTCCAGCTTAGATCTATTAGGCAACTCCGGACTATTCGATAGCGAGGTTGTCTAACAAATATTAATATTTAACTCCTACAGCGGAGGGATTTGCCGCGCCCTCAGCTGTGCCACGTATGCTTCGTATATCGTATTTCCCGTGCCGTTGCGTTTCCGTCCTGGTTCGGTCCGACGTGTCGGCCCATTGGCCTCGGCCCACACGCTACTTCGGTGCTCTGTGTTCTTGGTTCACGTGCTCACGCCGTATGCCTCGCCGTTTCCCCCTCGTGGCGTTCGCCTTGCTCCTGCGAATCGCCGTTCGACATGTGCTGCCTCTCCGTTGTTGCCTCTACTCTGCCGTTGGTATCGCCCGTCCTGCCTTCTCCGTTCGCTGTGGTTCTTGGCCCACTCGTCGCCGGCTTGGATATGCTGGATGATAAAGAGTCGTGGATTCCGGCTATGTTTGGTCTACCGGGTGCCTGCCGTTGAGTTTATTTCCCATCTCTCTCTCCGCCGGTGCAGTTGTCTTGGCATTGCTCTTTCCGTTCTTCATCTTCAGGTGCGGCTGTGTTAGGACCCAGTGTGGAATCCAACTCGAAATCAATCCTGATCGGAGGAAAAGTTCAGAGAACGTATGGAACAAGAAAGAACGAGAGAACAGCTACGCTAACAGACTGAGATAAACTAACAAACTAAAGTACTTTTGATATGTGGAATCGTATCGTCCTCTTCCTTCCGGTCTGGGTTTTATCCCCGAAATAGTTACAGCATTCATCTCAGTCATTAAAAGCAGTAAAACGGTAATGGAAGGGTAAAGCAGAGCTAATCGACAAAATCAAGAAATACAAGAATGTCTCAAGTCCTTCAAAGTGGTAACTTCGCCATTTGGAGGTTCCATCTTCCGTCGCGATGCGTTTATAGCCGTAGATGGTTCATAACGGAAGCCACTGAACCGGTATGGACACTGCCGACTTCACTGTTCTTCTTCCTCATCGCGCCAGAGCCTGACAATTCCCCGCCCTTGAGCCAGCTCTTGTCCTCAAGGCTGAAATTCTGGAAAAGACTTTTGATGATGAACGCGTCCTCCCAGGTAGCGTCATTTCCTGGCAGATTCATCCCCCAGGTTAGACAACTTAGCAGCATTGCCTCGCTGCCCAGTGCAGTAGATAGGTTAGACATTTTAGCAGCAAAAATATGAGAGGTGTAAAATCTCTGGGCATTCAGATCTGCGCCACTTGATCGTCCCAAAGTAGAGGATGAGCGTCCAGCATTCATCAAAGGAACACGCTGAGGTTGACCATTGTCTACAGCTCTTCTCGGAGGATCAATAGGAAAGCCAGTGACAACATCCTCTGCAGTAAACTTCTTACTACTGCTTTTTGGATTAACCTGAACTTGTCGTTGCTGCAATTCATTATTGTCATTTAGTGCTGGAAGTTGCTTCCTACGTCCAGTTTCAGGTTCCTGTCCTTTAACTGCAGCTGTTCTTTGCCTCCTAGCTTCTTCATCTTGAAGCTTAGTATCATATTCCTTGCTTGGAGGATGTTTGAGTAGACTTGATGGATCGCATGCATAAGACTTCATTGTGAAGAATTCACTTTCAAAGGCAAAGACAGCGGTACCCCTATTCTCAGGTTCTACAGCAAGTAAACCGCCCAAAAGTGCTAAAGCCAAAGGAGGAAAGTCTTTATATACATCTTTCACACAACAATGATATGGATGTTGTGGCTTGAAGATGGTAGCACGCGATAACTTCAAATTACCCCAGAACTCCTCCAATGGTGAACCACAAAGCTTGAATATTTTGTGCAACGGTTCCACCTCAGTTCGTCCTGGCATGATAGGCTTCCCTGACCGCAATTCCGCTAGAATGCAACCAGCACTCCAGAGATCAACAGTAGCACCATAGTTCGTAGCACCCAGCAAAAGTTCTGGAGGTCGGTACCAAAATGTTACCACACGACTTGTCAAACGCTGCTTTTGGTTCGGTTTAAAGAATGTAGCTAGACCAAAATCTGCTATTTTGAGGGCACAATTGTTGTCAGGAAGAAGGTTTGCACCCTTTTTATCCCGATATAAAACACCACGATTATGGCAATGGTCAAGTCCAAGAAGTAGCTGTTGCATGTCACATTTAACCTGAGGCTCTTCAAGCTTAATAACATTTGAATGATCAGGTCTTCTTAAAATGTGAATTTCCCTTGCCATAAATTGAACACTCTCTGGTTGTAGTTGCATTTCAGCTGGTACTGATTCTGAAGTACATACATTCAATTGGATTAAGAACCCCTTTCCTCTTTTCTGTACCATTTTCTGAAATTGCTCTGCCTTTAGCAAATAACTGGAAGTTGGTTGGGTATAATCATGAAATTGTATCAGTTTTCCCCTGTTATTAATAGATAAAGATTTCTCCTTGAGATCCAACTCAATAGGACTGTGATCATAAATCCAATCAGCCCCCAATATGATATCATAGTTTCCCAAGCTTAATAATATGAAGGTAGTATTAAATGGTACACACTGGATTTCATAAGACAGATTGTCCACTTTAGCATCAGAGATCAATTCTCCACCACCAGCCACTACGACGTTCCTGAGAGGTGCAGTCTTTAGTGAGTAACCATTTTTAACAGCATACTCATAATCCATGAACAAATTTGTGCTCCCACTATCAACCGATGCAATAGCTTGTTGATTCCCAATGTGGAGTACCAACGAAAAGGTAATTGGTCCTGCCAGGCCGTGTACTGCATAAGCTGAAATTTGCATTAGTTGTTCTGTTGCTTCTAACTTGTCAGTGATCTCAGGACTATCTGGTGCTGTCACAAATTCCCCATTCTCCCCATTGAATTCATTTTCCACCATCAACACATTTTCCTCATCACCTTGCATTAATAGAGTATGCAATGCATTCCTAATTTTGCACAACTGATTATGTCCAGGTTTCCAGGGCTCCTTACAATGCCAACAAATTTTGCTCTCTCTTTCTCCTTGTTTTCCCTTCTGAAAAGTTTTCTTCTCCTCAACCAACGATTCTTGATTGAAAGTTTTCTGTGGAACAAACGTGCTTGGTTTAGAGTTTCCTTGACTATTTCTTTTAGCATTACAAGCTTTCTCCTCTATTTTTGCAAACCAATATGCTTCCAACAAGCCTTTTGGTTGATGACTACTTACACTGTACTTAATTTCCTCTTTAAGACCCCCAATAAAACAAATTTAAAAGATATTGCTCCTGCAAATAAGGATGCTCTCTCTTTACCAATTCAACACATTTTTCAAAATAATCTATATGCTTGCCGACAAGTACTAACTTGTTTAATTCCTGCAAATTCTCCACAGATTCATGAGCATTTGATTCTGAGAAGCGATCACAAATCGAGTGCACCGAATCGAGGCCATGATAACGATCGCCAGGGAATTCCGATGCCTCTGTACCATGTCCCTCGCTTTGTCAACTAAGTGACCAATCGCCAAATTGACCCATTGTTCCACAGGAGTCCCGGCCATTTCAAAAAACTTCTCACATTGATCAATCCATCCTATTGGATTTTCTCCTGAAAACAGAGATAATTTCAATTTAGGACCCTTGATTACTGCTTCCGCATATTGATGAGAATTTTGATTGCCTCCATAACACATATTTCTTTGAGCATCCCATAATTGAACACCAGGATAGTGCAGATGCTGATTTGGTCCAAGATGCAGTATGAGCAATCACCGAGAATGGATCGGGTGCCGATTGGGTGCACATACCTGGTATTTGCTGATTTCCACTCCAGTTTCCAAACTGCCTTCCCGGACTCAGTTGTGGTTGCACTTGTGTGTTCATGTTGGCAGTATATCCCCGTATATCCATATCTCCAGATGTTCTTGCATGAGGTGGTATTGATGTTCTCACAGCAGAAGTAAGACCCGGTGATACACTATGTCCCAATCCCTGGGGTTCCATCAATCCAGACTCATATAAACTAATTCCAGACTCATTCCTGTTTGCCTCCATCACTATCTGGGATGGATTTCCATCATGGACTGCTAAAGAGTTAAAAGATTCAACTGGATTTGATGACATACCCGATCTGCTTAACAGCAATTGCTTGATCTCCTCCACATCTGACTTCAGGGCTTCCAGATCATTCAGCCGTGTATGAATCTTCTCGATTTCTTCCTGAAAATCCATACTACTGTCTTCAGATCTCCAGGTTGGGGGATTTTACGGATGATCCAACCCCAAACTTAATCATCCAGTCACCGATCAAACCCCACACGCCAAAGAAAGATGAGGCTCTGATACCAATTGTCAGGACCCAGTGTGGAATCCAACTCGAAATCAATCCTGATCGGAGGAAAAGTTCAGAGAACGTATGGAACAAGAAAGAACGAGAGAACAGCTACGCTAACAGACTGAGATAAACTAACAAACTAAAGTACTTTTGATATGTGGAATCGTATCGTCCTCTTCCTTCCGGTCTGGGTTTTATCCCCGAAATAGTTACAGCATTCATCTCAGTCATTAAAAGCAGTAAAACGGTAATGGAAGGGTAAAGCAGAGCTAATCGACAAAAACTGAAGAAATACAGTAATGTCTCAAGTCCTTCAAAGTGGTAACTCGCCGCTGGAGGTTCCATCTTCCGTCGCGATGCGTTTATAGCCGTAGATGGTTCATAACGGAAGCCACTGAACCGGTATGGACACTGCCGACTTCACTGTTCTTCTTCCTCATCGCGCCAGAGCCTGACAGGCTGTCGATTGCTCGTTCGTCCCCGCGTAGCGCTTTCGATTTTGCTTTTTTTGGTTATATTTATCTCCTTCTTTGTGTTTTCCCATCTCGTGCATCGTTTGGCTGCGCCTTCGGAAATACTCGTTCTGTGTTCGATCTTTGTTGGATGCCGCATGCTCATCGGTCTGTGGTTACGTTTGTTCCCGATCGCTCCCTCCGGCGCCGTCGCTCCTTCCATTCTTCAGGTCCAGGTTAGGCTGTCAATTATTCATCTGTGCTTGTGTAGCCCTTTCGATTTTGCTTCTTATTTATGTTTATCCCTTTCTTTGTGATTTTTCCGTCCCGTGCGTCGTTCGGGTGCGCCTTCAGAAATACACTTGCTGTGTGGTCGATCGTTGTATTGGTTGTCGCTTTTTCATTGGTCTCCAGTGCGCGCTTCCCCTCGTCCCCGCCGTCCTGCCTCTGCCATTCCGGAGCACAGGTATTGGGGTTGATTCTTCTTTTCGGTTTACGCCCAGTGGGTTTTGCCTGCCTTCTGTTCTGCCGTATCCGTTCTTGATTAGCGCTTTCTTTCCTCTTATCTGTTCCTATTCTGACAGATCTATGTTTCATTAGTTCTTTCTCTCTTGTTATCTGTTTAGCTTGTCCTGTTTACTGGCGTCCTTTTCGTTCTTATGTGCAGCTCTTGGCTCCCTGATTGCTCGACGCTATTGACGTTCCTCTCTCTTGTTGGCCTTACTTTTTGTCGACCAAATTGTCTATAGTTCTGTGCTACGCTATACATGCCTTCTTCAACCAAAATAATACTGCTAGGGATTTTAGTATTGTTGTGTCTGTTACTCTATTTTCGCTTTTACAGGGATCAGCCGGTTTTCTTACATGAATATAAGAGAAAAACCTTTTCAGGCCGCTTGCGGGTGCAGTCGATAATCTTCTTGGTAGAACATTGTTATCTACGTTTGTATATTCTTACACGTTTTCTATTATGCTGCTTCATAAATTTTTTAATTATGCAACCTATTTGGGCTGCCTTATTCTGTTTGCTTATTCCCAGTCTATCTAAATTGTGCTCTTGTTTTCTTCGTCTGCCTTGATGGTATTATATATCGTGTTTCGTGAAACGGCTACACATATATGATACTGCACACGTGTGTTCTTTTACGGTTCCTTTTCGATAACCAGATTGGCTATAGTTTTATGCTATGTTGTGCATACTTGTTTCGACCAGTAAAATGCTGCTAGAGGCTTTAGTATTTCTGTCTGTACTTTCTCTTTTACAGAGGTAGCCCAGTTTTCTTACATGAATATGAAGCAGTATACCTCTTCAACTCAGTTGCAGATGCTATTGATGATCTCTTTGATACTACATTGTTATTTACGTTTGTATATTCTTATACGGTTTCTATTATGTTGTATCCTATATTTCGTTCCTTATACTCGTTTGTTGTATCGCTATGCTATGCTGTACATATCTTATCTAACCGCCATGGTACTGCTGAATATCGTTATGCTGTTATGGTTCTTCCTCTTTTTGCAAACAGGTGTTGTAGCTACCAGATTAACATGAATTTTAACTTGGTTACGCATGCAGCCCACAATTAGTTCAGCGCTATATTATTACATGTTTAGGTTTGCGTGTTCTTATATAATTTCTACAAGTCTGCTGTGCCTATGTCAACCCTATCTGCTCCCCTTGCTTTTCTTAAAGCTGTGTCCATGAACACCGTACATAGCCGTTTACACGGAAGTTCAATTTTGGTTTGCTATTCAACATCGATATCGTTGTGTGTACCTTTCCCGTGCATTTTTTTGGCCTACTTTAATTTACCTACCTCTTCTATTTTATACGTATCAACAATTCGGATGTTCTCTACCATTTCTAGATCTCCTGTCCCTTCAAGGAAGCACGGGCTGCAAATCTAAACTAATAAAAGAAGGAGTTTGCCCTGCTTTTTGGATCGTCCAATTTAGCCCATTTTCGACGGAGCGCTTTGGCCCATTTCCGACGCCCCCTGGCCGCTCGCACGATCCCCACGATCTCCTTCGCCAGTTCTTCCCCCGCTCTCTCTCTCCCCGTCCCCTCGATGCCCTCCCGGCATGAGTTCCTCCTCGCGCTGCTCGGCTTCACCAGCGACTTCGTCGTGGACAACTCCTCCTCCTCCTCCTCCTCCTCCTCCTCCTCCCCCTTCCACCCACCACCGCCCCGAAGCCCCAACCGCTGGAGACGGTGATGTGGGCCCCGCGTTCCTCGTCGCCCCCGACCTCACCTTCCTGCAGTGGGATCCCTCCCTCTGCCTCTCTCTTCGCCGCCGCCGCCATGTCCGCATCCGGCGCCTCCCGGGTCCTCAAGGCCGTCTCCCGCGCTGCAATGTACTGGCAGGGCAAGGCAGCGGCGTCCTAGAGGCCGGTTCTCTTCCATTCACCCGGTGCGTGTGGTGAGACCGCCTGGTTTCTCCGCTTCTTCGCATCGCCTCTAATCTGGATGGTAGGATTCGCAGGGAGAGGAGGAGCTGGACCTGTCGCTGCTGAGGGAGCGGCTGCTGAAGGAGATGGCGCCTTCTTTGTTCGCCTACCAGGTCTTCTTTCTGCTTTCTTTATTTTGATTTTTCTAATTGGCCGGACAAAATATAATGGAACTATTGCCAAATTCAATCTGGCCAACCCTGTAATTGTTCTGTTGTGGGAGAAGCTATTGTCTCTCCATCATACAACAGGACATGGCAACTCTGAAGCTTCACAGCCGACAAAACTATATATGACCCGCTCATTCTTGATCTGAAAAAGAATTTGTGCCTCTTTTGTAGGGACCTAATGTAGCAGGCAATAAAGTTCGTAGCAGATGCATTAGTTGCTTGTGCTTGCCCTGTTAAAACTATAGGTTTACATGTGAAAATCATGTGAAAAATCCCAGATGAGAATGCTATTGCGACACTAATGCTGCGCCAGTTATATAAAATGCTAAAACAAAAAAACATACAACATGAGAGTAACACTAAGAAATGAATAGATGTTGCAATTCAACTCAATAGCCAAAACATATAAACTTCAGTTAAAACAACTCGACAATTTTATATAGCATAATATGGTATTTTAGCTCAAATAATGAAGCTTAACCCTAGGACAAACTTACCTAGGAAATTTCAAAAGCAGTACCCCCCCCCCCCAAATAACAATTCTTTCAGAAACCAAGTTTATTGAATTTTGTTCTGCCCATGGGGTACTCATAAATAAATTGAGAACTTTCTTCAAGTAGAGAAATTCATTGCCACAGGCATATTTATCATTCGGATTCTGTTGATTCTTAGTGGTTGTCCTCGGGGAGTCACTATCCTGGAAGTATAACATCTACATTCCAAGTTCTAGCTATGAATGTTGTTTGATTACTTCTTGTGCAGCTCACTGGAGATAATTGTTAACAATAACCTTTTCATTGCAGTTATGTCAGTGTCCAGATACTTTTTCTCCACTGATTTTGGTCACAGGGGACATTGGCGAGGGATTTGAGTGTTGGAGAGGTTACTACCAGAGCCTGTGCCCAACACAGATGGAACTTTGCTCAATATAGGTATTCCCCCTTTAGTTATCATTGCTAAGTTGCAGTGCATTTTTGCCTTATTTATCTGATCTGTTTCAAACAAGTATCGTTTTGATATATCGTCATTTAGATATGACTGCAACATCCTTTTTTAAGCCTCTGACGGTGATCAAATTTGTGGAGTTGTTCCTGAACTTGAATGACACTTTACGACCTCTGCAGGACAGGGATAGTGTGAAGGTACTATTTCTACTCTGGCAATTTACCAAACCTGTTATGCAGTGTGCAAAATGTTGTCACTAACTCACCACTGACTAATCTCAATTCTAAAAAGGAAAACAATCTCAACATATTTTTTCCCGGTACTTCATACTTGAAAAGAAGACAAGGGAGCAGGAAAACATCAACTCTATTGTGGCTGCTACCGGCAAGTGTTTGGTTTTAAATTAACAACATGGGCATTCCTGAGACAGTAGGATAATGTAGAATAGATAAGAGCATTAATGATTGATAAGCTATTATTTCTAAATCCATGGCTGATTGGCTGGTTTCATCATACTATTGTCTATCTGCTCTTGTCTTGCCCAACACATGTTGCTTCCTTGTAGTTGTCTCTTACTGGTTTTGGGTAAGTTTATTAAGCTACCACTTTAGCTACTGTCATAGATACTATGGTCTGAATAATTGTGGTTAAAGTTTGTGTTTTATGTGCAAGTGATTGTGCTGTTAGTGGGGGAAACAATAGAAGAACCAATATTATGTCGTTATCAAGGTAAGGGACTCTTAGTAGTCTGTGTTTTAGTGATTTTTAATATGGTAAGTCTTTATCTCTAACGGTGTTGTTCAGTGGCAAATATCAGTCAGGACATTGATATTGTTAGAATCTGAGACATTAGTTTCAGGAGCATTTGTGATTTGTTGGTCCTGTCATGTATGGAAACATGAAACATAGAACACTGAATTTGCAGAATTCTTATAGAAAAAAAGAAAAGAAGTACCTTAAGATGCTGCTTGGTCCTGGTGGATATTGCATTTTATTGCAATGTACAGTTAATTTTCTTATATGGTTTAAATATTTAATGACTCAATTTCTTTGTAGTTGACTGATAGATTTACTATTCTGTTATCCTATCTAATTTGTGTGCCATTTTGAGCAGAAAGCATTGTTTTTAGAAGGCTGGCTGAAGTCATTATGCTCATTGTTCAATAATGCTGAGGACCAGCCTTTGGCAAACGAGGCCATAAATGATGAAGATGGTTTTAGCCCAAATGTGTCACAGAAAGTTATGCTTTCCTTTGCAGTGAAGTCCTTGCTCAACGTATATACAAGTGGAAATCAGCAAGATCTTGCTCAGAGATTTGAGCAATTGGCTAGAAACATAGCGTGAATGCCAAATATCTATGGTAATCTCCATACCATTAACAAGCAACAAGATCTTGGTTGTCTACCTCTTGGAAAGCCAACTCACCTATCAATTGATTCCCAAGGCTCCATAAAGGGCGGCGACATAACTTGTTCAGTGATATATTCTGGACTGGGCGATTTTTATGAACTAAACGAAATTGCTGGGTTGGGCGATTTTAGATCTTGGCCATCATGCACAATCTCCTGGACCTCGACAGAGAACTTCGATTCACTGAGAAAGCAAACTATTTATGCAACTTCTATGCTTGTTAACAGAGACCTTCGATTCACTGAGAAGTTGGACTTAGACATGCCAGCCCTGCAGTACATGATGACGGAATACCATGGGAATGAGGAGGAGAGGAGAGAGAGCTGCAATTGGTAAGTTAGGCCTGTCAGGGAAAGCGCAAGTGATGTCAATGAGAAATCTATTTGATGAGCAGAGGAGCAATGTCATCTTTGCGTGGCTGGCATACTGACGGCCATCGCTATTCTTCTTTGGACGAGCCGACAACCATCTTGACATTGAGACCATTGACTCCCTGGGTGAGGCACTGAACGAATGGGATGGGATTTTGGTCGTGGTGAGCCATGATTTCAGGCTGATCAACCAGGCTGCTCAGGAGATCTGGGTGTGAGAGAATCAAGCGGTAACTAGGTGGGAAGGTGATATCATGGATTTCATAGAACACTTGATGAGCAGGGCTGGTCTATCCAATTAGGAGACCTTTGTTTTATTTCTTGGCTTCTTTGGAGATCTATAGCTAATCCTAAGTTTTGCCTTTGTGTCACAGAATTTTGATTATTTAGAGTGACTGCAAGAATGATCATTATTGCATTGAATTGAGAAATATCATCGTGTATGGTGTTTCAGATGATTCATGCTTGAAATATTACTTGTCATATGTTTTGATGTCATGCCTGGATAACATTAGCTATTGTTTTGTTATGGTGTGTTTGTTCGCGGGCATGATTTTCAGTGATGTGAAGCTAGATTTAGTGCAGCTATTTCTAAGGGAGAGAAATCATTTATTTGTTCAATGTGTGATAGAAAATTAATGTTCATTGTATGTGTCGGCGTACAAGCCAACAGGCACCTCCGAATCGGGTGCTTATGAGGTTCGGACAGGGGGCTTTCGGGGCGATCGCCTAAGAAGCAAGATCTGAAAACCAGGGGCACTCGGAGGGAGGAGGCACAGCGATCTATCCAGGTTCGGGCCCTCCGAAGAGTAACAACCCTAGTCCTGCCTTTCTTGCTATTGCTTGAGCTCTGGCTTGAGAGGATGAAGCCCACACCTAATGGGTCCAATAACAGAAAAGCCAACCCCCTCTCCCATGCACCCCAGCTCCCTTTTATACTTGGGCTGACGAGGGTGCCTGGGAGGCTTACATCGCAAGCCATACTCATTACACTGCCACGGGCGCATTCAATGCGTCTATCACTGTTCTTACGCATCATTTAATGCCTGCCGCAGCCGTCACACTCCCGCCTTGGGCCCAGTGCTCACCAACGTTGCCCGTTCCGCCGGATGATGTGGTGCCGTGACACCGCCTGTAATTATTAGACGCCTGGGGAAGGCGCGCCGCCATACTGCAGCTTCCATGCTTGGCATTTAATGCGCACGATTCGCATTAAACGCCCCCGATCTCGGTACGGCTGCCTTGGGGGTGGTGCCCAATGGCCTGGCTCGATCGCCATCGCGCCCAGCGACCACCTTCTGGCGCCGGTGGCCTGGCTCGACGCCATGCGTCCACTGGGCGACCACCTTCCTGGCGCCGATGGCCTGGCTCGACGCCATGCGTCGCTGGCGACCACCTTCTGGCGCCAGTGGCCTCGCTCGACGCCATGCGTCATTGGCGACCACCTTCTGGCGCCAGTGGCCTGGCTCGACGCCATGCGTCCATTGGCGACCACCTTCTGGCGCCAGTGGCCTTTGCTCGACGCCATGCGTCCACTGGGCGACCGCCTTCCTGGGGCCTTCAATTTGCTGTGGCGGGGGCCTGGACGAGCCCTGGTCCTCTTTCCAACCGTACTCAACGCGGGGAAGTGGGTACCTTGGTGTAGAATACGCCGACAGTAGCCCCCGGGCCCACCCAGGAGCGCTTTTTTGACCTCATGCTGGTCTTTCTGGAAACCGTTCAGACTCCCGGGTGGAGCCCATTAAATTCCCACGTGCCCCGCCGTGCCCTTTAAGAAAGACTCCCCGGCTTCTCCAATCCCCGCGGCGGTTTGCGCAGTTATTCCCGCCTTATAACCGTTGCACGTCCCCTTTATGGGGCTTTTGAACTTCTCTTCTCCCGAACCGCCGCGTCTCTTCGGTTTTCCCGCCGGGCCTTCCTCCGCAACCTTATAAAAGGTTGGCTGAGGGGGGAGGCTTTTTACACCCCCCCTTTTCTCCCGCTCTGCTTTCTCCCTGCTGCCTTGGAACTTGCTTCTTCTTCTTCTCCGGCGCGCTTCGGTATTTCTTCGCTCTGATGGCTCCAGTTCTTCCGTCCTCGTCTATCGAACAGGACTTGGCCACCAGCATCTCCCAAAACATAACTGCCGGTGCCCTCCGAGTTCGCCCCGGGACCGTCGAACCTCACTGCCAGCGCGGGGAGGTAGTTTTCTTTGGGTGGCAACTGCTGGCCGGCCTGCTGCCGCCGGTATCTGATTTTTACCTCTCGGTTCTTAACTTCTACGCTATTCACTACATCCATCTTCCTCCCAACTCCATCATCATTCTTGCTGCTTTTGCGCATTTCTGCGAGATGTTTGTCGGGGTGTTACCCAACCTTCTTCTTTTTCGCTTCTTCTATACCCTTCGCGCTGCGGGTGGCAACTCGCCTGTCTGCGGGAGCTGCCACTTGCGGCTCCGGGATGGGATTGTGTCGCGCTACATTCCTCTGGACTGCCGGTCCAACTGGAGGGATTGGCGTGAACAATGGCTGTATGTTGAGGACGACAGCGGCATTGAGGTCCTGGAGCTTCCGCCTGGCCCGGCGGTTAGCAACCCCAACTGGGGGGCCCCTGTGACCGAGACGCCGGAACTCCTGGCGATGGTGGCCCGCGTTGATCAGATGCGGGCGGCGGGCCTGACGGGGCACATGGTCATCCGGGACTTTCTCCCGGAGATTGTGCCCTCTGCGCCGCCGTGTCCGCCCAGCCTGGCAGTACATGGGTCAGGGAGACGGGACCCGGAGTATCGTCGGAGGTAACTTACTCCCTTTTGGATCCCTTCTCCCCTTACTGGCAAGATCTGATGTTGACAGTATTTCGGCCCTTCGGGGACTCCATCTTCTTTCAGCCGCTGGGAACTTGTCTCCCGACCTGATCGAAAGGTGGATGACGCAACTGGGCTTTTTCGGTCCCGTCCCGGAGTTCCCAGCGGGCGTGGTCCCGCTTTGCCGGCTATCGCCGGGGGCGCGCGCGGCGATAATCCGTGCCCTGCCGTCAATGGATGCCATGGGCACACCCGTGGTGATACGCCAGGCGCCTCTGATGATCAGGGGCCCTCCTCCTCCTGACAACCAAGGGCGACGTGGGCGCCCAGACGACGATGACTCCGCTCGCGGTCCTTCCCAGAGGCCCCGCCTCCTGGGCCCAACCGGGGCGGGGTCTTCTTCAGCGGGCGCGGGGACTTCCTCCGTCGCCGCGGTTATCTCCTCGACGATGGCGGGGGGCTCGACGACCATCAGGACTCCGTCTTCCACCGCCCCTATCGGGGTGTTGGCCGTGGATCCTCCGGCACCGGATCTTCCCCCGCCTCCGCCGGCCCCGACGGTGACATCGCAGCTGCCACCGGTAGCGGTTCTGTTGCCACCAGCAGCGCCGCCGCCGCCGCCACCAGTGGGGGCGGCCTCTCAACTGCCAACAGGGCCGGTCCTTAGGCCACCCGGACCGGCCCCGACGACATCACGCGGGGGGCTGATCCTTGCTCCGAGCGTGCCCCGCTTTCCGAGGCCACCACCTAGGTACGCATTCGAAAACAAAATGTGATATGAAAGTTTAGCCTTCTTTGGCCATTCTTTACCGTGTGCTTTTTTTTTTCTTTTCAGGGCTCCTGCTCCGGACGGCTCCGTCGCCCGGGCCGGGGACACCCAGGGGGCTGTACCCGAGGACGCCGTACCCCAAGGTGACCCGGCGGAGGGCGGCGACTCACGGGGGGCTGCTGCCGTTGCCGCCGCCACCGCTGCTGCTGCTGCCGTCGTCGCCGCTGCTCAGGGTCCTGGCCCTCTCGGCCTTGCTCCCACTCCGGATCCCCCCGCCAGCTCTGTTCCTTCGGCAGACGCGGACGCTCTGCTGGCGGCTCTCAGTGATCTATACTCCAGCACGAGCAACCGTCTAGTGACGAGCAGGGAGCGGCTGACGGAGGCAGGCTCCGAGATCAACCGCATTCGTAAGGAGGTGGAGGACTTGCGCGAGCGGGGGGCGGGGCTGGAGCGGCAGCTGCGGCGGGAACAAGAGCAGCGGGTGCGGAACGCCCGCCGCGCTGAGGAGCTTTCTGCCGAGCTGGAGACGGAGAGGGCCAAGCGGGTGCAGTCGGAGGCGTACACCGTGAGGATGCTGCGCCACGCCTTCGATCGGACGGTCGCCAGTCTTGCTCCACTGGGGCTAGAGCAGCCGGATCCGCCGGAGGAGAGGGCGCAGAATTATGCGTTCTGCCTCTGCCGAACCGCGGACTTCCTCACACTCCTGCCCGCCGCTCTTGCCGCCCGGTCCGCCCAAGAGGGGCGCGCGGTCGCGGCAGCCACGGCAAAGTACGTGCTGGCCTGCTACGCCAGCCGTGACGCCAACTTCGACCCTGCGATTGCCGCTCAAGGGGCCGGGGGCGACTGGGCGCAGGCCGAAGAGCGGGTCCATGATGCCTCCGAGCGGGTCGCTGCCCAGTTGGCGATGGAGAACCCCCAAGGGGAGGCAGCGGCGGAAGACGTGGCGCTGCAGCTGGATGTCGACCCGGTCGTGGAAGACGAGGCGGCGGTGGAGGACGAGGAGGATCCTCCAGCTTCTCCCGCAGCGCAGTAGTCTCTTTTCTTTCCTTTTTTCTGTAATGACTTTTGGAAGCGAAAGCACTTTTTTAAACGAAGTGGAAGTGTTAGATTTTTGCCCTATTGCGCATGGCCTGCTTTCGTACCAACTTTCTGGTTCCGCACAAGCGAGCACTAAACCGCATAGTGACTTAAGGTTTTGCGCCAGGGAACCACTTCCCCCGAACCCTTGCCTTAGCAAAGATTTTTCTTCCCAGAGAGCCTATGGGGAATAAGCACTTAATGAGGCGTGGCAGGACCTTAGGTTTCTGGAAGTGGTGCCCAAGTCGCCGACCCCCACGGGGACACCCGGAGTGTCATGACCGTGCTGGGGGTCGTGCCGGGCTAGCCATCCAATCGCCTACTCCCACACGCCGCTCTCACTTAGCGATTCCGCCCTTGCTTCTGGGTTTCTTTGCAAGGCTACAGGGTATCGGGGACGAGTGCCTTGGCGATGCCCCACAGCGGGCAAGAGACCACAAAGAGGGTAACAAGGACAACCGTTTCCGGTAAAAGAGAGCAAAAATATTCGATTTTAAGCAGAAGGCTTCCCCCGACCCGCGGTGGAGAGGAAGACACACTCCAGCCGGTCGGGGGACGAAGCCTGGGACTTACAACTGGTCAAGGGTAGAACTTGCGCAGGTTTTCTATGTTCTGGGAGTTCACCAGCTCTTCGTCGTCCTCAGTGGCCAGCCTGACCGCCCCAGGACGAGAGACTGAGACCACCCTAAAGGGGCCCTCCCACTGGGGAGACAGTTTATGCAGCCCGGCATGCGACTGAATTCTTCGCAAGACCAAGTCGCCCACTGCCAGTGTTCTCTCGCTGACCCGGGAGGCGTGGTACCGCCTGAGGCTTTGCTGGTACTTTGCAGCGCGCAGGGCTGCCCGGTCCCGCGCTTCCTCCAAGAGGTTGATGTCGTCTTGACGCATCTCCTCCTGGTCCTCTTCCATGAATGCAGTTACGCGGGGCGACCCCAATGCTACCTCCGAAGGGAGGATAGCTTCTGCACCGTAGACGAGGAAGAAAGGGGTTTCCCCGGTGGCTCGGCTAGGGGTGGTTCGAAGCGACCACAATACTGCCGGGAGTTCTTCGGTCCACCGGACGCCACGCTTATGGAGTCGGTCAAACGCCCGGGTCTTGAGGCCCTTCAGCACCAGCGCGTTGGCACGCTCGACCTGACCATTGCTCTTGGGATGGGCGACCGAGGCAAAGCAGACCTTGGTGCCCATCTCTTCGCAGAAGTCTAAGAAGGCCGCGCTGGTGAACTGTGTGCCGTTGTCGGTGATGATGCGGTTTGCGACTCCAAAGCGGACGAAGATTTCTCGCATAAACTTGACTACGGCGACGGCGGTAATCGCCCTGACAGCCTCGGCTTCCACCCACTTGGTGAACTTATCGATGGCGACAAACAGGTGGGTGTAGCCCCCTGTGGCCCGCGGGAACGGGCCCAGGATATCCAGCCCCCAGACCGCAAAGGGCCACGAGAGCGGGATGGTTTGCAGAGCTTGGGCTGGTCGGTGGATCTGCCTGGCATGGAACTGGCACGCCTCGCATCTCCTCACCAGCTCGCAAGCATCCTGGAGGGCAGTGGGCCAATAGAACTGTCGGGACCCCGAATTTGCAAATCCGGACCCTCTGTGTATTCAGCACTAGTCCAGGAACGCGCTAGTGCACACAGTCTTAACATCGGTATATATATCACAATCATACCAAACGATACTATCAAGTACTTTATTTAAATAACCAAAGGGTTACTTGACCTTATGGCCAAGGTACAAATATATGCCTCGCAAGGCGAAACTTATTAAAAGAGAAATAACGGCGGAAAATCAAATAAACTTATTGGCGCCATCCAAGATACCACAGGCAATCGATCGGGCTCGCATCCCTAAGTAGTCGGGTCCTCTTGGAGTTCCTCCTCCAAAGTGGCGTAATCTCCTCTTCAACTGGTATTGTGTTGAGGCAAGGGTGAGTACTTGGTACTCGGCAAGTCATGCACGTAATGCAAGCTAATATACTATATGCATGGCTTGGTACAAAGGAATAGCTCAGGGTATATTTGCGATGTGACTTTTGACAAGTAATAAAAGTAGATTCAGCGAGAAATAAGTAAAGCGTAAATAACTTTTCAAGAAGTTTTACTAAACATTTTTCCCCATCCTAAACCATATTTTCATCATCTTCATTGTTAAACCAACCCAACTTTTCAAATCCAAGTTATTTTCGTAAAGTCTACCCTTGACTGTAATTCCCGAGCATTGTCCAAGATCGTGGACTCGGCTATTCAAATAGATTCTACACTCTGCAGAGGTTATGCACTTTACCCACAAGATACAATCCACTCACCACGTTAGCCGTGAATCGCCATACAAGAGTATGCGAATGAGCGATCATAACAAAGCCTTTCTAAGCCTCAAACAACACAGTGGTCCTCTCCGGTTCGTGCTCTACACCATCCCTTCCCTTAGCCAAGGCGAAGTATGGGACCAACACACCGTTAGATGGGTATCGGCCCACGACCACGATACGCTCCCCGCACAATCACACAAACGGTGTAATCGACACCCTGAGGCTCCACAAGTGAGTCCTTAGCGACTTAGTCAACTAGGGCCGTCCCATTCCGACCATGTGGTTGCAAGTATGACCCAGTTCAAAGGCTTGCAAGGTTAAGTCCTTAGAGTGACCAGGGCAAGACTACCCGAAAAACCAAATCATCACTCCCAATGCCACAAGCGGCCCACTGATTACTCTTGCCACATGCCCCGCCGAAATCGTTTATCAAACCCGCTTGATTACCATGCACCACGTGCCATCAACATCACATGATACTTTTCCAAAACAGGTTCAATATATCATTAAGTCCATATTAGCATTTGATTGTCCAAAATCATGTCATGAGCACGAGTGTGTCTAAGCAAAGATACTACAACGGTCTAAACCCATGTTGGTAATTTAATAATGTCCAACTAGTAAACCACAACTAGGGTGACAAAGGGTCATGGCACATACTTAGATAATCAAGGTGTCATATAGCAAATTGGTATTTATCTAACCCCATGTTTAAACAAAGTATCTTTCTAATTGAACTAGCATGCAATAGTTTAAATCAAAATAGATTTCAAATGGGATCAACATGGTCAAAGCACAACTTGCCTTCAAAAAGTACTTGTTCTTGGTCTTGAGTTGGATCCTGAGTCAACACTTCTCCTTCGAATCCTTCCCAAGACTTCAACGTCTACTCGTAAAGCGTGCAAATAGCAAATACACAAATAAACACTAGGCAAAAAGATCCCAAAACTCCAAATAAAATCCATGAACAGAGAGAACATAATTTTCTGGATTTTTAGAAACTGGAATCGCTAAATTTGGAGTTAAAAGCATAAAGTTATGATTATTTAAAGTTTAAATAATCAATTAAATAATTTTACAGAGAAAAATTTAGTCCAAAAATTAAATAAAATTTATATTTAGGTAGATCTCAATTTTATACAAATTTAGAAATTTGAATCACTCAAATCGGAGTTGAAACGCAAAAGTTATAAGCGTTTGAAGTTTGAATCTAAATTTGAATCAATATTTCGAATTAATAAATCATTTTCTTTTTCGAAAATTAATTATTGCGTCGGCATGGACACGTGGCAGCCTCGATTGGCTCTGCGGCGTCGGCCGTCCATGGACTTGGTCCACGCTCGGCTCGGGTCTACCGTGGACTCGGTCCACGGCTCACGGCCGACGGTGGGGCCTACGATGACGCGTCATTGCCGACGCCAAGACATTGGGATACTGGCCGACAGCGGCCCCACCGTGACGTCGGCGATGACGTCATGGTGCGGTTCCATTGTCCGTGACGCGCGGGCCCGCGTGTCGGCGTCTCACGCTAGGGGCGCGCATGGCGGTCAAGCTTCCCGACGCGTGGCGCAATCTCGGCCGTCGATTTGAAATCCGACGGTATGGATTGGGTCTCGGTTTCACGTGTTGGATTAACGCGCGGATCCGAGCCGTTGGATCTTGATCCAACGGTTGAAATTAACCCTAACTCAGACGTTACCCACGTTACGAGCAACGTGGCGATTGTGGGCGTTGGATCTTGATCCAACGGTCCCGATCTAATCTGGAATCTTAGGGTTGGGATAGAACGTGGGCTCACCTCAACCGTCCGATCTGGATCGACGGTCCTCCGAGCTTCGCATGGCGGCGATGGTTTCACGGCGGCTTGGCCGGAGGCAGGGGCGATGACCAAGGGCGCGGCGCTACGAGGCTTCTCGGCGAGATGAAACCTCCCTTCGTGCGTCTCGTCACGGACTCGGATCTGGGCTCCTTCTCGCGGAAGACGACGGACGACGGCGAAAAGCGCAAACCGCGGAGGGAAGAGACAACTCCGGCGAGCGATTGCGGCTCAACGGCGGCGACCAGCGAGATGGCTCGAGGAACCGGTGCGCAAGGATGAGGGCAACCTCGAGGGGCGTCTCACGCTTTAAATAGCCTCGGCGTTCGTGCCTAGACGGAAACCTAGTTCGTTACTGGCGGCGGGCGCGGCGAGTCCGGCCGGACTCGGCGAAGACGACAAATCGTGGCCGCCCACGTGGCACGATCGGCGGCCACGATCGCCTGGCGCGATCGGATCCGGGCGGATACGGCTCGAACCGTCTGGCGGATCTCGGCCGTTGGATCTTGATCCAGCGGTTGGGATTGATTAGGGTTAGGAGTGGGTTCGGTCGAGTCACGTGGCTCGGGTCGGACTCGAACTCGAGTCCGACTTCGGGCTCGGTCGGATGAACGATAATCGACCTTGGTCGGTCCTTTTCCAGCGAATTAATATTTAAAATAATTCCATTAATTCATTTAATTCATTAAAAATAGCAAAAGACTCGGAAAAATTCGAGAAAATTCTGGAAAATATTTTGGATCATTTTGGACTCAAATAAAATATTTCCAACAAAATTTTATTTGCAAAATTAAATTCTTTAATTATTTCAAAATGGAATAAATTCAAATAAATTCCAAATAAATCCAAATAAATTCCAGAAAATTCCAAAAATTCACCAAAGTGCCAAATCACACATGAATTTAAGAAAAGCAAAATTTTGGGGTGTTACAAACCTCCCCCCCTTAATAGAATCTCGTCCCCGAGATTCAGGGCTTACTAAAGGAATAGGTTTGGAAACTCTTTCTTCAAATCCTCTTCGCGCTCCCAAGTCGCTTCACTTTCTTCATGGTTGCTCCACTGAACTCTACAGAAACGGGTTGACTTGTTTCTAGTTTCTCGATCCATTGTGTCCAGAATCTTCACGGGATACTCCTTATAAGTCAAATCCTCTTGCAACTCAATTGATTCTAACGGTCTGCATTCCTCGTGAACTCGGAGACACTTCTTTAATCGGGACACATGGAATACATCATGTACTCCTCGCCAACGATCGTGGCAACTCCGGTGATAAGCAACTTCGCCTCTGCGGCTCAAAATCTTAAATGGTCCAACATAACGGGTGCAAGTTTCCCTTTGGCATGGAACCTCTTAACTCCCCGAGAGGCGTAACTCGAGGTATACAAAGTCTTCTCGTTCAAAACTCAAATCTCGCGACGATTGTCGGATAACTCTTTTGTCGAGATTGGGCTATCTTCAACCTTTCCTAATCATGGCGACCGTTTCTTGACCTCTTGAAGAATATCAGGCCCAAAGACACGGCTCGCCGGTCTCATTCCAATTCAATGGCGTCCGACAGGGTCGACCATACAAAGGCCTCAAAAGGTGACATCTCAGAACTAGCCTGATAACTATTGTTGTAATCGAACTCGGCATACGGCAAACTTTTTATCCCAAGAGGTAGCATAAGCCAATGCACAAGCTCTTAACATATCCTCCGAATCTGGTTGACTCTTTCGGCCTGGTCCATCCGTCGTGGATGATAAGTCAGATCTTGAAGTTTAAGCGGGTTCCCATGGCTTCATGCAACTTATTCCGTAACCTTGAGGTAAATTGGGTACCTCTCGTCCGATACAATCCTCTTTGGCACTCCGTGCAAACAAACAATCGATCATGTATAATTCCGCTTAATTTATCTCCGAGTAAGTGGTCTTCACGGGGATAAAATGGGCTACTTTAGTCAAGCGATCCACTATAACCCATATGGAGTCATAACCCCCTTGAGTCTTCGACAAACCGGTAATGAAATCCATTCCGATTTCCTCCCACTTCCACTCAGGTATTTTCAGCGGCTGTAGCAATCCTGCTGGTCTCTGATGCATTGCCTTGACTCTCTGGCATACGTCGCACAATGCAACATGCTCGGCAACTTCACGTTTCATACTCGGCCACCAGAATCTCTCCTTCAGATCCTGATACATCTTGGCGCTTCCTGGATGAATCGAGTACTTGGAGTCATGGGCTTCTTCCAGAATCAGTCGCTTTAACTCCTCCTTGTTAGGCACACAAATGCGATCCTTCATCCACAACGTGCCTTGCTCATCCAATTTGAAGTCCTCTGCCCTGCCTTCCTCCTTGATGGACTTAATCCTGCGGATCCTGTCATCATCCTTCTGTCCTTCTCGGATCTGGTCCTCTAAAGTAGGCTTTACTTCCAATGCGGCCAAGAATCCGCTAGGTACAACCTCAATCTTCATTTTCTGAAAATCCTTACATAACTCATCCTGACTTGTGGCTAGCAACGTACTCACGGTATGGCTTTTCCGACTCAGAGCATCGGCTACTACGTTGGCCTTCCCGGGATGGTAATAGATTCCAACATTATAGTCCTTGATCAACTCTAGCCATCTCCTTTGCCTCATATTCAGATCCGACTGGGTGAATATGTACTTAAGGCTCTTATGATCCGTATATACTTCACATCTGTTTCCAATCAGATAGTGACGCCATATCTTCAAAGCATGCACTACGGCGGCTAACTCTAGGTCATGTGTCGGATAATTTTCCTCATGCGGCCTCAATCGCCTTGATGCATAAGCGACGACCTTTCCATTCTCAGACAAAGACACATCCAAGTCCTTGGCGCGATGCGTCACAATAAATATCGAAGCTTTGAGCAACATCATGTAGAACTAACACCGGTGCTGATGTCAATCGCTTCTTCAGCTCCTGAAATCCTTTCTCACATTCTGGCGTCCATGCAAACTTCTTTTCCTTCTTCAGCAATTGCGTAAGAGGTTTCGCAATTGTCGAAAAGCCTTCAATGAAACGGCGGTAGTATCCTGCCATTCCAAGGAAACTCCGAATCTGGGTCACAGTCTTGGTGCTCCCAATGTAACACGACTTCTACTTTGCTTGGATCCACTGGCGACTCCTCTGCGGTCATTACATGTCCAAGAAACTCCACCTTGTCCTTCCAAAAATCACACTTGTCGAACTTGGCGAAAAGTTCTTTGTTCCTCGCCTTTTCCAAAACTCGCCTTAAGTGTTCGGCATGTTCATCCTCTGTCTGGAGTAGATTAGGATATCGTCTATGAACACGACGACAAACTTGTCCAAATATTCCATGAACACCTTATTCATCATATTCATGAAATAAGTGGCGCATTAAATCGACCCAAAGGACATAGCGTAAACTCGTAATGTCCATATCTTGACGAGAATGCGATCTTGAATATCTTACGATCGGATCTTCAATCGATGGTATCCCGATCTCGAGATCAATCTTGGAGAAAACTCCGGCTCCTCTTAATCGATCAAACAAATCATCAATCCTGGTAGCGGATACTTATTCTTCACGGTGACTTCGTTGAGTGCACGGTAATCAATGCACATCCTGAAACTCCCGTCCTTCTTCTTGACAAACAAAACTGGTGCTCCCCATGGTGACGAACTCGGTCTGATAAATCCTTTCTCCATTAACTCCTCTAGCTGTTTCTTCATTTCTACCAACTCCTCGGTAGACATCCGATAGGGTCTCTTTGCTATCGGTGCTGTACCCGGTACAAGCTCTATCACAAACTCTATGTCCCTGTCTGGCGGCATACCAGGTAGATCCTTGGGAAAAACGTCTGGGTACTCATTCACTACCGGGACATCCTCTATGCTGATTGCCTTGGTACTGTTAACCATCATCTGTCCATCTCTAATCGCAGTGGCTTGAAATTCCACTTTCTTCCCACACGGGCTCTCCATCGAGATAGTCCTTCGTCCAGAATACATTACGGCCTTGTGCTTGGATATCGATTCCATTCACATTATACCATCTAATGTCTGGGTCTCCAATTTTATAAGTTTTTCTAGGATCTCTATTCCATCTATTTGTATTCTCAAGCCGGTAAATCGTACTTCCGTTCGGAGTTCGGAACCTGGGGTTTGATCTAAATGCATGCACTTAAGTCTTGCAATTCTCAAGTCATTTCTAGTAGCAAAGCTTTGCGAAACAAACGAATGCGAAGCTCCAGAGTCAAACAAAATCAAGCAGTGTAATCTTGAGTTAACAAGTAACTTACCCAAGATTTGACGTCCGTAGCATTCTCGCAGCGTGCATCTGCGGTGACATGGTTGACTCGGCCTCTAACCCACGATGCAGGGTGTGGCTCCTGGTGTTGGCGTCCTAGCTGGGTGGTTCCTAGATTGAAGCGAATCGGGTCGCTCCTGCTGTCTTCTTTGGACAAGCTGTTGGCAAAGTGTCTCTGGCTCGTTGCGCTTGTAGCAGCGTCTCATTGTTCCTGGCTTGCCTAGGGTAGCGTTTCTAGCGGGATTGGGGTGCAGTAGTTACGATTGGCAGGTCTTGGTGCTTTGAGGATGGTGTCCTTGTTGCATTCTCGTGGTTGGAATCGAAGAATTGATTTGGTGCAACTCTCAAGCGCTGTTGCGTTCCCCGACGTGATCCTTCTTTGTTGCATCCTGCGCTTCCTGTTCTCATCCAGTTCCTTGCGCTTGTCCTCAAGAATAAGCGCCTTATTCACCAACTCTTGGAAATCTGGAAAGGTGTGGGTGATCAACCCTACTTGCAATCCTGAGTTAAGTCCCTTCATGAAACGAGACTGTCTGGATTTATCCGTCGCTACATCCTCAGGTGCGTAGCGTGCTAGCTGTGTGAACTTGTTCAGGTAGTCGGCCACTGGCTGATTACCTTGCTTCAGTGCTCTGAACTCTTCCTTCTTAAGGTCCATGATTCCTTCAGGCACGTGATATTGTCGGAATGCAGCTGTGAACTCTTCCCAAGTGATTTCTTGAGGGTTCTCTGCGTGGCACGTAAGTTCTCCCACCATTCGGCCATTTGTTCCTTCCAACTGATGAGAAGCGTAGAGTACCTTCTCATTTCCTATGCATTGAGCTATGTGTAGCTTCCTCTCGATTGATCTTAACCAATCATCGGCCTCCAATGGATTGGCATTCCCAGAGAAAGTGGGTGGGTGAGTCCTCATGAACTCGACACCTTGTGATTCTCAAGCGTGGTCCCCGATTAACTTGATTAGCAAAGGCCTGAGCGATGACGTGCTGCATTTGTTGCATCATAGCATGCATCAAGCCGAGTCTGGGCAGCAAGAAACGCTCAAAATTCTGCATATCCAGTGGCGGTGGTGCTCCATCATTGGGGTTTTTCTGGCGAGATCCACTCCCATTGCTTCCAAAGTTTCCACGGGTGTTCACCATCTGTCGATTTGCTCTAGGTTTAGAGATGAGAGGAAACAAGAATAGACAAGTAATATGGAACTTATGCGAGGCGAAAGGGGTAACTTTAAGGTCCATCTTTATTATTAATAACTTGGTATGGCTGCTTACAATGCCTAAGGGCCTTGCAACACATAATGCACACTCAAAGAAACAAAGCAAATCCAAATCGAACTAACTCTGAGTCTAACGCCTAAAGGGTGACTCTTTATTTCTATGACGCGACTCGGCGAAGGAGTCTCACTATAGAACCTATGCTCACTCATCGAGAAAACCTCCACGGCACAGTGCAGGTCTTTGTGGCATAAGCGTAACGATCGCCATGTCCAGAACTATGTCCTCTGTGGTAGTCGAAGAAGCGGTGTCCTCATCGAGATCGACTCCTCCGATCTGGCTCGTGTAGCTCGAAATCTTGGCTCTGCAGTGCAGTCCGCATAAAGTCATCTCCAACTCGTCAATCCTTCGCAGAAGATGTGCCACATACTCTTGAGCTTCCCGCCATCTGTTCTTCTCTGCCGTGATCTCCTTGCGGGCCTTCAGCAGCTCCTTGCTTGTATTATCTAGTACATCCTCCTGGCGACGACAAATCGTGCCAAGCGTGTAACCGCGTGGCATCCTCATCCTGAATCGCCTTGGTCAAGAAGGTTATCGGCTAGCGCGGATAGTAGCAGACACCGTACTCTCAATTCTCTGGCGTAGATCACGGGTAATGTGCCGCATTGCTCGTCGTGATACTTCTTGGATACCCATCTGCATTGTAGATCTCTGGCGGTGCAGTGTATTGGCCGATTGCACTGGCCCTTTTTCCTAGCAGGTACCTCAATCCTCACGTCACAAGCCTTGATCAATCCCGCTTGTCTGATCACTTCCACTTGGTATTGGGGCTTCTCAAAATCTCCGAGAGTCTGTAGCATATGCCAAAGTTCCGCGGCGTGACCAACTCCCAGATCAACATAGTTGAACTCTTCCTCCATCTGTCACAAGAGTGCTTTACGTAAGAACTCGGAATTTTTGAATTGTGACAAGGTAAGAAAATTTCAGCAAGAGACAAGAAAAGAGAGAAGGGGATAAGTTGAGATGTCATTTCTTGTCTTCACAAATTTTTAGCTTTTAGAAAATAGGTTTTATCCTCACTACGACCATTCTAGCTAGGGTTGAGCCTACAGTCAAGTATGGCTCGATACCACCTCTGTCGGGACCCGAATTTGCAAATCCGACCCTCTGTGTATTCAGCACTAGTCCAGAACGCAGCTAGTGCACACAGTCTTAACATCGGTATATATATCACAATCATACCAAACGATACTATCAAGTACTTTATTTAAATAACCAAGGGTTACTTGACCTTATGGCCAAGGTACAAATATATGCCTATAGGCGAAACTTATTAAAAGAGAAATAACAGCGGAAAATCAAATAAACTTAGTGGCGCCATCCAAGATACCACAGTAATCGACCGGGCTCGCATCCCTAAGTAGTCGGGTCCTCTTGGAGTTCCTCCTCCAAAGTGGCGTAATCTCCTCTTCAACCGGTATTGTGTTGAGGCAAGGGTGAGTACTTGGTACTCGACAAGTCATGCACGTAATGCAAGCTAATATACTATATGCATGGCTTGGTACAAAGGAATAGCTCAGGTATATTTGCAGATGCTTGACTTTTGACAAGTAATAAAAGTAGATTCAGCGGAGAAATAAGTAAAGCGTAAATAACTTTTCAAGAAGTTTTACTAAACATTTTCCCCATCCTAAACCATATTTTCATCATCTTCATTGTTAAACCAACCCAACTTTTCAAATCCAAGTTATTTTCGTAAAGTCTACCCCTTGATCTGTAATTCCGAGCATTGTCCGATCACCGTGGACTCGGCTATTCAAATAGATTCTACACTCTGCAGAGGTTATGCACTTTACCCACAAGATACAATCCACTCACCACGTCAGTGAATCGCCATACAAGAGTATGCGAATGAGCGATCATAACAAAGCCTTTCTAAGCCTCAAACAACACAGGTGGTCCTCTCAGGTTCGTGCTCTACACCATCCCTTCCCTTAGCCAAGGCGAAGTATGGGACCAACACACCGTTAGATGGGTATCTGGCCACGACCACGATACGCTCCCCGCACAATCACACAAGCGGTGTAATCGACACCCTGAGGCTCCACAAGTGAGTCCTTAGCGACTTAGTCAACTAGGGCCGTCCCATTCCAGCCATGTGGTTGCAAGTATGACCCAGTTCAAAGGCTTGCAAGGTTAAGTCCTTAGAGTGACCAGGGCAAGACTACCCGAAAACCAAATCATCACTCCCAATGCCACAATCGCCCACCTGATTACTCTTGCCACATGCCCCTGGCCAGCGTTTATCAAACCCCAGTTGATTACCATGCACCACGTGCCATCAACATCACATGATACTTTTCCAAAACAGGTTCAATATATCATTAAGTCCATATTAGCATTTGATTGTCCAAAATCATGTCATGAGCACGTAGCAGGTCTAAGCAGCATACTACAACGGTCTAAACCCATGTTGGTAATTTAATAATGTCCAACTAGTAAACCACAACTAGGGTGACAAAGGGTCATGGCACATACTTAGATAATCAAGGTGTCATATAGCAAATTGGTATTTATCTAACCCCCATGTTTAAACAAAGTATCTTTCTAATTGAACTAGCATGCAATAGTTTAAATCAAAATAGATTTCGAAATGGGATCAACATGGTCAAAGCACAACTTGCCTTCAAAAAGTACTTGTTCTTGGTCTTGAGTTGGATCCTGAGTCAACACTTCTCCTTCGAATCCTTCCGGCACTTCAACGTCTACTCGTAAAGCGTGCAAATAGCAAATACACAAATAAACACTAGGCAAAAAGATCCCAAAACTCCAAATAAAATCCATGAACAGAGAGAACATAATTTTCTGGATTTTTAGAAACTGGAATCGTCAAATTTGGAGTTAAAGCATAAAAGTTATGATTATTTAAAGTTTAAATAATCAATTAAATAATTTTACAGAGAAAAACTTTAGTCCAAAAATTAAATAAAATTTATATTTAGGTAGATCTCAATTTTATACAAATTTAGAAATTTGAATCACTCAAATCGGAGTTGAAACGCATAAAAGTTATAAGCGTTTGAAGTTTGAATCTAAATTTGAATCAATATTTCGAATTAATAAATCATTTTCTTTTCGAAAATTAATTATTGCGTCGGCATGGACACGTGGCAGCCTCGATTGGCTGCTGGCGTCAGCCGGTCCATGGACTTGGTCCACGCCGGCTCGGGTCTACTGTGGACTCGGTCCACGGCTCACGGCCGGCCAGCGGTGGGGCCTCACGGATGACGTCATTCTTGGCGTCGGCCTATCTTTGAGACATTTGCCGACAAGCGGGCCCCCGCGTGGCGTCGGCGATGACGTCATGGTGCGGTTCATTGTCCCGGCCACGCAGCTGGCCCATCCGTGTCGGCGTCTCACGCTGGGTGCGGCACTGCCGCGGCGGTCAAGCTTCCCGACAGCGTGGCGCAATCTCGGCCGTCGATTTGAAATCCGGCGGTATGGATTGGGTCTCGGTTTCACGTGTTGGATTAACGCGGCGGATGCGAGCCGTTGGATCTTGATCCAGCGGTTGAAATTAACCTAACGTGCGTTACCCACGTTACGAGCAACGTGGCCGATTGTGGGCCGTTGGATCTTGATCCAACGGTCCCGATCTAATCTGGAATCTTAGGGTTGGGATAGAACGTGGGCTCACCTCAACCGTCCGATCTGGATCTGACGGTCCTCCGAGCTCGCGGACGGCGATGGTTTCACGGCCCGGCTTGACCGGAGACGGGGACGACGACCAAGGGCGCGGCGCTACGGGGCTTCTCCGGCGAGATGAAACCTCCCTTCGGGTGCGTCTCGTCACGGGGACTCCGGATCTGGGCTCCTTCTCGGCGGAAGACGACGGACGACGGCGGAAAACGGCGCAAACCGCAGCGGAGGGAAGAGACAACTCCGGCGAGCGATTGCGGCTCAACGGCGGCGACTCAGGCGAGATGGCTCGGGGAACCGGGTGCGCAAGGATGAGGGCAACCTCGGGGGACGTCTCACGCTTTAAATAGCCTCGGCGTTCGTGCCCTAGACGGAAACCTAGTTCGTTACGGCGGCGGGCGCGGAGTCCGGCTTCGGACTCGGCGAAGACGACGAATCGTGGCCGTCCACGTGGCACGATCGGCGACCACGATCGCCGCAGGCGCGATCGGATCCGGGCGGATCTGGCTCGAGCCGTCTGGCGGATCTCGGCCGTTGGATCTTGATCCAACGGTTGGGATTGATTAGGAGTTAGGAGTGGGTTCGGTCGAGTCACGTGGCTCGGTCGGACTCGAACTTCGAGTCGACTCGGGCTCGATCGGATGAAACGATAACCGACCAGTCGGTCCTTTTCAGCGAATTAATATTTAAAATAATTCCCGATAATTCATTTAATTCATTAAAAATAGCAAAAGACTCGAGAAAAATTCCAGAAAATTCTGGAAAATATTTTTGGATCATTTTGGACTCAAATAAAATATTTCCAACAAAATTTTATTTGCAAAATTAAATTCTTTAATTATTTCAAAATGGAATAAATTCAAATAAATTCCAAATAAATCCAAATAAATTCGAGAAAATTCCAAAAATTCACCAAAGTGCCAAATCACACATGAATTTAAGAAAAGCAAAATTTTGGGGTGTTACAAACCTCCCCCTTAATAGAATCTCGTCCCGAGATTCGAGTGGCTTACTAAAGGAATAGGTTTGGAAACTCTTTCTTCAAATCCTCTTCGCTCCCAAGTCGCTTCACTTTCTTCATGGTTGCTCCATCGAACTCTCTGAGAAGCAGGTTGACTTGTTTCTAGTTTCTCGATCCATTGTGTCAGAATCTTCACGGGATACTCCTTATAAGTCAAATCCTCTTGCAACTCAATTGATTCTAACGATTATGCATTCCTCGGGAACTCGGAGACACTTCTTTAACGGGACACATGGAATACATCATGTACTCACGCCAACGATCGTGGCAACTCGGTGATAAGCAACTTCGCCTCTGCGGCTCAAAATCTTAAATGGTCCAACATAACGGGTGCAAGTTTCCCTTTGGCATGGAACCTCTTAACTCCCCGAGAGGCGTAACTCGAGGTATACAAAGTCTTCTCGTTCAAAACTCAAATCTCGCGACGATTGTCAAGATAACTCTTTTGTCGAGATTGGGCTATCTTCAACCTTTCCCTAATCATGGCGATCTGTTCTTGACCTCTTGAAGAATATCAGGCCCAAAGACACGGCCTTCGCCGGTCTCATTCCAATTCAATGGCGTCCCCGAGGGTCGACCATACAGTGCCTCAAAAGGTGACATCGTCAGAACTAGCCTGATAACTATTGTTGTAATCGAACTCGGCATACGGCAAACTTTTATCCCAAGAGGTAGCATAAGCCAATGCACAAGCTCTTAACATATCCTCGAGACCTGGTTGACTCTTTCTGGTCTGTCCATCCGCCTGTGGATGATAAGTCAGATCTTGAAGTTTAAGCGGGTTCCCATGGCTTCATGCAACTTATTCCGAACCTTGAGGTAAATTGGGTACCTCTGTCCGATACAATCCTCTTTGGCACTCCGTGCAAACAAACAATCCTAATCATGTATAATTCCGCTAATTTATCTCCCAAGTAAGTGGTCTTCACGGGGATAAAATGGGCTACTTTAGTCAAGCGATCCACTATAACCCATATGGAGTCATAACCCCCTTGAGTCTTCTAAGAACTGTAATGAAATCCATTACGATTTCCTCCCACTTCCACTCAGTATTTTCAATACCGTAGCAATCTCGCTGGTCTCTCGATGCATTGCCTTGACTCTACGGCATACGTCGCACAATGCAACATGCTCGGCAACTTCACGTTTCATACTCGGCCACCAGAATCTCTCCTTCAGATCCTGATACATCTTGGCGCTTCCTGGATGAATCGAGTACTTGGAGTCATGGGCTTCTTCCAGAATCAGTCGCTTTAACTCCTCCTTGTTAGGCACACAAATGCGATCCTTCATCCACAACGTGCCTTGCTCATCCAATTTGAAGTCCTCTGCCCTGCCTTCCTCCTTGATGGACTTAATCCTGCGGATCCTGTCATCATCCTTCTGTCCTTCTCGGATCTGGTCCTCTAAAGTAGGCTTTACTTCCAATGCGGCCAAGAATCCGCTAGGTACAACCTCAATCTTCATTTTCTGAAAATCCTTACATAACTCATCCTGACTTGTGGCTAGCAACGTACTAACGGTATGGCTTTTCCGACTCAGAGCATCGGCTACTACGTTGGCCTTCCCGGGATGGTAATGGATTCCAACATTATAGTCCTTGATCAACTCTAGCCATCTCCTTTGCCTCATATTCAGATCCGACTGGGTGAATATGTACTTAAGGCTCTTATGATCCGTTTATACTTAAAATCTTTTTCCAATCAGATAGTTACGCATTATATTCAAAGCATGAACTACGGCGGCTATATCTAGGTCTTTTGTGGTTTATTTTTCCTCATGCGGCCTCAAATGCCTTGATGCATAAGCGGCGACCTTTCCATTCTGCATCGGCACACATCCAAGTCCTTGGCGCGATCGTCACAATAAATATCGAAGCTTTGAGCAACATCCCAGGTAGAACTAACACCGGTCTTGATGTCAATCGCTTCTTCAGCTCCTGAAATCCTTTCTCACATTAAAGCGTCCATGCAAACTTCTTTTCCTTCTTCAGCAATTGCGTAAGAGGTTTCGCAATTGTCGAGAAGCCTTCGATGAAACGGCGGTAGTATCCTGCCATTCCAAGGAAACTCCGAATCTGGGTCACAGTCTTCGGCTGCTCCCAATGTAACACAGCTTCTACTTTGCTTGGATCCACGGCGACTCCTTCCTGCGGTCATTACATGTCCAAGAAACTCCACCTTGTCCTTCCAAAAATCACACTTGCTGAACTTGGCGAAAAGTTGCTGTTCCCTCAGCTTTTCCAAAACTCGCCTTAAGTGTTCGGCATGTTCATCCTCTGTCTTGGAGTAGATTAGGATATCGTCTATGAACACGACGACAAACTTGTCCAAATATTCCATGAACACCTTATTCATCATATTCATGAAATAAGCTGGCGCATTAAATCGTCACCCCAAAGGACATAATCAGAACTCGTAATGTCCATATCTTGGCGAGAATGCGATCTTGAATATCTTACGATCGGATCTTCAATCGATGGTATCCCGATCTCAGATCAATCTTGGAGAAAACTCCGGCTCCTCTTAACTGATCAAACAAATCATCAATCCTGGGTAGCGGATACTTATTCTTCACGGTGACTTCGTTGAGTGCACGGTAATCAATGCACATCCTGAAACTCCCGTCCTTCTTCTTGACAAACAAAACTGGTGCTCCCCATGGTGACGAACTCGGTCTGATAAATCCTTTCTCCATTAACTCCTCTAGCTGTTTCTTCATTTCTACCAACTCCTCGGTAGACATCCGATAGGGTCTCTTTGCTATCGGTCTTTGTACCAGTACAAGCTCTATCACAAACTCTATGTCCCTGTGCAGCGGCATACCAGGTAGATCCTTGGGAAAACGTCTGGGTACTCATTCACTCTTAAGGACATCCTCTATGCTGATTGCCTTGGCATGCTGTTAACCATCATCTGTCCATCTCTAAGCTGCGGTGGCTTGAAATTCCACTTTCTTCCCACACTGCTCTCCACTGAGATAGTCCTTCGTCCACAATCCAATACGGCCTTGTGCTTGGATAACCAATCCATTCCCAATATAACATCTAAGGTGCAGGTCTCCAAAATTATAAGGTTTGCTAGGAACTCTATTCCATCTATTAGTATTCTCACCGGAACATCCTACTTCCGTTCGGAGTTCGGAACCAGGGGTTTGAACTAAAAGCATGCACTTAAGTCTTGCAATTCTCAAGTCATTTCTAGTAGCAAAGCTTTGCGAAACAAAGCGAATCTAAGCTCAGTCAAACAAAAGCTGTTGCAGGTGCGAGTTAACAAGTAACTTACCCGATCTGACGTCAGTAGCATTCTGCGGTGCATCTGCGGTGACATGGTTGACTCGGCCTCTAACCACGATGCAGGGTGTGGCTCCTGGTGTTGGCGTCCTAGCTGGGTGGTTCCTAGATTGAAGCGGCGGGAGTCGCTCTGGTCTTCTTTGGACAAGCTGTTGGCAAAGTGTCACGGCTCGTTCTGATTGTAGCAGACGTCTCACTGTTCCTCTTGTTGCACAGGGTAGCGTTTCTAAGCGGGATTGGGGTGCAGTAGTTACGATTGGCAGGTCTTGGTGCTTTGAGGATGGTGTCCTTGTTGCATTACGTGGTTGGAATCTGAAGAATTGATTTGGTGCAACTCTCAAGCGCCATATGCGTTCCTGACGTGATCCTTGTTTGTTGCATCCTGCGCTTCTGTTCTCATCCGGTTCCTTGCGCTTGTCCTCAAGAATAAGCGCCTTATTCACCAACTCTTGGAAATCTGGAAAGGTGTGGGTGATCAACCCTACTTGCAATCCTGAGTTAAGTCCCTTCATGAAAGCGAGGCTATGCCTGGATTTATCCGTCGCTACATCCTCAGGTGCGTAGCGTGCTAGGCTGTGTGAACTTGTTCGGTAGTCGACCCATCGGCTGATTACCTTGCTTGATGCTCTGAACTCTTCCTTCTTAAGGTCCATGATTCCTTCGAGGCACGTGATCTTGTCGAATGCAACCGTGAACTCTTCCCAAGTGATTTCTTGAGGGTTCTCTGCGTGGCACGAAGTTCTCCCACCATTCGTAATTTGTTCCTTCCAAGCGATGAGAAGAGTAGAGTACCTTCTCATGTCCTATGCATTGAGCTAAGGGTAGCTACATCTCGATTGATCTAAACAAATCAAAGTCCACCAAAGGATTGGCATTCCCAGAGAAAGTGGGTGGGTGAGTACTCATGAACTCTGACAGCCTTGTATTCTGGCGTGGTCACGATTAACTTGATTAGCAGTGGCCTGGCAAAGGCGTGCTGCATTTGTTGCATCATAGCATGCATCAATCGAGGCAGCAAGAAACGCTCGAAATTCTGCATATCCGATTGGCGGTCTTTGGTGCTCCATCATTGGGGTTTTAATGTGGCGAGATCCACTCCCATTGCTTCCAAAGTTTCCACGGGTGTTCACCATCTGTCGATTTGCTCTAGGTTTAGAGATGAGAGGGAAACAAGAATAGACAAGTAATATGGAACTTATGCGGGGCGAAAGGGGTAACTTTAAGGTCCATCTTTATTATTAATAACTTGGTATGGCTGCTTACAATGCCTAAGGGCCTTGCAACACATACTGCACACTCAGCAAACAAAGCAAATCCAAATCGAACTAACTCTGGAGTCTAACGCCTAAAGGGTGACTCTTTATTTCTATGACGCGACTCGGCGAAGGAGTCTCACTATAGAACCTATGCTCACTCATCGAGAAAACCTCCACGGCACAGAGTGCGGGTCTTTGTGGCATAGGCGCGAAACGATCGCCATGTCCGACAACTATGTCCTCTGTGGTAGTCGAAGAAGCGGTGTCCTCATCGAGATCTCGACTCCTCTGGATCTCGGCTCGTGTAGCTCGAAATCTTGGCTCTGGAGTGCAGTCCGTACAAAGTCATCTCCAACTCGTCAATCCTTCGCATGAAGATGTGCCACATACTCTTGAGCTTCCCGCCATCTGTTTCTTCTCATCGTGATCTCCTTGCGGGCCTTCTAGCTCCTTGCTTGTATTATCTAGTACATCCTCCTGGCGACGACAAATCGTGCCAAGCTGTATGGCAAGTGGCATCCTCATCCTGAATCGCCTTGGTCAAGAAGGTTATCGCTCTTGCGCGGATGGTAGCGAACACCGTACTCTCCAATTCTCTGGCGTGAATACGGGTAATGTGCCGCATTGCTCGTCGTGATACTTCTTGGATACCCATCTGCATTGTAGATCTCTGGCGGTCACGGTGTATTGGCCGATTGCACAGGCCCTTTTTCCTAGCGGTACCTCAATCCTCACGTCACAAGCCTTGATCAATCCCGCTTGTCCGATCACTTCCACTTGGTATTGGGGCTTCTCAAAATCTCCGAGAGTCTCAGAGCATATGCCAAAGTTCATGGCGTGACCAACTCCCGGATCAACGTAGTTGAACTCTTCCTCCATCTGTCACAAGAGTGCTTTACGTAAGAACTCGGAATTTTTAAATTGTGACAAGGTAACGGAAAATTTCAGCAAGAGACAAGAAAAGAGAGAAGGGGATAAGTCGAGATGTCATTTCTTGTCTTCACAAATTTTTAGCTTTTAGAAAATAGGTTTTATCCTCACTACGACCATTCTAGCTAGGGTTGAGCCTCTGAGTCAAGTATGGCTCGATACCACCTCTGTCGGGACCCCGAATTTGCAAATCCGGACCCTCATGTATTCAGCACTAGTCCAGGAACGCGCTAGTGCACACAGTCTTAACATCGGTATATATATCACAATCATACCAAACGATACTATCAAGTACTTTATTTAAATAACCAAAGGGTTACTTGACCTTATGGCCAAGGTACAAATATATGCCTCGCATGGCGAAACTTATTAAAAGAGAAATAACGAATGAAAATCAAATAAACTTCGTGGCGCCATCCAAGTATACCACGAGCAATGGCGGGCTCGCATCCCTAAGTAGTCGGGTCCTCTTGGAGTTCCTCCTCCAAAGCTGGCGTAATCTCCTCTTCAAGCGGTATTGTGTTGAGGCAAGGGTGAGTACTTGGTACTCGACCAAGTCATGCCTGAATGCAAGCTAATATACTATATGCATGGCTTGGTACAAAGGAATAGCTCAGGGTATATTTGCGATGCGACTTTTGACAAGTAATAAAAGTAGATTCGAAAGCGTAGAAATAAGTAAAGCGTAAATAACTTTTCAAGAAGTTTTACTAAACATTTTTCCCCATCCTAAACCATATTTTCATCATCTTCATTGTTAAACCAACCCAACTTTTCAAATCCAAGTTATTTTCGTAAAGTCTACCCCTTGTTGTAATTCCGAGCATTGTCGATCAAGTGGACTCGGCTATTCAAATAGATTCTACACTCTGCAGAGGTTATGCACTTTACCCACAAGATACAATCCACTCACCACGTCGGTAGTGAATCGCCATACAAGAGTATGCGAATGAGCGATCATAACAAAGCCTTTCTAAGCCTCAAACAACACAGGTGGTCCTCTCCGGTTCGTGCTCTACACCATCCCTTCCTTAGCCAAGGCGAAGTATGGGACCAACACACCGTTAGATGGGTATCTGGCCACGACCACGATACGCTCCCCGTCACAATCACACAAGCGGTGTAATCGACACCCTGAGGCTCCACAAGTGAGTCCTTAGCGACTTAGTCAACTAGGGCCGTCCCATTCCAGCCATGTGGTTGCAAGTATGACCAGTTCAAAGGCTTGCAAGGTTAAGTCCTTAGAGTGACCAGGGCAAGACTACCCTAAAAACCAAATCATCACTCCCAATGCCACAATCGGCCCACTGATTACTCTTGCCACATGCCCGGCCGAAAATCAAGTTTATCAAACCCCAGTTGATTACCATGCACCACGTGCCATCAACATCACATGATACTTTTCCAAAACAGGTTCAATATATCATTAAGTCCATATTAGCATTTGATTGTCCAAAATCATGTCATGAGCACGTAGCAGGTCTAAGCAGCATACTACAACGGTCTAAACCCATGTTGGTAATTTAATAATGTCCAACTAGTAAACCACAACTAGGGTGACAAAGGGTCATGGCACATACTTAGATAATCAAGGTGTCATATAGCAAATTGGTATTTATCTAACCCCATGTTTAAACAAAGTATCTTTCTAATTGAACTAGCATGCAATAGTTTAAATCAAAATAGATTTCGAAATGGGATCAACATGGTCAAAGCACAACTTGCCTTCAAAAAGTACTTGTTCTTGGTCTTGAGTTGGATCCTGAGTCAACACTTCTCCTTGAATCCTTCCCAGACTTCAACGTCTACTCGTAAAAGCGTGCAAATAGCAAATACACAAATAAACACTAGGCAAAAAGATCCCAAAACTCCAAATAAAATCCATGAACAGAGAGAACATAATTTTCTGGATTTTTAGAAACTGGAATCGTCAAATTTGGAGTTAAAAGCATAAAAGTTATGATTATTTAAAGTTTAAATAATCAATTAAATAATTTTACAGAGAAAAACTTTAGTCCAAAAATTAAATAAAATTTATATTTAGGTAGATCTCAATTTTATACAAATTTAGAAATTTGAATCACTCAAATCGGAGTTGAAACGCATAAAAGTTATAAGCGTTTGAAGTTTGAATCTAAATTTGAATCAATATTTCGAATTAATAAATCATTTTCTTTTCGAAATTAATTATTGCGTCGGCATGGACACGTGGCAGCCTCTCGATTGGCTGTGGCGTCAGCCGGTCCATGGACTTGGTCCACGCTCGGCTCGGGTCTACCGTGGACTCGGTCCACAGCTCACGGTCGCTGACAGGTGGGGCCTACAGATGACGTCATTGCGGCGTCGGCCTGCTCTTTGGGACGGATACCGCCGACAAGCGGGCCCCACCGTGACGCGTCGGCGATGACGTCATGGTGCGGTTCACTGTCGGCCCGACGCCGGGCCCGCCGTGTCGGCGTCTTCACGCGGCAGATGCGCGGCGGTCAAGCTTCCCGACGCAGCGTGGCGCAATCTCGGCCGTCGATTTGAAATCCGACGGTATGGATTGGGTCTCGGTTTCACGTGTTGGATTAACGCGGCGGATCTGAGCCGTTGGATCTTGATCCAGCGGTTGAAATTAACCCTAACCCGTAACGTTACCCACGTTACGAGCAACGTGGCCGATTGTGGCCGTTGGATCTTGATCCAACGGTCCGATCTAATCTGGAATCTTAGGGTTGGGATAGAACGTGGGCTCACCTCAACCGTCCGATCCGATCGGCGGTCCTCCGAGCTTCGCGGGGCGATGGTTTCACGGCAGCTTGGCCGGAGACGGGGCGGCGACCAAGGGCGCGGCGCTACGGGGCTTCTCGGCGAGATGAAACCTCCCTTCAGTGCGTCTCGTCACGAGGACTCGGATCTGAGCTCCTTCTCGGCGGAAGACGACTGACGACGGCGGAAAACAGCGCAAACGCGGCGGAGGGAAGAGACAACTCCGGCGGCGATTGCGGCTCAACAGCGGCGACTTCGAGCGAGATGGCTCGAGGAACCAGTGCGCAAGGATGAGGGCAACCTCGGGGGCGTCTCACGCTTTAAATAGCCTCGGCGTTCGTGCCCTAGACGGAAACCTAGTTCGTTACTTCTGGCGCGGCGGCGGAGTCCGGCTTCGGACTCGGCGAAGACGACGAAATCGTGGCCGTCCACGTGGCACGATCGGCAGCCACGATCGCGCGGCGCGATCGGATCCGGCGGATCGGCTCGAGCCGTCTGGCGGATCTCGGCCGTTGGATCTTGATCCAACGGTTGGGATTGATTAGGTTAGGAGTGGGTTCGGTCGAGTCACGTGGCTCGGTCGGACTCGAACTTCGAGTCGACTCGGGCTCGGTCGGATGAACGATACCGACCCGGTCGGTCCTTTTCCAATAATTAATATTTAAAATAATTCCCGATGAATTCATTTTAATTCATTAAAAATAGCAAAAGACTCAGAAAAATTCCAGAAAAATTCTGGAAAATATTTTGGATCATTTTGGACTCAAATAAAATATTTCCAACAAAATTTTATTTGCAAAATTAAATTCTTTAATTATTTCAAAATGGAATAAATTCAAATAAATTCCAAATAAATCCAAATAAATTCCAGAAAATTCCAAAAATTCACCAAAGTGCCAAATCACACATGAATTTAAGAAAAGCAAAATTTTGGGGTGTTACAAGAACCCTTGGCGAAAAGCTTTTCCCGCCATCGTTCGTCCGGAAACATGGCTCCCGCACACGCCTCCATGGATATCCGAGAGCAAGACGCTCCCCTCTTCCCGAGTGATGCACTTCAGAAGAATTCCGTTCTTTCCCCAGCGGTACAGGTCCCCACCTACCAGGGTATAGCACTTGGCCTTTCGTGCTATCTTCTCTGCTGACGCATCATCGTCGGGGCACACTTGATCCCGCAGGTAGGCCAGGATCGGATCCATCCATGTGCCTACCCGGTCAAGCACAGCGACCACCAGGTGGTCCTTCGGGTACTCCGCCTGGCCGGGCGTTTCCACCGGAACCGCCTTCCCTCTAGAAGTGAGGGCTGAAGCGGGATCACCATCGTCCCCCCCAGGAGCGGGGGCCGTGATGGACGGTCGCGGAAGTCTTTCTTCAAAGACCCCGACCGGAACAGAAGACCTGGTGGAGGCGAGCTGAGCGAGCTCGTCCGCCAGGTGGTTATCGCGCCGTGGGATATGAATATACCCCAACCCTTCGAAACGCCGCTCCAATTTTCTGACCTCCGCCAGGTACGCTGCCATGACGGGGTCAGGGCAGGAGAAGTCCTTCCTCGCCTGATTGACGACCAGCAGGGAGTCGCCCTTCACTTGCAGGCGTCGGACACCGATGGCTGCGGCGGCCCGGAGCCCAGCCAACAGGCCCTCGTACTCAGCGACGTTGTTAGTAGCCTTGAAGTCGAGGACGGCCACGTGCTTGAGGAGGTCCCCGGTCGGAGAGACCAGGAGGACTTCAGCCCCCGCGCCTTCGAGCCTGAAGGACCCGTCGAAGAAGAGTGTCCAGGGGGAGGGCACGGGGACCTGATCAGCTTCAGGCTCGGCTGGAGTCCACTCGACCACAAAGTCCGCCAACCTTTGACTCTTTATCGCGGCACGAGGGGCGAACTTGACACCAAACTCCCCCAGCTCGACGGACCACTTCGCGATGCGGCCCTCCGCCTCTTTGTTGTGGAGGATCTCGCGCAGGGGGTACGAGGACACCACCGTGATTTCCCTTCCTTGAAAATAGTGCCGCAACTTTCTTGACGCTATCACCACCGCATAAACCATCTTTTGGGCCTGAGGGTACCTTGTTTCTGCATCGTGAAGCATCTTGCTGACGTAGTATACCGGCCGTTGGACGCCCTCCCGCTCGGCCACCAGCGCCGCGCTCACCACCGAGGGGCTAGCCGCCACATACAATAGCAGTGGCTCACCCGGCTCGGGGGCGACCAGCACCGGGGGGGAGGAGAGGTACCGCTTCAGGTCTACAAATGCGTGTTGGGCTTCCGGAGTCCACTCAAACGTGTTAGTCTTCTTCAATAGCTTGAACAGCGGTAGGCTTTTCTCCCCTAGCCGGGCTATGAACCGGCCCAGGGAGGCCAGCCGGCCAGTCAAGCATTGCAGTTGCTTGAGGCGGGTGGGCGGCCGCATCCGTTCAATCGCTTCTATCTTCTCTGGGTTGACCTCTATCCCGCGGCTGGAGACCAAGAATCCGAGTAGCTTCCCGGATGAGACACCGAACACGCACTTCTCGGGATTCAACTTTATACAGTATCTTCTGAGGCGGGAGAAGGTCTCCTCCAGGTCTTTAATAAGTTCATCGCCGTCTTTGGTTTTCACTACCAGATCATCAACATACACTTCAAGGTTCTTCCCTATCTGGGGCCGAAACACAATATGCATGGCCCGCTGATAGGTGGCACCAGCATTCTTCAGCCCGAAAGGCATCTTGATGTAGCAATACACGCCGAGAGGGGTTACGAAGGCGGTTTTCTCTTCGTCTTCCTGCGCCATACTGATCTGATGGTAGCCAGAGTAGGCGTCGAGGAAACACAAAGCTTCGCACCCCGCCGTGGAGTCGACGACGATGTCTATCCGCGGAAGGGGGTACGGGTCCTTGGGGCAGGCTTTGTTGAGGTCGGTGAAATCAATGCACATTCGCCACTTCCCGTTGGACTTCTTCACAAGCACGGGATTGGCCAGCCACTCTGGGTAGGTGGCCTCCCGCACAATCTGGGCAGTCAAAAGTTTCTCCACTTCATCCCGAATGGCGTCCTGTCGCTCTGGCGCCTGCCGCCGGATCTTCTGCCGAACCGGGTGCGTTCCGAGGAGCGTTGCCAGTCGGTGCTCGATCACCTCCCTGGGGACCCCGGTCATTTCTGATGGTTCCCAAGCGAACACATCCAGGTTAGACCGGAGGAAGGTGACGAGCGCGCCTTCCTATTTGGCGCCGAGGTTGGCGCCGATCTTCACGACCTTGCCGGAGCCATCCTCACCCACGGGGACCGCCTTCACCCCGCCCGAGGGTCCGGGCGAGGTGCGGGCCCTGACCGTGGGGGTGCTCGGGTTGTCGTCTTTGTCGCGCGCCGAGCAGGTGGCGCCGGCCAGGTCCTGCAGCTGTTTGCTGAGGCGCAGGGCTTCCAGTCTGTCCACCTTTACTGTGATTGGGCCTCCGGGTCCGGGGATCTTCACCATCGTGTAGGCGTAATGGGCAACCGCCATGAACTTGGCCAAGGCCGGGCGCCCCAGAAGGGCGTTGTAGGGGAGGTCAAAGTCGGCGACCTCGAAATTGACGAGCTCCGTCCGGAAGTTCTCCGCACTTTCGAACGTAACCGGCAACCGAACCTGTCCCAGGGGCATGAGGCCCACCCCGGGGGCAACTCCGTAGAAAGGCGGGGCCGGGCGCAACTCCTCGTACGGTACTTGGAGTGCCTGGAACGCCCCGACCGACAGCAGGTTGATGGCGCTACCTCCGTCGATAAGGACCCGCCCGAGTTTGGCGTTGCGGACCGTGGGGGACACTACGATTGGGAGGCACTTTGGGCCTGAGAGACTCCCCGGGTGGTCGGCCCGACTGAAGGTGATCGGCTGCTCCGACCACTTCAGCAGCCGGCTCGCCCCGGGGGCCGGTATGGTGGCGCAAACCTGCCGCAGGTCTCGTTTGTACTGCGAGTTTGACGCGTAGGTGGCCGAGCCCCCGTGAATAAAGGCCACCGTATGCTCCGTTTGCTGGAAAGCCAAAGGGGCGGGGTCTTCGCCGTTGTCATCCTCGGGGTCTCCTCCGCGGTGCTTCTTGAGTTGCCTTTCCACCAACTTGGACACAACTTGGCAGTCCTCCAAGTCGTGCCCGCTCGTTCGGTGGATGGGGCAGTAGGATTTGCCCTTGTCGTCTTCCCGTCGGGGGGAGCGGCGGCCCCTGTGACCGTCGCGCCCGTCCCGATGCTCTCCCCTCCTGTCCCGGTCGTCTCGGCGCCGGGGTTTGGCTCCTGGCTCGGCCACCAAGACTTCCCTGGCGGCAGCTTCCCTTCGCTTCTTCCTCTTCTTTCGGTCGGAGGACTTGGAGGTGTCGGCCGTACTGAGACCGGAAGGCCTCACCACGCACTCCTGAGCTTCTGCTGCCCTAGCACACTTGTGTGCTAGCGAGAATAGCTCGGAGGCGGTGGTAATAGGGCGGGTAGCCATCTTTTCCCGCATCTTCTGGTCCCGGACCCCTCTCCGAAAGGCGATGATCACTGACTGCTCGGAGATCCGGGGGATCGTATTGCGGCAGTGGCTGAACCGCCGGATGAACTCTCTCAGGGACTCCCCCTCCGTCTGCTCCAGAGCGTGGAGGTCATCCTCCACACCTGGCTGAGCATAGGAGCCCTGAAAGTTGGCGACGAAAATGTCGCACAACTCCTCCCATGAGTGCACAGAGCCTCGCGGGAGGTTAAGCAACCAAGACCGGGCGGAGCCAGTCAGCGACGTGGGGAGGTAGTTGGCCATGACCTTCTCGGAGCCTCCCGCAGCGCGCACCACCGTAGTGTAGATTTGCAAGAACTCTTCCGGGTTGGTGGTGCCGTCGTACTTCTCGATGGAGGCGGGGCGAAATCGCTCAGGCCAGGCGGATTGCCGCAGGCGGAGGGAAAACGCCTGACATCCAACATTATAAGGGGAACAGCGCCGCTCACCGGCTCCTCGGCTCTGGGATGAGGACGAGGAGTGTGAGTCTACGCTCTCCCGGGAAGCAGAGGGGGGAGCCTCGCCGGCCGGGCAGCGCCGAAGGCGGAGGCGCTGCGCTGCTCGTGGCGCCTTAAGGACGCAGCGCAAGTCGCCGTCGCGCTGGAGTTGCCTCTCATCCAAGTCCGCCCTTAGATCTTCGCGATCTCCCCTCGGCTTGGAGGGACCGCGAGGGGAAGTGGAGCTGCATGCACGTCCCCCTATACTGGAGGGGGCCGCAGCCAGGACTCCCTTCCCCTTGTTCCGGCTCTTGATGCTGGGAGAGGTCGTTGTGTGACGGCTAGAATCCTGTGCCTCCGTCGCACGTAATTCTTGCCGCCACGTGCCGGAAGCCCCCGGGCGGGTCGCCGCCTCAACGTGCTGTTGCGCGGCATCAACTAGGTGGGCGATGTCCTTCAGCCACGGAGCGGCTGGGGTGCCGTCCCCTAGTTGAACCGGGGGATGCTCAAGGAGCAGCCGTGCCGCGTGGAGGCTCCGCGCGGGGGTGTCGTCCGCCATGACCAAACGCCGTTGGGCAGGCGGGATCCGAGGCGCGGGAGCTACGCGCGCCGCTTCCAGGGCGGAGGGACCCGGTTGGCCCAGCTCCCTCCGCGGGGGACGTCGGGACCGGCTATGGGCGCTGCTCTCTTCAGGGAGATTGGTACGCTTGGAGTGCGATCCCTCCATGCGGGCAACTTTCCTTCCTCGTTCGAAGCCTGCGAAGAGAAATGGAGGAAAGGGGGCGATCCGACCACCAATAGCCCCTACCTGGCGCGCCACTGTCGGCGTACAAGCCAACAGGCACCTCCGAATCGGGTGCTTATGAGGTTCGGACAGGGGGCTTTCGGGGCGATCGCCTAAGGAACAAGATCTGAAAACCAGGGGAACTCGGAGGGAGGAGGCACAGCGATCTATCCAGGTTCGGGCCCTCCGAAGAGTAACAACCCTAGTCCTGCCTTTCTTGCTATTGCTTGAGCTCTGGCTTGAGAGGATGAAGCCCACACCTAATGGGTCCAATAACAGAAAAGCCAACCCCCTCTCCCATGCACCCCAGCTCCCTTTTATACTTGGGCTGACGAGGGTGCCTGGGAGGCTTACATCGCAAGCCATACTCATTACACTGCCACGGGCGCATTCAATGCGTCTATCACTGTTCTTACGCATCATTTAATGCCTGCCGCAGCCGTCACACTCCCGCCTTGGGCCCAGTGCTCACCAACGTTGCCCGTTCCGCCGGATGATGTGGTGCCGTGACACCGCCTGTAATTATTAGACGCCTGGGGAAGGCGCGCCGCCATACTGCAGCTTCCATGCTTGGCATTTAATGCGCACGATTCGCATTAAACGCCCCCGATCTCGGTACGGCTGCCTTGGGGGTGGTGCCCAATGGCCTGGCCTGATCGCCATGCGCCCACTGGGCGACCACCTTCCTGGGCGCCCGGTGGCCTGGCCTGATCGCCATGTGTCCACTGGGCGACCACCTTCCTGGGCGCCCAGTGGCCTGGCCTGATCGCCATGCGTCCACTGGGCGATCGCCTTCCTGGGGCCTTCAATTTGCTGTGGCGGGGGCCTGGACGAGCCCTGGTCCTCTTTCCAACCGTACTCAACGCGGGGAAGTGGGTACCTTGGTGTAGAATACGCCGACAGTATGGTTTAAGATCATGCTTGATGATATGTATCATACTCTTATAGGAATCCGTTGCAACGCACGGACACTCTACTAGTAGTATACAAACGTTGCATTACCTGAGGTTGCTCAGCTACAAAAACAGGTTTGATGCTAGACAGTTTCTCTTCTTTGTCCTTCTTAACATACCCGAGGTTTATCTCCTATTATTCTATACCATGCTCTAATGCAAGGCTAACATAATTACATTTTCTACTGAAACAATATATATTCTCATCGAGCTAGCTTATGTTCTTTGTAACAGAAAACCGAAATCAGATCAACAATAACAGATCATTCCACACCATCAACGCTGCAGATCCACCATTTTGATCACCGAACATCTATGGTTTTTTTATTTTCGACTAACAGTTCTACATTGTTGATCTCTTACATCTCTCACCATTATCGGAACCTGCTATGAAACAACCATCTCTACTGACCAACGAGACACCGTATGATCTTCCAAGTGTCCACAGGTGTTTTTTCCTGGTCTCCTTATAGATCTAGTCTTAACGTGCCCCAGTGATTTATAATCCTCCCAGATTAATTTGCTTTATGGATATAGCTCCGACGTTCCTCAGCAAAAAGCTCCCACTAAGAGGAAACTATTTGAGGACAGTGTCAGAGAACATGCATGAAAGGCTTCCTTCGTGGTACGTCAACCTCAATGTAACCCGTTTTCTAATCTCTTAGATAATCGTTGCCTCCGTGCAGCAGAACTGCTTTTATTTTATTACCTTTGCATATTTCGTTGTTAATTTATCTTTCCTTACGGTGCAACCCAACAGTGCATCGAAACGTTTACAGGTGGGCTCCGGTATATCCAAGACTGGAAAGTTTGTCTTTTGCGTTGCCGCATCGTCCTATTCAGTGAATGCATCATCACGTATGTGTTATATTAACATGCTACCATATTAGGCTAATAATGCTGCCCCTTCCTCTTTCGTTTGTTTACGGTGACCGTCTGTCTGAACTATATGTTTTTTTTGGGATTATCCGATGGCTACCGTATGGACTCCATACGACTATGGACCTATATACAATCGAACATACATCAATGTATAATTATTGCCAATTAGTTTCCTTTAACCATGCCTCTAATCGTTTTCCCCTTTTGATTAGTTCCGTGTTCAATTTGCCCCCAGGTTGTTTTATCGTTTGCCAATATTGTTTTGCTTATACGTTTTCGATTTAACATCCATACCGTGCATGCTTCATAAACTGTTTTGTGATTGATCTATACATAACAAACAATTTCATCGCCGGCGCAGCATGGCACGCCCATCACCCTAGTTTATCAAAAGAAGAGTAAATCTCACGAAACTACAACTTTTTTTATATAAATTATCAATAGATTTTAATTTCTATTTAATAAAATTACATAAAGAGAACTTATACCATAAAACTACATGTTTTACAATTAATCGTTTCTTGTAACAGATCTGACAACGTGAACCACAGGGCAGCCTTTCGTGTCTCGATTTCTCGTTTCACTCACATGTGAGACTACCATGTAAGCACATACTATCAGACTCGTTACCTAAACTGTCAATTCTAAAACATGTAGTTTTATAATGAAAATTCTTATAAAATATATAGTTTTGTAAAATAAAAACTAAAACCTTTAATTTTTTTATAATTTATAAAAAAATATGTACCTTTGTGAAATTTACTCTCAAAAAAATTTGCCCGATCAGTGTCATGTTACTCATGTACATTACTAACTTGGAAATTTAATTATGAGAAGCGGAAGGCCCAGGGATTTCTTCCCCTGTAATATAGTTAATATTCAGAACTTTTGGAGTTAATGCAGCCATTGTAAGCCTCTCATGCCTATAATGTGCTTGCCATCCTATAATTCAAGCTATGAATGCAACTGACTGATCTTGTGGATATTATATGTTTCTTTTAATTTTTCATACTAATATTTTTCAATATAATTCTCATTCTTTTGCAGCTCTAGCTAAAATTTTCTACTTGCAGTTCAAGTGGTTAATGCCTCGTACAGGAGTATAACTAAACACAAGTAAGGAAGTTGAAGATAGGCATATTTTTATCTAGAAAATGTAGATCGACGATGTCATTATTTAAAATGTCCATTAGGACAGTGCTTAGAAATGTTCTAAGAAGGATGGAATAAGATATAAAGGCTCGCTTAACAAGGAAATAACGTGTATCTTCATAAGAAAACACATAGGTAGAGTTGTAGAATCATCAAACCGACCTGTCTTGGTAGGCTACAAAGGGAGGAGGGATGGCCACGGTAGGATGCGGCGGGATGAGGGAAGCATAGGTGAGGCCATTGGTGCATGCATGGACATCGGGCAACGCCGGTGGCACAAGATGAAGGCGGCATTGGTGCTGGAGGGGTGATGTTGGCGGGACGATCAGACGAGTGCAATGTTGGAACTAAACTTTAAGGAAAGTTGAGTCCGTACGAACAAGGGCTGTCCAAGTTGTGGATGAGTCCGGCTTAGTTGTCGTGTTCTAGTAGAAGTCCTAGGACATGTGTTAGTTTGGGTATAATACATAGATAGTCCTGAGTTTTGTAAAGGTGAGCAAAGCAATAAAATCAAAGTTGTGACAAAACAAAAGATTTTATGATCCTATTCTAACAATTAATATCAGAACCTAAAATTTTAAGATCAATCTGTTGCCCTGGGAGAAGAAGACTCCCGAAGGGGCACCCAGTGGTAGAAGACGAAGATGTCCCGTGTGGTTGGCAGCGCAAGAAAGAAACGGCGGCCAGCGCGCGTGAATGCTCGCGATGTGCGACGTCATCCACAGGAGCAGCCTGGCAAGCAGACGATTGGCCAACGCCAAGGTGTGGTGAAACTCCCGAGGCAACGTGGAGTTGTGCAAGAAAACAAGAAAGCTTCATGCAGTGCAACAAAGAAAATAGAGAGGCCTGCTGACTTGTCCTGTAGAGCAGCAGCAAGCAGTTTTTGCGGCCTGGAGGTAGTACAGCGCATGTGCAAATAGAAAGAGGAGAAAGTAAAAAAAGAAAAGATTTTGTGTGTGCATTGCAAGTTAAAGTTGAGTCCACTTACAATACGATTTTGACTCTGGGATGTTGAAGAGATGAGTTTGCCGTTCCAAAGTCGAGTCCGTCAAAGTTGAGTCCAGGGTGTTGAAGGAAGAATACTTACTCCTGACGTGTGCCGAGTAGGAGGCCCGATCGTCGAGGCGCAACGGCGAGGGCTCGTTCGGTGGCTCGAAAAACGATGGTCAACGAGGCTGCAAGAATCAAAAATTCGACAAGACAAAATTGAGATGCTATAATTGTAATGATTATGAGCATTTTGCTTCGAAGTGCCGCAAGCTAAAGGACGAGGAGAAAGCGCTCCTTGCCGAAGCTCAAGGTGACAACAACCGAGATTGCTTTGAAGCTATATCAAATAAGAATGGTTTCTAAATTGGACTCTATTTTGGTTACAAGATTAGTTCCAACATTCACCCCCCCTAATCTTGTAACGCCTAATAGAGTATAATTTAGAAACAATTAGTATTAGAACCTAAGTGCCTGAGTTCTTGATCTGCTGCCCAAGAAGATGTCAAAATCTCTGGGAAGTTGTGACACTGGTGATCAGGCGACATCAAGTGCGATGGCGAAGGAGAGTTTCGTTATCTCGCTGCATTATCCGATGCTTACAAAGAGCAATTATGCAGCATGGAATCAAGACGAAGGTATACATGAGGGCTCTGAAAGATGTGATAGTAACCTAGAGGGGGGTGAATAGGCTTTTAAAAATTTAAACTAAATTAATCGCAGCGGAAATAAATTGGAACTTCTGATGTTTTAATCGAAACTTCCGACTTTCTATTGGAATGTCCGATCTATTCAGGAAACGGTGGAACACAAGGAAATGCAGCTACCTACAATTAAATTATACTCCAAGCTAGTGCAAAATAGAGTACATGAACTAGACAAGATGCACAATAAGCAATGAGTAAGCAAATCAAAGAGACGAAAGAATTTGTTCCCGAAGTTCGGATCCTTGAGGAGATCCTACTTCTCCGTTGAGGAAGCTCACAAAGAGCCGGGTCTTTTTCAACCTTTTCCTCCCAAACCTCGGTCACACTTGAGGTTTGGCTTCACTATTGATTTCTTTCCTTTTGGAGGCGAAATCGGCTTTCACAAACTTCTCACGGCCACCCACAATCTTTAGGGGCTCGTGAGTGACGTCTAGCCATCTAGGAGTTCTCAATCTCCAAGAGTAATAAATCCAACGTGTAATCGACATTGGAGAAGAACTCTAATGCTCAAGATGAATGTCTCTCGCTTTTGCTTTTAGCTCTAAATCTCTTCTTCACACCTCACTCAATAAATGATCACTAAGATCAAGAGGAGATGAAGAGAAGGTGATATGAATGTGTATTGAATGCTCAAAATGTTCAGCCAATAAGGAGTAACCTAATTTAAGAGGGGGTGGATGGGTATTTATAGAGTGAGACAAAAACAAGCCGTTATGCCTCCACTCAGCCACATATCGAAACTTCTGATATGGACATCGGAACATCCGATCTGACTAATTTTCTAGAAAATAACAACCCCAACGGTCGAAACGATACACATCGGAACTTCCGATTTTCACGATCGAAAAGTTCGATGTATCCAGAGAGTTACTTTTGAAAAACCCTTTTGAAAAATTCCTAAGTCACGATCGGAATGTCCGATACACAGATCGGAACATCCGATCTGTCCAGAGAGTACCCTTTTCAGATTCTACAAGGATCAGAACTTCCGATCAAAATATCAGAATATCCGAAGTATCCAGAGAGTACCATAAAACTTCCAAGTACTCATCAGAACTTCCGATATACATATCAGAATGTCCGATGTATCCAGAGAGTGCACAAAACACTCACACCGGAAAATCTGATGAATCGGAACTTCCGATATAAAATTGGTATATCCGATCTAGACAGAGAATGAAACCACTCGGTGTGCGTGTTGTGACTCGTGTCTCTCAATAAAAGTGAGAAAGCATTCATCTGAGCATAGAGACTTATCTTAGATTAACTATGTGCACCCCTCTTAATAGTACAGTATATCTATTGACTCAACAATAAATGTAAATTACACCGAAATGACACCGTTTTTCTTTCTTTTACTTTTTGAGGGTCGCCAACATCCGTAGATAATTTTGCTTCGAGACTTTCACCTATTCATTAACTCATTGAACCCATTAGTCCCTTAATCGTTTGTCATTAATCATCCAAAACTCACTTAGGGGCCTAGATGCACTTTCAGGCTCAAGACCTATGGGGAGAGATCATAGACGACAAAGTCGATGTGCGCAAGGATCAGATGGCTTTGGACACCATCTACGGAGGCATCCCAGAAGAAACGCTCTTCCTACTGGCCGAAAAGGAGACGGCCAAAGCTGCGTAGGAGACGTTGAAGACGATGCATCTTGGCACTGATCGTGTAAAGGAGGCTAAGGTATAGACCTTGAAAGTTGAGTTCGAGGGGCTCTGCATGATAGGGACAGAGTCAGTTGATGACTTCTGTTTGCACCAAAAATCGGCATACGTGGTAAAATCGGCCCAATTCAAATATGGAGATTTTATGGAAAGGATAAGCCCGTACCAACAAGGAATCTGTCATCGACAAGGAGAAGGAAATCGGATCAAGAGCCGATACGGGTATATTACCGTATCCATACAGGACTCGGATCGGCCGAAGCAGTATAAAGGGGGAGACCATAGGGCGAAAGAGAAAAAGAGCCAATCAACCAACACAATCCTATTTACAATTTCTGCTTCGTCTAGTTTTCGTAGCAATCTTTCCTCTGTAAGTCATCGAGTTCAATAAAAGTTGCGCATCGCCAATTTGTTGCTCTCGTCAACTTGTTTTTCAAGGTTCGATCTACTTTGTTTGTTGCGCATCGCCTTTCAAAGTCGATCTGCCTTTACCCCCGGGTTAACCGTAACTGGTTGATCTAATTATCTCCTGATCGGCTATTAGCCGACCGGTGTTAAGCCGATAATCATTCAATTATCGGCTCTGATTAACCCTACAATCTTTACCTTGTCAATTCCAGGTCAAATTGACTGGCACGCTCTGCAAACTCGGCGTTTGTCTCGTGTGTTCGAAGCTAGGAACCTTGCTTCACGTTTTTAGCGCGAACATATTTTGGCACTATTGGTGGGATCTCGTAAGGAAGTTAACCATGTCGTCGACTGGAAAATCCACAGCTACCGCCGACATCAATACGGAGGCAATAATCGCGCTTACACTAGATTTAACTCCTGAACAGCAGAAGGAAATTGAAGATCGAAAAGCAGCAATGGAAGAGATGATGTTAAAGTGCTTCCAGAAAACGCAGCGAGGAGTCACCCAAAAGGTTGCGCTTCCAACCATCAATTCCATCAGCGATTCCCCTGTTGACCCGGTAAGCCTATATATACCCGGTTAAGCTGATTTATCCAGTATGATTGAGCAGTCAGTACATCATGCATTGATAAATCAATCATCGGCTCTAGTCTCCACGCTAAAGCCGATGATCAAAAATAGAGTCAAAACGATTGCTCAGGAGTTGGCCATATCTAGGAGTCTGCTAGACCCGTTACAATCCTTACCAACGTACCCAGTGTACTCAATACCACTGAAAACAGACACAGTAAATGCGTCGGCTCCAGCACCCCTAATGATGCTGACCAAACCTACTGTGTTAAAACCTAGCATCCATGTAGATGGAGTTGCACATTACCACGGGCACACGGATGGGGCTAAGCTAAACATGAACCTACCCAACGTGCCCTCGGCCAGCGGGTTTGGTCAATCGGCTTCTAGACCAATTGACGTAGGCAGGGTTCCTCCAGTCCAAAGGACTATGCCCAGACATCAGGCCCCACACAAGGTTGTCTCGTATGACGAACCTTATCCACCTGCACCTGAAGTATCGGCTATAAGAGATAATGATTATGATCGATTGCCCAGGTGTCCGACGACACAGTTCGGCCGACAACCCGAGTTTGCACTCGGGGGCAGGGCGTAAACTACGATAATTGGCCAGGACATGTAGCGCCACAAGCCGATAATATCAACTGGGCAGAACAGATCGCTACTGTTTTGAGGGAGTAGTTTGGTTTGCAGCCCAGGGGAAGGGTCATTGGATATAGGAAACCATACCCAGATTACATCGACCGCATGGCCTACCCACATAACTATAGGATTCCAGATTTCGCGAAGTTTTCGGACGACGATTCCGTAACCACTTTAGAACACGTCGGACGATTTATCGCTCAATGCGGCGAAGCAGCCCAGTCCGACAGGTTAAAAATCAGATTGTTCCCGTTGTCCTTGTCAGCAACAACATTTACATGGTTCACCAATTTACCACCAAATTCGGTCCATGTTTGGAACGATTTGGAAAGCCGATTTCACGAATACTTCTTCTCTGGGACTACTGAATTGAGGATTTCTGATCTAAGTTCGGTCGGATGTAAATTCGTAGTCGGGCTTCCGATTACATCAGGAGGTTTAGAGACGTGCGAAACAAATGCTTTAGCGTCACGTTACCCTACGATCAATTAGCCGATTTGGCGTTTCAAGGGTTGATTCCGCTTTGAGGGAGAAATTCGTAGGGCAGGAAGTCACCGACGTGGGCCATTTGCTCCATCGCTTATCGGCACAAGAAAGTCTATATTCAGATAAAGGGTTTAAGGGCAAGTTTAGGGCTAATAATGGTGAAAAGGGTAAGGTAAACATGGTCGAGTGTAGCTCAAACGAAACATCAGAAGACGACGAAGCGGACGTGAATATAGCCGAGTGGACCAAGGGTCCGAAGAAACCACTCGTTTGCTCTTGGCTTAAACCAACGAAGAGTAAAACGGAGGTTAAATCTTCCTTTGACGTGTCCAAGTGCGATAGGATGTTTGATTTGTTGTTGCAGGAAAACTTATAAAATTACCAGAAGAGCATGTCATTCCATCGGCTGATGAGATTAGAAAGCGAAGATATTACAAGTGGCACCATTCCTTTTTCGTACAATACTAACAATTGTAATATCTTTCGGCAACAGATACAATCGGCTATTTCTGATGGATGATTGAAGTTTGCGGACGAATCAACTATGCAAATAGACGTGAATCCTTTCCAAGTCAACATGGTCCAATGCTCAGAAAAAGGAAAAGAACCTGTGGAAGAGGACGCCAGGTCGATGCAGAAAGTCGAAGTCTGATCCAGTACTAATGGGGACGAAACAGTACAGATCACCATCGGCTCAATACAAATAGAAGCCGACCGTAGTGGTCGAAGCTCAAGGATCGTGAAGCCAAAGGGGGAGTTGGAAATTGGGAGATGGTACAAGGTAGAGAGAACTTCGCCGAGAAGACCCAATCTCAAACAAAAACCAACCTTCTCCCAACTATTGGAAAAATATGAAAAGATAAGCTATCGACGGCAAAGTTACCATCGACCGAGCTATTTCCATCGGCCAAAAACTCACCGATCAAGCGAGCGTTACCAGCCGGATGGTTATTATCGACCAAGCGGCGAAGAAGAGGCTCACTGGCAATGTCCTTTCTGGCAATTTTGCTGGGAAAAGGGAATGAATCTACCCACGGTACAGTCGTGCCCCATGCAACACCCATTCCAGGATCGGTCAACCCGGTCAGTCAAAGATAGGCTGTCCAAACCAGTACATGATCGGCTAGGGCCGAGAAACCGAAGGACAGTCCATGAGAGGTTGTCAATACCAGAAAAGGGCGAATCCTCCAAAGGCATCCAAGCACCAATTTCCGACACTACTGCCGAGCCAAAATCCGGCAGCGAAGTGAGTAATCTGGCTGGAAAAATCCGAAAGCCGATTGGACCCGAACCAAGGTGGTGTCCCTCGGGCCTTAGCAAAATCACAACGCAGACGTCTCCAAAGAATAAAGACACAGGAAGAAAGAGAGGTCAAAGCAGAGGGGGAACGTGATCAGATTTTCAATAAGCTTCGGCCAATACCTGCCATAAGACAAGAATGGAAGAAAAAAGATCAAGCTGATAGTGATTCAGATCAATCGGTCGATTCCGGATCTCCGATGATTAGAGACGATACGCCACCGATGGATATCAACATGGTATTCACATTACCCGTAGAATTCAAGACCGAAGTGGAATCGGCTAAGGGGGTGTTCGCCCAGTTATGCCTTGGTGCGCAGGATGCTATATTCGAAAAACCTCAGGACATGCATCGGCATTTGAAGCCGTTGTATCTCAAAGGATATATCAATGGCCAACCGATATTAAGGATGTTAGTCGACGGTGGGGCCACGGTAAACCTAATGCCCCTAAGCACATTCAGAAAGTTGGGTAAAGCCGACGAAGACCTAATCAAGACCAACATGGTGCTGAACGATTTCACAGGAGATCCCACCGAAGCGAAAAGGGTAATGATGACCGAGTTAACTGTCGGTAATAAGACACTACCGACTGCGTTCTTTGTGATTGAGGCTAAGGGTAGTTACAGCGTGCTCCTTGGGCGAGGTTGGATCCATGCTAATTGCTGCATTCCGTCAACTATGCATCAGAAGCTCGTGCAGTGGAATAATGATGAAGTTGAAGTCGTGTCGGCCGATACATCGGCTCACATCGCCATGGCCAGCCATGACGCTAACTGACAACATGAAGAAGTCGAATGCATATCAAGAAAGTTTTTGGACGATTGCGATTTCATCAGCATTAGGAAATCAGGTTTAAAGCCGATCAGCGTTAAACCCAACACGTTTGATCGAAGAGATGAAGTTGTGAGAAGATGGAGTCCAAAGCAGTGACAGAGTTACAAGAAAAGATGCAGAGCTATCGGCGAAAAATAGAATATGAAGAAGCTATAGAGGACTTCGAAGAAGAAAGACGAGGGCAAGGATTTACCTCCGCCGATCCGCTTGAAGAAGTCGACATTGGACCAGGCGATAGGAAGAGGCCAACTTATGTAAGTACTAAACTAGATCCAGAATATAAAGCGAAGTTGGTCGATATAATTAGAAGGTATAAGGATTGTTTTGCATGGGAATACTACGAAATGCCTGGTTTAAGCCGACAGCTTGTCGAGCATCGGCTACCTATAAAAGTCGGGTATCGGCCATTCAAACAATATCCGAGGCGATTTAATCCCACACTACACGACGCCATAAAAGAAGTAGAACGATTATTAGAAGCTAAGTTTATCAGACCTTGCCGATACACTGAGTGGGTCTCAAATATCGTTCCGGTAAAAAAGAAGAACGGTAAGCTAAGGGTATGTGTAGATTTTAGGGATTTGAATAAAGCCACACCAAAAGATGAGTATCCGATGCCAATAGCCGATATACTTATCGATGTCGCGTCCGGGAATAAAATCATAAGCTTCCTTGATGGGAATGCCAGGTATAACCAAATATTTATGGCTGAAGCCGATATACCCAAGACGGCCTTTCGATGCCCAGGGGCTTTAGGGCTCTACGAATGGACCGTCATGACATTCGGCTTGAAAAACGCTGGGGCCACGTACCAACGTGCTATGAACCATATTTTCCACAACTTAATCGGTCATACTATAGAGATCTACATCGATGATGTCGTAGTAAAATCAAAAGAAGATTGGCAACACTTAGCCGATTTGGAAAAAATGTTTAAGAGCACAAGAGCACATGGGCTGAAGATGAATCCACTCAAATGCGCTTTTGGAGTATCGGCTAGACAATTTCTTGGGTTCACAGTACATGAAAAAGGTATAGAAATGAATCAAGCGAAGGTCCAAGCCATAGCCGATACTAAACCACCGACAAATAAAAAAGAGTTGCAGATATTGATCGGCAAGATTAATTACCCGCGGAGCTTCATCTCAAATTTGTCTGGTCGAACTCGCGCCTTCACCCCATTGTTGAAACTAAAAAGCAACCAAGAGTTTGTGTGGGGAGTCGATCAGCAGAGAGCTTTTGATGACATAAAAAGTTATTTGATGGCACCTCCAGTTTTGGTCGCGCCAAAAGGTGATTTACCTTTTAGAATGTACATATCGGCTGAAGAAGAAGCCGTAGGAGCCGTCCTGACGCAGGAATCTGATGGCAAAGAACAAGTCATATTTTACTTAAGCCAACGACTTCTAGATGCTGAAATTAGGTACCCCCTTGTGGAAAAATTGTGCTTATCTTTGTACTTCGCTTGCACAAAATTAAGACACTATATCTTGGCGTCAAGATGCACTATAGTATGTAGAACCGATGTCATTAAGTACATACTATCTGCGCCAATTCTACGGGGCCGACTCGGCAAATGGCGTATGCCTTAACTAAGTTCGATCTAACGTACGAATCGGCTAAATCCGTCAAAGGACAGGTTATAGCCGATTTCCTCACAGGAGGTGCCACGTTAATTGGAATGGCTGATGTCACTCCTTGGCAACTGTACTTTGACGAATCGGTTTGCCAAGAAGGTGAGGGCATCGGCATAGTATTGATCTCACCCGAAGGACAAGAATTTGAATTCATGTATCGGCTTGATGATCGATGTTCAAACAATCAGGCCGAGTATGAAGCGTTACTCAAGGGGTTGCAGCTGCTAGAAGGCATGGGAGTAAGCAATGTAGAAGCCTTTGAAGATTCAATGTTGATCATGCAACAGGTCAAAGGAGAATACCGATGCAACGATGAGGTACTGACTCAGTATCTGCACCAATGCCTCCAAATAATCGAGACATTCACAACATTCTCCATAAGACATATCCCTAGAGAAATCAATGGTAAAGCAAACCTACTGGCACAATAGGCATCAGGGTACAAAGGTAAAAGCCGATAGGAATCGACCAAGTTAAACGATGGGTCAGTTATGTGTGCTCAATCTGTCGACTGGAGAAAAGAGATAAGAGACTACTTGCTAGATCCGAATAAGCCGACTGAGAGGAAAGTCCAGCGCAAAGTGTTAAAATATGTTGTACTGGAGGGTACCTTGTACTTTCGAACCATGGAAGGCTTACTGCTAAGGTGCCTTGGGAATGAGGAAGCCAAAGTAGCAATGGGGGAAGTACACGAAGGGATTTGCGGATCACACCAATCGGCTCATCAAATGAAATGGATGCTAAGGCGGACAGGATACTTCTGGCCGACAATGTTGGAAGATTGCTTCAAATATTACAAGGGATGCCAAACATGCCAGAAGTTAATTTGGCAATGTATAGTCAGTACCAACATCGGTCTTACATCCGATCATCAAACCATGGCCGTTTAGGGGATGGGGTATAGACGCAATCGGCCAAATATTCCCGACGTCCAGCAGAGGTCACCAGTTTATTCTTGCAGCAACGGATTATTTTTCAAAGTGGGTGGAGGCCATATCACTCAAAAGGGTCACAAATGTAGAAGTAATCAAATTTGTCAACGAACATATCATCCACAGATTCGGAATCCCACAGACAATCACGACTGATCAGGGGACGGCATTTATATCAAAAGAATTCCAAGACTTCGCGAAAAGCTTGGGTATCAGATTGCTCAACTCTTCGCCCTATTACGCTCAGGCCAATGGTCAGGCCGAGTCATCAAACAAGACTTTGATAAAGCTGATAAAAAGAAAAATCGAGGAAAAACCAAGGAATTGGCACTCTACATTATCGGATGCTTTATGGGCATATCGGCTATCTTACCACGGGTCGACTAAGCTGTCACCTTTTCAGCTAGTATATGGACATGAGGCTGTTCTGCCTGTGGAAATCAACATCGACTCGGTCAGGATATCTGAGCAAGACAAATTATCGGCTGATGAATACAGACACTTGCTGCTGGATAATTTAGATGACTTGGCGGAATTAAGATTGTCCACACTGGATCGGCTTAAAAGGAACAAATAAGTAGTCGCTAGATCTTATAATAAGAAGGTGATACCAAAATATTTCTATCAAGCCGATTTAGTGTGGAAAACCGTATTGCCCGTCGGTTCTAAAGATAGCCGATTTGGTAAGTGGTCTCCAACGTGGGAGGGCCCATATAAAATAAATTGGCTAACCAGTGGTAACTCATACATACTCGAAACTCTTGAAGGGTACATATTGCCAAAAGCGATTAACGGAAAATACTTGAAGCCGTACTATCCTAGCGTGTGGATCGGGGCATAGGCACAGACAGTATGGATAAAAGTGAAAAAGTATTAAAACAGTCGGCTACTCAAACCGATGATAAAACTTACATCCCAATCATCCAAAAACTACGGCCACAAGTTTTAGACAACATTCAACCACGAGTGATGAATAAGACATCATTTAAACTTACGAAATTACAACCCTGATCCGGGCAAATGGGCTCCTAAGCCTGAGAGTGCTACCGCTGCTTTACCGATGGTTGCTTGGACACTATCCACAAGCTGTTCATCAGCTGCTGCGTTGCTAGGGATGGGATTCACCTTGGCCGATTGGAGTTTCACTCTTTCAAACATTTCGCCAATCTGCCGCTTCTGGTACGCCAAGGAAGAAGTCGACTCGGCAGTTTTCACATGGCAGTCGGCAAGTTCTTTGGTGACCAGGGCCAATTGCTCTTCAAGATTCTTCTTGGCCAACGTCAGCTCTTGTATTCGCCCCTTGTTTAATTTCAGGGCTGCGGACCCTTGATCGTATTCCTTCTTCTTGAGCTTGGCGTCGGCCACCATCCGATCTAAAAGGAGTCGGTCGTCTTGTTGTGCTTGCCTCCTGGCTATACGAGATCGAGCTGATTCAACTTCTTCCCTCCGGTCGTCCAAATGACAGACATCTAGTAAAGCCGCCATAGCCTCGGGTGGGAGATCGGCTTGCACGGCGGCCATAACAGTTCTCAGAGGTTGAGTGTTCGCCAAAAGCTGGGCTTCGGGCTGCATCACCTCGTTAAGAAGGCGGTTAAGGCGCTCCTGCATGCCTGGCGTAGAGGTCACGGCAGCTGATGCAATGATGGATGCATCAATAATCCTTCGGGCGTCGGCCGGGTAATCATCAGTGGCCACCACTTCTGGGTCATCCAATTCATCCAAGGTAAAACCCAAAAGATCGGCTGGATTCGTCGATAGATCCGAAGAAGCAGTGACGTCAATTATCGGAGGTGGCATGTCGGGAAGCGTCGGAGACATCAAAGGCGGGATGGCCGACGAAGTGCCCTGGAGATCTGTCAGAACCCCGGCCACTTGCACTGACGGCGATTGCTGAAATAAGAAGATGGTCAGCACCACGTAAAATAGGGTACCTAATTTAAGGTAGAAGGACCAGATTTACGTCGGTGGCCGAGTGATCTGGGGAGTGGTCGGCTGAGCATCTCACAGGCCTGGGCGATCTCCTGGTGGACTTCTTTTTCCTCTCTGAATCACAAAGCAAGCATTGGCAAAAACGATAAAACGGAAGGCAGAAGCCGACGCAATGTAAACAACTTACTGGCAGGTCGTTATTGATGAGCGAGATCCAACAGGGATGGACTCCGGATACCTAGGGTACCCGACGTGTAGCCCGTGGTCCCTGTCGATTGTCCCGGCCGTCTCTGTCGGCTATCGCCAACAGGAGCCTCTGGCCAAGTCGATTGCCCGCCAGTGTTCGTCACCGTCCTCCCCTGCAAAAGCCAGAGCTCGATAAAACCAAACGCAAGTGGAAAATTCGAAGGAAGATTATAGGCGCCGGTACCTCTACAACTACTGAGGAGTTGGTATAACTAGAGCTCTCGCTGGGATCAGAAGCTATTGTCGGCTCGTGAAAATCAGGTAAAAACAAAAGGATTATAGCCGACAGAGCTCTGTCCAAGAGTAGCGCTTCTGCTATGGTAGACCACCACTGCGAGAAGGTAGCCGACCGACGGGAGTTGAGGAAAAAGCACGGCATCGAGAAGATTTGTAGTCCGTCGGCCACTTCAAGCACGATTTCTGCGGCAGTTTTATTGGTAACCCGAGAACGGGGCTCAATGAGAGAGAACAAAGGAAAGCTAGGGATGGTCTGCCCAAAGCCCAACTGACGAGCATAGACCGAAGGATGATAAAATTCATAGGATGGTTGAAAGGTGCGGTTTTGGGTGTTCATACCGACATGGATCACGCTAGGAGAAATAAAAAGTTTGTACAAATCCAAGGTAGGTTGAGGCATCAAGGAGCTATCGGCATCAAGCCGAAGGAAGGAAGGCCATGGGAAATCGGCCACATCGGTATAACTAAAAAAATCTTGCTGGCTAAAGGAGGACCTGTCTAGATGTAAGAAGAAACTTAAGTATTTGTAGAAGCCAGTTGGGGTCATCTTTAGTTCACTAGCAGAACACATGATGAATTTTTCTCCATAAGATCGACTGGCTCTGTATTGGGGTTGAGCGGTTTCGAGGTAGTCTTCTCTTGGAAAGGCCGAGCTTCCTAAGGGTTCAGAGAGAATGGATCGGCTGAACAGGCAGTATAGCCAGATCTGGATAAACCATAGAGGTTCCCCTACATTGACGACTACGTACTTGGCAAAACCCGAGAAAAGTCGGCTACGGATAATATGCATCATGTGGTAGAAAGCTCCTAGAAAATTTTTGCCAAGTGCAAGCCGACGGCCCTCCACTAGTCGTTCGGCTATTGATTGGAAAGTTTGGGTAGGACCAAGGGATGCCCCGCAGAACAAAAACCTATCTAACCACAAGTTAAGAAAAGCAACATGCTCCTCAACCGACACTGGGCCATTGACCTTGTTGTTGTTCTGGATATACTTGTACCAACCCTCCCATTTTTTCGGATCAGTTTGTAGCTGGGCTTGCCACTAAAAGCAGATATCTGATCACCATCCGGCTTAAGATAACAGAGTTGGGCTATGTCAAGCAGAGTAGGGCCAATTGGACCAATCGAAAAGAGAAAGGCATTAAAAGAGTCCGACCAAAAGTAACAAACCGAGCTACTAAAGGCTCATTAGCTTCCGGATCGGCTAGGCATAAGGGGAGGCATTCTGCTATTCCCATTCTTTCCCACCCTACCCTTTTTTGAGCCGATACCTTGATATACCAGAACCGCCATCCTTTCAGGGGTGTAGGCCAAGCACTAAAGCTTTTTCCCCATTCTGTGATGTTATATCCGAAAGCCGATAAGGGGATCCTAGGGATTTCTTGGTTTATTACTGCATCAGCTTCTACGGTCCCTACCGGCCCAAGGAGAAATTGATCGTTGCTATGAGGAATCGGGATAAATACCTGAGAAGGATCCATAGCAGCCGATGTAAAAAAGGGGACACGACTTGATGCGAAAAGAGGGAGAAGGCCGATTACTGGTGAATCGAGAGCTCGAAGGCGTGAAAATGACCGCAGGGGGACCCGCATATTTATACCACAGTAAAAATAGGTGAAGAGGCGGGAACAGTTTTTGCATTTAAAGCGCACCGAGATTTTGACGGCGCCATTAACGGGGCAGGTATCGAGGAGGTATTCCCTGGAAGCCGATTTATAAGCCTACATCAGGGGGCATATATTTGTACCAAAAATCGGCATACGTGGTAAAATCGGCCCAATTCAAATATGAAGATTTTATGGAAAGGATAAGCCGGTACCAACAAGGAATCTGTCACCGACAAGGAGAAGGAAATTGGATCAAGAGCCGATACAGGTATATTGCCGTATCCATACAGGACTCGGTTCGGCCGGAGCAGTATAAAGGGGGAGACCATAGGGCGAAAGAGAAAAAGAGCCAATCAACCAACACAATCCTATTTACAATTTCTGCTTCGTCTAGTTTTCGTAGCAATCTTTCCTCTGTAAGTCATCGAGTTCAATAAAAGTTGCACATCGCCGATTTGTTGCTCTCGTCGACTTGTTTTTCAAGGCTCGATCCACTTTGTTTGTTGCACATCGCCTTTCAAAGTCGATCTGCCTTTACCCCCAGGTTAACCGTAACTGGTTGATCTAATTATCTCCTGATCGCCTATTAGCCGACCGGTGTTAAGCCGATAATCATTCAATTATCGGCTCTGATTAACCCTACAATCTTTACCTTGTCAATTCCAGGTCAAATTGACTGGCATGCTCTGCAAACCCGGCGTTTGTCTCGTGTGTTCGAAGCTAGGAACCTTGCTTCACGTTTTTAGCGCGAACAACTTCTCCATCCGGTTGACAATGATCGTCAACAAAATCAAAGCGCTTGATGACAAGATGAAGGAAAGCTATGTGGTAAAAAAACTTCTTCGTATTATCCCTGGCAGGTCATACAAATTGTCTCCACCATAGCAGTTCGATGACCTCAAGGTGATGACGATTGAAGAGTTGATCAGTCGCTTGAAGGCACACAAAGGCATAGAATATGGAGATGGAGTAGTATTTAGATTGGTTGCTTGCCCTAGTACATGTTTGAGCTAGCAGTTTCAGCCTTTACATGGCTCTGTAAGAATCGAAGCAAGTAATGAGTTGAAAGGAAAAGAAACATAAAAGGCAATAAAGGAAGTCTACCTCAGTTGGTTTCATTCATGTGCTTTTCTGGCACAAGTCGCAAGATCGAATCTTTTCGCCGATTATATTTTTGGTGACTTGACAGGAGTACGGGACTGCGTCTACTTTGTGTATGAGAGGAGACTGAAGCCAACCGTATTTGTCATTGAAGCATGCATCTACGTGAAGTATATTAAGTTCTGTTGTTTGTGCATGCATGCCTGATTGAAGTCCAGATGAGCACTGTCTCGCGTATTTGACTCTCGATCCTGTTTTAACATGCAACACCAGCTGGTGGAGGGGCGGTGCTGTGGGGAAGATCAACGAGGGCGCCACTGGCAGCACGGCGGACAAGGGTGGTGCCATCGCACGGAGTCTGGAGGGGGTCGCGCCAGTGGGACAACTAGACAAGGGTGCGGCACCGGCGGGACGAGGGGCCGCTGGCTCATGGAGAACTGGTGGGGCAGCGCCAGCGGGACAAGGGGCCGCGCTAGGGAATGGAGAGGCGTGGAGTGGCATGAATGGGGATTGGGCGGTGGAGACTAGATCGGGATTTGCTGAAGCTAATCAATTAGATGGAGTGAAGACTCCCGAGCAGCGGTTCACGTAACCGTCGAAAACCTTTGAAAATAGTGGGTTTTGACCGTATCAAACTGTTCGTCATTTAAAATCGGTTGGTAAATCGGTCTAATTAAAAAAATTTATACATCATGGTCGATTTTCAGTACAAACCGACCAATTTTCGGTAAAAACTGACTGGTTTTATGTCAACATCGTATCGCAACATTACAGTATTCAATCGGACAATCAAAATTGGTCAAAACTGGCCGGTTTTCAATAAAAACTGATCGGTTTTCAATTTGTTTGAATTTTTTTTTTGAATCCTTAACCCTTCGATTTCTAACGATTTTTGAGCGATTTTCCAGTAAAGTTTTTCAATTTTTGAAGTTTGATTTTCCAGCGGTTTTTTCTATTTCGGTTTGGTTAACACTGCTCTAGTGACTAACCATTGAGGCCTAGGGTCAGTGGACTCTATTATTGGGCTGCTCTGCTACTGAGCTGGGGCTGGGCTTCTCATATATCCGAACTCCTTCCTCACCATATAATCCGGATCCGTATTCGTATTCGACGGATAGTGATCTTTTAAATCGGTATTCGTATCCGATAAAAAAAAATCCATATTCGTTTTCGATCTGATACTATCTAACAAAAATCGATTGGACATAATCCATATTCGAAAATTATCTGAATTGGTCGCAAACTATTCCATCCATTCTTACCCCTGTCCACTAGTGCCCACACCATAGCTCCAACTGTACAGCCGCCTAGCACTAGGCGGAGTCGAAGGCACACTTGTCAGTATCATGCCAAAAGGCTATACTGGTTTGGCTCATGGAATAGAACATTCACTGGACCGGTCCATACCGGTATACCTTTTCGGGTTTAATATATATATAAACACACACATGTTTAATTATATGTACACCAAATTGCACTTATAATATTTCTTCAAATACATAGTAGTACAATCAAATATAACATATAGTTCAATATATGATATTATTAATTGCACTGGTATGACTAGTATTAACTGGTATAGAAGCCGATATGGCTACTATTGACCGGTATATAAGCCGATCTCGCTGATATTGACTGGTATCAAATCGGTATGATCAATATCAAGGTAGTATGGTATATAGGGCTACTTTGTACCGATTTATGTGCTAAAATGGTACATAATAGCCATACCAGTCGGTACTCGTACGGTATTGATAACTATGGTTGAAGGTTGACCAAAGATGGGCTGGTAGCGAGAGTTCACGACAATCGTCACCTTTATCCAGTGTGCCATGACCAACGGCAGTCCACAGGAGATGGGTTGGCACCTTTGTTCATTTAGTGCATGACAACAAGCTGACTTCGGTTTTGGTGTTGGTGGCCACTATGAGTGTGGTAGAGACGGTGGTGTGGCAAACAACAAAGGCTTTACCATTCGCGGTCACGGGAGTGACGGTAGATGACGACAGTGTCGTCAGTAAAAGCGAATTTAATAAGATGAGTGCTAGAGATACATCTCTACTACTTTTGCTGTCACTTCTCAATTAGCATATTCTGTTTACATTACACATAAAACTTGACTTTACTACAATTTTTTTAAAAATAAATATATTAGCATGGCTAGCCAGCTATCCAGTATCACATGGGCCACCACCACTAGAGATTTTTTTTCCCAACAAGGGGAGGACCCACACGGCACCTGCTTCCTCTGTAGGGATGGAACTGGTACGGATATTTTCCGACCGACCGACCGACCGAATTGATTTGAATGATGATTTGGATAGTTTCACAGATATCCAGTTGATTTCTCGGATAAGGATATGGATACAGATAATTTACATGGATACGGATACGGATATGGAATATTGATTATCCGATGGATACGGAATATCCGAGTTTTTGTTCGGATAATATCCGAATATGACATACGGATATTATCCGAATAACACGTTTCAGAATAACACATTAACAATTTAACATGTTTCAAACACTAGGGTCTGCATTGGATGACAAGATATAATGTGTTCATGTGTGCTAGATGCTAATTTGGAGATATTTGGGTAAAGATGGTACAGAAATTGGCAAGTGGCATTTCAGGAGGGCTACTTAGGATTCAAAGAAGATATGCCACCGCAAATCATTTGGTTCAATTATTGCAATGGGGTACATTGTTACTCACAGAGTCACATGTGTGACAAGCTAGGGATAAAAAGGCAAAAAAAAGACATACAAATATATTTCTTTTGAAATTTTGAATTTAAATTTGGACCGATTTTGGAAAAAAACTGAAATTGGATTTTAAAATATCCGACTAATATTATTCGTATCCATGTTGATTCCGATCCGTATTCGATCCAGATTCAGAATCGATATTATCCTGTATAATTCGTATTCGATTCTGTATTCGACATTATTCGTATTCGATTCTGTATTCGATAAAAAATACGGATACGAATATGAATAGGACGATATTCGACCGTATCCGATCCGATCACATCCCTATTCCTCTGCTCTGCTCCACCAACCTGTCACGTAAGTGCACCCCACGACTAACGGCACACGGAAGCTCTAGCCACAACTTGTTTCCTCCCGTCCCATTTGGAGCAACACGCCAAGAACGCACGCACTGAATCCACCGAACAAGGACACACCACCATTCCAAACTCCAAACCCAGAGACGCCAAGAACCAGCGGCGATCTCGATCGATCCCTCTCAATGGCGGCGCCCAGCGGAGCACCCCTGTCGCCGCTGCCGGTGGTGGGGCCGCAGTTCTGCGCGCCGTACGTGGTGCCGCTGACGGTGACCAAGAAGGCAATCAGCCTCTCCGACGGCGACTTCACCGTCACCGACGCCAACGGAGCGGTCGTTCTGCGGGTCAAGGGCGCCCTCTTCAGTATCCGACACCGTCGCGTCCTCCTCGACGCCGCCGGCCAGCCCCTCCTGTCCATGCAAGAGAAGGTATCCATCATCTTACCTTGCGCCGCCCTAATTTCTTTGATCCGTAGACTTGATCAGAAATTCAAAATTGAGAAGGGTCGATGGCTCTATAAAGAACAAGGATCCAAAAAAAGAAGAGAAAATAGTGATGTCAGTCTTGATAGTATCGTTTGTTTTCCTCTGATAATAATGTCATGGTCAACTGTATCTTGCAAGTTGAATGGGTAACGAAAAATAGAGCCAGGATGGTCAAATTCAATCTGACCATAAATTTATTGGCTCTGGAGGTCAACTGAATCGTTGGAAATTGATCTAGTCATGATGAATTTGACCGGATTGGGAAGTACTAATATTTTTCTCTTCCTAATCTGTGTCCCCACATGAATGTTCTTGCCCAGCTTGAACTGTTAGTCCCTATTTAGATCACGGGGATTTTGAGAGACTCCAACAGTCATTGAATCATTTCCTGCAAAATTTCTGTTTGGAATGCAGGAATTTCATAGGAAGCAGTTCAATTTCTGTAGGAATTCGGAAAATTTCTTGTGTTCCAAACGGGGCCTAAAGTACTCTGATGGCGATTTAGACATCAATAAACCATTATTTGATGGATTAATTGTACACATCTCAAATTCACAGATCACTGAAACACAGTTCAAAGTTGAACTCAAATAATTTCAACGGCCAGAATTGGAATTTGTATAGTCAATATAAGAAAGTTTGTTACCACTGCGCTCTGTTTCGGTTGTTAATAATTGAAACTCAAACATGTACGTGGTAAGCTTTTTCTTTGAAAGGTTTTAAATGATGTCAACTTTGTCATCGACACATCCTATTTCAATCCATTTTAGAGATCACATACTACTGCCAATACAATAATAAGGCTATCGCTATATCTTTATACACCAATGAGAGTATCACAATTCAGCATCAATTTATCAGGTATTCAGTATGCACCACAGATGGGAAGTGTTCAGAGCTGACAGCACAAATGCGAGCGACTTGCTCTTCACTGTGAAGAAATCTTCAATTATTCAACTGAAGACAGAGATGGATGTTTTCTTGGCTGGGAACACCGCAGAGCAGATCTGTGATTTCAAGATCAAGGGTAGCTACTTCGACAGATCCTGCATCTTTTATCTTGGAAACTCGAACACCATAATAGCTCAAGTAAGTACAAGAACTGGTTCTGTTTCTAATCAATATTGTGGAGTTTTAGAAATTTGTGTGTTAATGTGTGTACCATCTGGTGCTGCAGATGAACCGGAAGTTCACTGTCTCAAATGTACTGCTCGGAAAGGACACGTTTGGTGTTAATGTATTCCCGAATGTTGACTACGTTTTCATCGCATCTCTTGTTGTGATTCTGGATGAGATTCACAGGGAGAGAACGCAGGGATCCGACTGATGAGTTAGAACTTAGAAGCACTGTGATCCCAAGCTTTCTTTAAGTTCCATGGCAGCTATATTGTCTACTGTTGTCAGTAGTGTTAGCCAATCAAGGGTTGCATGTATATTTTGCTAGCAAAATGAACTGTGTTGCGCTATGCTAATTAGCGCTGTTGTACAATAAAGTTTATTTACATTTCGTTTGATCACTATTCTGCAATTGCTTACTGCCGTGAATGCTTGTTTGTTTGAGATTTGGTTAGGATAGTTGTTTGTTGAATTGTTACTGACCAAAAGGGAGCAATTCTTTATATGCCACTGAAAGTTATCTCATCTCTTATATGTCACTCATTGTGTCATTAACATGTGGACTCTGATCCCACGAATCGGTGACACATTTATGTACTTTCAAATTCTAATTGCATATGAGGAATTAATCCAAAAGGTAGTGGCATACATCACAATCAGGCCTGTATCTGATGGGTGTGCGCCGAGTGACGGCTGCACTGGGCTAGGGGTGGAATTGAGCCGAGCCCGGCTCGGCTCGGCTCGGCTCGGTTCATTCGAGCTCGCCGATTTTCGAGCCGAGCTAGGCTCGGCTTGGAGTCTAAGTTAAGCTAAAAATCGGGCTCGGTTCGGGTTCGGACGAGCCTCGAGTCGGCTCGTGAGCCAAGCCACCACACCACCAAAACCCTGATCGACTTTGCAAAGCTCCCCAAATCCCTCAAATCATGCACTTCCGGACTTCCCCCAAATCCATCGAAGAGCACTGACCGCGGCTAGGGTTCGGCAATCATGCTGTCATGCATTCCATGTTCAATGAGTAAACTGAATCCTGATTGTTTCAATTCCTATGTTTGCCGAGCGAGCCTAACGAGCCAATGAGCTACTTGTGAGCTAGCTCGGGCGCTGCTCGTTGGCTGAGCGAGCTAATTAGTAGGCTCGGGCTCAGCTCACTATTGTATCGAGCCGAGCCGCATCGAGCCGAGCCAAGCTGGAGCAACAAAGTACTCCTACGTGCTGTCAAGATTTATTAAAAATCTTTTTAAAAATATATTGTTGTGGTAAATTTGTAATAAATCAGTACAAAACAGTATTTATAAGCTCCATATCTCTTCAACTCCATTAAGCTTCATATGATCATATCCTTTCGACTCTTCACTATTTATATCCATCTTATTATTCACCGGGTCTAGGAAGCTACTTTTAATTGAGATACATTCCATTCTACTGTTTTAATATGGACTGAGAAAGTTGGATTAATCACTGTCTTAGACAAAAAAATCTCTTCTTTTATTTTTAGGGTTCGTTCTCACCAACTGACTAATACTTTACACAATTTGAAGTTAATCACTACAATGATGCAAGTGCCTCGTATTTGTTTTGGAACAGGGCCCCAAAAATCCTAAGTACGGCCCTGCATGCAATCACAATCTTTGTTGAGTTCGGAACAAAATTGTGGTGACAATTTCATATTTCTGAAAATTCATTCAATAAATTTATCTGAGCTGCGCTTTTCGAATCTAGTAATTACTAGATCATGTAATGAGTTAGTAATTACTAGATCATGTAATGAGTTTCAATGTAGCGTGCATAGGGCATTTTCGAATCAGATGCCTAGATGGAATAAAATGAATTCTGAAAACTTTGAGGTGTTGGAGCTGAAGGCCCAGCCACTCTATTTTGCGAGGATCAAACCTGTAGGGAAATCCGGGGGTATGCTGTCAGGACCTGGAATTTGTATTTCGACATAACTTCCTAGGAATTCAGTTGCGAACTGAAATTGTATCTTGTATGCTTACATGTTAGATAGAGTAAAATATGATCTAATGGCTGAAATTATAAAGATAATTGTAGGTCACTGGCTCAGAGTATAATTTACAAACCAAATTAAAATAACCCATAAGAAAAGTCTGAGCGTGGTCGTGACTCTAATACGTCAATATTGCCGAAACCCACGGTGTAAAGTAACCAGTCGATGAGTCTTCTTCCTTGTCATCTGAATAAGTTCAACAAGAAATAGTGAGTACATTTTACTCAGTAAGATTTGTAATGTATCACAAAAAAAAGTATATACAAGGCTTATCTATAGGAAGGCTCTATACCTACAAGTTAATTTTAGCATAAAGCAAATTTTGCTTGCAATATTAATAAGTAATATTTTACAATGGAATTTTTAAAGAGCAATTGTCAAGTATGTAAATAATGAGTATATAGCATAAATATATGTAAACCACAATCCTCCATGACCATGATCATTGATCCATTCCACCCACCCACCTGGCATAACATCTATATCATTGCTACCCACCATTTTCCAATTCAAATTTTTGCTAAAAGAATTCAAGACTAACTTAGTGTTGGTGCATCAAGTCGCTTATGACCGTGAGCACAACTTTTTGAAAAGTTTTACACTCTGTAAAGATGTACAACTGTTAGCACCCAAATTTGGCCGACCGAGGCAGGTACAGTCGTGGCATGAACCTGGAAAGGTTGCGCGGGCCGGTTGGCTACGGATAACGGAACGAAACAAGAATCAAGAAGATCTGATCGTGTAGAGGATAGAAAGGAAAACCAGAGCCGATACGATCTGGACTCAATACGGTTGCGGTTAAGATGGAAGGATAGATTCGAGTCCGATTATGATTGAAGAGACCGTGATGGACACGATTGAGGCCACCTGGCTATAAAAGAAGATGGCGTGCTACGTCAAAAAAAAAACCCAAACACATACCCAAACAATAGTCTTTTATCAATTCCTTTACTTTCCTCGAAATAGGAGTAGTTCCTGTAGTTTTGTAATCTTTCCTCTGTAATACACTTTGATCAATACAAGTTGCGCATCGCCGGTTGTTGATATTTGTTGCATTATGCCCTACCAAGCTCTAGTTCCTTCCCGATCTTGTTGCGCATCGCCTTTTTCAGAGGAAGTAGGCTTTTACCCCAATCTGATCAACTCGCAAGTGTTGATTAGATCTATCTATCTTGATCCACACTGGTTCACTCGAAATCGGTTGGGATCATCCTATTATCAGGCCCAGATCGTTCACCTGGATCGATCACATCCGAGATATACGTCTCTTGCTGGTTGCATGATCAAATCGGCTAGCACGCTCGCAAACTTGAACCCGGCGTTCTCGTGTGCTGGCGGCGATCGACCCGATGCCACGTTTTTCGGCGCCAACACACCTTTGGCACGCTCGGTGGGACCCGAAGAAGCCATCACGACGTCATCAGGGAAAACGGTCGCCTTCACCGACGTCAACCCTGAAGCAATAATCGCGCCTACGTTGGCCGATTTGACGCCAGAGTAGCACAAGGAAATTGAAGATCAAAAGGCGGCGTTCGAACAGATGATGCTGAGTTGCTACCAAAAGACGCGGCGCGGCATTACTCAGAAGACGACGTTACCGACGATCAACTCCTCCGGGATAGTTGCTCCCAGCGCTAGCAACGAAGCCACGGTAAGCCGATACATACCTGCACAGGTGGAGTTATCGGATATGATTAATCAATCTATTAATCATGCATTGCTAAATCAATCATCGGCCTTAGTCACCACACTGAGACCGTTGATATCAAATAGCATGAAAGAAGTGGCACAGTAGCTTGTAACGATTGGGTCGCTTTTCGAACCACTACAAGCCCTCCCCATGTATCCGGTCTTCTTGATCGGACAAAGTACTCTGGGGACAAAGCCGATGGCCGAGAATAAACCATCGGCCACAATTATGATGCCTACGCCACTACAGCCGACCATCACCTTGCCCAGGGATCCTGGGACGAGCGAGGTCAGGCAGTACCATGCTTACACGGATGGTGCTAAAGTGGGTATCACGTCCAACCCTCTTCCGAGTACGCAACACCCGAATTGGGTAGTCACGTACCCGGAACTGTTATACCACTAACGGAACCTGCGCGACACCAGATCATCAATCACAAGACCGTGCAAAACCACCGATAGCCCAGATCGGTACTACAACCCGAGTTTGCACTCGGGGGGCAGTGCCATGAACAGCCTGAGCTCCCGCTCGGGGGGCATCGTCACGAAGCACCCAGGTTTGCACTCAGGGGACATCAACATGATTTAGGCCGACTAGTGCCTCCACTGCTGGTTGCACCACCCGAAGAAGCCAACTGGACAAACGCGATCACAGCCGTCTTATGAGACTAGTTCGGTATCCAGCCGAGAGGACGAACTCTCGGCTACAAAAAGCCCTACCCTGATTACATCAACAGGATCCAATATCCCAATGGATATCAGGTCCCTGATTTTGCTAAGTTTTCGGGAGATGATGCCACCACCACAATGGAGCACGTCGGATGTTTCATAGTGCAATGCAGGGAAGTAGCGCACTCCGACAAGCTCCAAGTAAAGCTGTTCCCATTGTCTCTATCTAGGGTGGCATTCACTTGGTTCACCACCCTGTCCCTAAATTCGGTCAATACTTGGGCCGATTTGGAAAATCGCTTCCACGAATACTTATTCTATGGAAGCCTAAAATTGCAGATCTCTAACCTGAGTTCTGTGCGGCACAGATTCGGGGGATCAATAGCAGAATACATCAAAAGGTTCATGTAGAATAGATATATATATATACTAATATAGCAATCAGAGGGGGGGTGAATGATTGCGCGGAAGCTAAAATAAAATTTTTGTGATTATCAGAACACCCCCAAACAAAACAGAAAGGATTGCTTTGGTTTAAAGCAAAAACAGATTGACAGCCATCCACCAAATCGCAAATATCCCAAAATCCAACTATCAAATTGATGTGAGATTGTTGCTGCAGAAAATAGATTAAATTCAGAAACTAACCCAACAAGAATCACCTCAATCGGATCTTTGGATCAAAAGTTATAAGATTAGCAAGTTGACTATTTCGAAATCGACTAGTTCGGACCAGTCCAGTCTTGGTAGTCAAGTTCGGACCACTCCGATGTAGGTTCGGACCGCTGCGATTATAGTCGTCAAGTTCGGACCAGTCCGAACTTGATGATATCACCTTTTTCAGATGCGTTCAGTAAAACGTGAATTCCTGGAGATCCAGCCGTCGGATTGACCTGAAATTTTAACACAAGAAACTAGATTCTAATACGAATCTAACAAAAGAAAAATCAACCCAATCAGCCTTATGGATCAAAAGGTATAAACCTCGCAAGCTTACTAAGACAGAATATGACGAGAATTGATCTAACCAAACCTGTAGCTTGCAGAAAGACTTGAAGAAATTAATCTTTATTTCTCTTTGTCTAAAGTACTCCAAAACAAAATAGTACACAGCCTAAAACTTGGCTCTCAGCCAATTCTCTAAAACCAATCTCTAAAAAACCGTGCATAAACAGGAGGCACCTCCCACCTATTTATACAGAGCAAACACAAAGTCCTGAATACAACTCCAACTCCAAACATGGAAGGAGTCTGTATTCAACACAACTCAACTTGGCCCAACCTGGCCAAATACAATTCTTGCACGCGTATGGCCACACTGCCATACTCACGTGACTAACAAAACTTCATGTGCACCGTTCTCTAGCCCGAACGTCCCGCATGACATCCTTGACCACTAAGACCTTGATTCCTCCAGAACCTAGTCCCGCACCTCAGTTCGTCCATTAACCTAGTTCCGGTCCCATCATCGACCACGTTCGCCCTCGAGCAACACCTGCACATGAACAAACCACAAAACAATTCCGAGCACAAGTCCACAACTTGGCTCAACATTAGTCTATGCAACTACTCACGTGAGCATTGCATACAAATCAACCCAATTTAAAATTTTCAAAAACCTAATCCGAGCACATCAAGTTCACACCGAATCAAAAACCTTGGTCCGACGCACACAGGGACTAAACCCTAGAAAATACCGTTCACAACGGACCAAGAAAAACGGTTCATCGCACACGAGAAACACTCAGTTTTGGAAACACCTTGGTCCAACGCAAACACCTCAATGATCATGTTAGTCCGGCGTACATGTGTTACACTCAGTTGGCATGCTATTTCCCTTGCACAGGCGTGCTATTTTCCTCTAGGAGGCGTGCTATTTCCCTTCAGCAGGCGTGCTATTTTCCTTCAGTAGGCGTGCTATTTTCCTTCTAAGAGAGAAACTTAACCATACCAAAAGAAAGAGTAAGACAACACATCCACAAGCACCACACATGCCATGAACACAAACACTTTGCAATGCTAAAAGCATCATTAAGCCAATTTTTCAGCACATGATTTCACAATCTCCTCCTTGATGAAAACATTGGCAACACCACTTAGAACTGAACATTGGCATTCACAAGAGTTTTTGATCAGTTGAAAGTGAAAAACACAAGATCTCCCCCTTTGTCAAATATGCAAAGTGAAAAGCTCCCCCTAGATGAAAATAAGAAAAATCTCCCCTTAAGAAGAAAAAAAGTGAGTGAATGTGCAATGTGCCCAAAACTCTCCAAAATCCTCCAAACTTCTCCAAATTTCTCCCCCTTTGAAAATGGATTCATCAAGAATGCATGTGAGAGAACAATCATCATTTTCAAAAAATTTCCCCCTTTAGCAATGATTTCACAAAAGAGAAACAAAAGAGTGCCAAGATAGGAAGAGATGAGCTCATTTGATCATATAACCTTGTATATCACATAATAAGAAAAATACATGATCTTAATATGATTTTAACAAGTTAGGAATTGACATGCATCTCATCCTTAATTCAATCAACTATAGCCAAGTACTAAGCAAGACCTTAGCAGAAAAGCAAGACCCAAACTTGAAGCAACTAACAACTCTGGGCGAGCAAGTAGTTTCAACTCCAATCTAGTAAACCATTGTAATCTTTAAACAATAAACTGCATTTGGCATGCTTGAAGCATACTTCTTTAATTTTCTAGGAGTGGCATGCTTGAAGCATACATCTTATCTTTGAGGGAATGGCATGCTTGAAGCATACATCTTATCTTTTTAGGGAAAGCATGCCTGAAGCACACAATTTGAAGCTTTTGCTTTTACAACCCTTTTTATTGATTCCCTTTTCTTTGATTGTAAACATGCAAAGAGATTAAAAGGTCTTATGAAAGAGTAAAGTTGAAAACACACTTGCTTCATATCCCAAATTTGTCAAGAAGATTCAATATCAAGCCTAGAAAAGTAAGATATCACAGAGTATTTAGGTATAGACAACCAGACCAAGGAATTCCGCAATGTCATTTTTAGTTCAAGTGGAACAATTTAGATTATCATATATCAGTTCAATTACATAATATATAAAGAAATATGATAAAGCAAGCTCATCAAGTAAAAACTTGGCAGGGAAACTCCCCCTCAAAACAAACCCATTGGATGAACAATCCCAAGTTCTCTCCGAATAAAAGCAAAACGAGAAGAAGACAAAGGTTTTGTAAAGATGTCTGCTGTGGGACCCCGGATCAGCTATCCGAAATCTCCTGTGTATTTTCGTACTAGTCACAGATCAGTAGCTAGTACACACAGTCACAGTGATACTTCATTGCCGAACATAACAAAAATTGTAACATAAATATTCAAGTATGTGCCACATGGCCACTTATTACAATACTCGGTCAACAGACCAGAGACACGACAGCGGAAGACGAAAAAAAAAATAAAAACAAGCGAGCACCAAACGCCACAGGCGACGACTAGAAACGCAACTAGTTATCCTGGCAATCCTCCTCGAACTCCTCGGGGTAGAACTCGCCCTCCTCAGCTGCGTCTTGGAAATTCTCTGATGATGACAAGTTGATGTAGCATGTGAGTACAAAAGTACTCAGCAAGTCGGGGAAAGTATGATCATGTGGGGCTTTCCAAAGGAAGCTTAATAGGGTTCATTTGCATAAAGCCGAATTTTATTAAACCATACTTACGTAATAAGTTTCACAAAGCAACTTTTAACAATTCTTTTTAACAATTGAATTATTTAATATTTCAGTGAGGTTCTATCCACCATCACTAATATAAAGGCTCTATCCGCCAACTTTTAAAAGATCAAGGTTAATCATGTGACTCCATCCGTCAACTATAAAATAGGTTCTATCCACCTGGTTGGCTCTATCCGCCAAACAACATCCGAGAGTTCTAACCACTCCCGAATCCCAAAACAAAACACTTTTCAGTTTTTAAAACCAAAATCAAAGTCTACCAATATGAAAGCATTCTTCGCTTTGCCCTTGACCGTAGGCACGGCTATTCGAATAGTTTTAACTCTGCAGAGGTGTAAACTTTACCCACAAGACATGATCAACTCTTAATACCAAGCTATTAACACACTTCCTTGGGTGTGCTGGCAGAGAGATCATGACAAGGCCGTTACAATGTATCTACCTAACTCGACCCACCCGCTAAGGTTTCACCACTGTTAGGGTTCCATCCGCCCAGTACAGAAGCCCCCTCTTGCGCCGTGTGAGCAAAAAAACGACATTGCCTCCATCCGGCACTCACATTCCACCGAGTGGTGAGTCTAAATTAGGTTTCTACAAATAAGTTGGCCAGGTCGTACCATTATAGACATGTGGTAGTACAATTATGCTTAGAATGGACAATCACAAGCATCGGTCCTTAATTGACTTGAGGCGGTACTTGCACAAGACAGCTAGTGCTCCATCCGCACGCACCCGACAATCCAATCCGCCCAAGTCCAAACCATTTTCCTTTTCTTTTTATTTTAGAAAATAAGTACCATAATCATATTAATAATTTCCAAATCATACTTGAAATCATAAATTTTGAGTAATCCCACCCATGGGTTGTTTTCGTCGATAAAGATCCTAAGCAATTCTACCGTACTATGTAACAAAGGATACCATATAAGCATAAGCATGGTATAACAATGTCCTAGGGTTACAAGTAATAGGGATATCAATCACAAAGGAGGAAATTACAATTCGGACTAACTATACCCTTGTACTTGAAATACGATAAAACATAGCATGCAATTGTATAAAGCATTTAAAACAGGTTTGTAAACGTAGGTTCAATATGCGTCAAGGAGACTTGCCTTCTGTCATGGGAAGGTCGTCGTATGCGGGAAGTCCGGCGGTGGGGTCGGCGGTCACGTCGGAGTCCTCGGCTATGCGCAAAATGAGGCAATAAATAAATACAAGAAAATAAATAAAATCCAAAAATTACAAAATTAGTATTGACAGGTAGATCTTGATTTTAGATGAATTTAGAAATTTGAATGGAGTCAATCGGAGTTCGGACGGAGAAGTTATGAGCATCCGAAGTTTGAATTTCGAAAAATTGGAAAACTGAGAATATTCCACGGAATATTCCTTTTTCATTTTTCTGATTTTTGGAAAATGAGTGTGTCTCTTGCATGTGGGGCCCACATGTCATCCCCTATGTTTCATCTTCAAGCTTGGCTTGCCATGGAAGCCATGGATGGGGCTTGGAGCTTGGAGGGGCTTGGGAAGGGGGCCATGGTCACGGCGAGGGGCTGGCGGCGAAGCGGCGCCGGGCGACGGACGCGGGCGCTGGAGGCCGGGCGCGGCGCCGGCGAAGCGCGGCGGCGCTGGCGGCAAATGAGCCGACGACCGGCGACGGCGGCGAGGGGCGCACGCGCGCGGGCGCGCGAGCTCGGCCGCGCGGGCGGGCGATGGTAGGTGTGCGAGATCCGACGGGCAGCGGCGGCGAGTATCCTGGGCCCACGCACGCACGAGCCCATGCACAGGGAGCTCCAAAACTAACAGAGCCCCCAAAATTTTCCAAAAACCCAGATTTTTCCACCAATTTCGCATGGAATTGAGCCAAATAAAATCATAGAATCTCTAGATTACATCCTTAGGGACCTAGAGGAGCAAGGAATTTGATTGAACCTCACCGAAGGCAACGAATTTGGCGACGAACGGAGCTCCGGCCAAACCGAGAAAAATGCGAAATTCGCCTCCAAATCTTGATGAAACCTAAAATTGATTGTTGGGTTAGACTCTAGACTCAATCACGGTCACAAGGAACCAAGTGGCATGAAGAATAACCCACCGGAGAGAGATCTACGACCACGAACGCGAAGAACACCGAAAACGGCGACCCAACTTCGGTTCTCTCGATCTCACGGGCACAAGAGTGGAAGAGGCCAAAGGAGACTCATACCACCGGGACGGGGGTTCTTATACGGAGATAATGGAGGTGGAATCACGCGGAACGGAGTTGAAACGCCGAGTAATGAGCATTTAATTGCATTTCGTTTTTTCTTTAATGCGGCCGTTTCTGGCGAGATTAGTGGCTAATGAAGGTGGGGAATGGCAAGAGATCGTCGATACGAATCCAACGAAACCGGCCGTGATCAATTTGGAGTTATGTGGAGGAAGATATGATGATTCAAAGCAAGCCCTAGCCATTGGAGGCTTCACTTGAGCTTCTCTGTTCTTGCCATGGCTAGAGGTAGAAGATGGGTACTGTTCATGACACGTGGCAGCACGCGATTGGCCAAGAATTACGTAAATGAACCGCCCTAGAGAAAAATTAGAAAAAATGGTCTAAAAATTCCGTAAAAATTCCTAGAACCATTTTAGATTATTTGGGATCCAATAAAATTGGTTCCGCTGAATTTGGATGAAATTTGTGGAATTAAATATTTGGGCGCGGATTGCAGGCATTAAACAAAAGCCGCGCGAGATAAAATAGGAACGGAGGTCCAAAAATCCGGGGAATGATTCCTAAAATCATTTTGGAATATTTGGGACATAATTGAAGTGGTTTTAGGATTTTTGGAGCATTTTTGGACTCTGGTGAAATTTCGGGTACCAGCGGGAATTGGAAAATCCGATTTTTCAACCGGAGGGGAATTAAATCCCGATTTTGGAGGGGAAAGGATGCCAGGTTAATATAAACACCAAATAAAATTCAACTTTTGAATTTAATTTATTTAAATTAGGTTTTTCTCCAGAAAACGAAACGGAGGATGTTACATCTGCCAATTGATGTTCAGTATCCACATGGTGAAGCACACTATTTCCTTTTTCTACATGATCTCTAAGAAATTGAAATCTGATATCAATATGTTTTGTCCTTGCATGTTGCACAGGGTTCTTAATAATGCAAATTGCACTAGTGTTATCAGACAAAAGAGGAACACTATCCAAATTAACCCCATAATCTTTAAGTGTTGCTACTATCCAAAGAATTTTAGAACAACAACTAGCAGCAGCCACATATTCAGATTCAACAGTTGATTGTGCAACAGAAGATTGTTTTCTAGATGACCATGCAATAAGAAAATTGCCCAAGAAATGACATGTACGAGATGTACTTTTTTTTTTATCAATTCTACATCCTCCAAAATTAGCATCAGAGAAAGCTCTTAAACTAATGCATGAGGAAGCAGAAAGTCAAATGCCAAAATCTTGAGTACCATGGAGATACCTTAAAATTTCGCTTGATGGTTTGTTGATGTGAAGCACGTGGGGAAGCTTGAAAACGAGCACACAACAAATTGTATACCCGGCCTTCATCATTCTCAACATCATCATCATCGTCATCTTCATGAACAAAGATACTCTCCCCTGAACATATGCACATGTATCCTCACTGTACCTTTTGCCACAACAGAACTGGAAGAAGCATCTCCAAAAGTAACACTTTCAGCACGAGATGCACGAGTGAAGGAGAACCAAAACTTATCACCGAACATGTGGCGTGAGCATCCAGAATCCACTAACCATATGTTCTCCTTTCTCGCGTGAAAAGCCTACATAGAAGCAAAAAATGTCGAGGCCTCGGTACTGGGGTTAGAAATAAGATGTTTAGGAATCCAGTACTGAGACACACGACGCACAAAAGTAGGCACAACACCAGTATTCTTATGCACAAAAACATATTTGTCATTTCCCGTGTTCTTAGCAACAAAAGGTGTTTGCTTCACCCTAGGCACATAATGATAAGTGAAACATGCCTGTTTGAAATTAGACCTAGCCTTAGTCCTTTCTTTCTTTTGTTGTTTGGCTAGCCTCAAGCAAAAATCTACTAAATGTCCATCTCTATCACAGTGAGTGCAATTGTACTTAACATGATGTTTAGGTTTAGAGGTAGAAGCAACATTTGCATTCATCATAGTAGAAGATAAAAGACCAGCATATTTAAAACGAATTTTTTTAGGCTCGTTAAGAATCTCAATTTTATCATTGCAAAAAGCCTGAATAACAGTGCGAGGTTTAGTTTCACATGAAGCATAAGGATCAAAACCTAAACCTTTCTTGTTTGAGATAACTTTTGATTGGTCCAAAATCATGTTCAAATTTTTCACGCCATTTGCGAACCGTTCTAAAGAATTTTGCAAGTAATCAACTTTCTTAGCAAGTGTTAAACAATTATTGCAAGGAATATCAACTTTTCCTTTTTGTTTGCGACAAGTTGAGGATGAAAGAACCTCATGTGTAAGCAAATCATCTGTCATTTGAGAAACCCTAACATTTGCATCATTTAACTTCAATTCTAGTATGGAGCATTTGTAACATGGAGTTGTATCATGCAAATCAATGGTAGAACAGCTAGCATGTTTAACAAGTTTCTCATTTTTCTCATTTTCAGCATTAATTTTCTCTAACAAGGTAACACGTTCTTTCCTAAGCAAAGTAAGCTCATTGTAAATTAAGTCACATGATTTACAAGCATCATCATCAGGAATCAAGGTCTTAAGTATAGTAATTTCATCATTCAATGATTCCACAAGAATATCATGTTTCTTAATTTTTCTATCACGTTTGTCAAGCAATTTTCCAAGACGAGCAACAACATTAGCCAATTCATCGTAAGAAGGATCTACCTCATTGAAATCGCTATCGTGATCGTCCTCGGTGAAGCATTACCTGCTAGTTTAGGATAATTTGGACGAATATGGTCGAGATCACCACACTCATAGCATCTTGGAGGGCTGCCACTAACTCTATTCCTCATTCTCACATTCTGCAAAGCTTTATTAAAACGAGAAGAGAGTGATGCCAAGTCTTCTTCTGGAAATTCCTCAATCTGTTCATTGGTTAGTGAAGACAAGAAGGACAAAGTAAAACTTGAAGAAGCATTATTATGAGACATGCTAGATTGGGAGGTCAATGCAATTGATTTATGATCATTCTTCCTAGCAAAAACATCCAACTCATTAGTTTTCAACTTAGAATAAAGAACATCTAAAGTAAGTGTACTCATGACAGTTGATTCTCTAATGGATGTTACTTTTATCTCCCAAATAGACATTGTCTAATGCACCAAGCAATTGTCTAGCATTAGCAGCATCATCAAAGCTAACTCCAATAGCACGCGAATTGCTAAGAATTTTATTAAAGCGTGCAAAGAAATCATCTAGCGACTCACCAGGCTTCATCTCAAATTGCATGTATTCTTTCTTATATATATCCTAATGAACCTCTTTGATAGTGTTAGAACCCTCATGATAATCACAAAGAGATTTCCATACCTCATATGCAGACTTGAGATGAATCACGCGGTCGAAGTCACTTCTTCCCAATCCTTGGATGATCAAATTTCGTGCTCTACTGTTTGCTTCAACATGTGCTTGATTTGTTTCGTTGACTTCATCAATCTTGGGTACTTGATATGGCTTGTACACCTTCTCCCAAATTGCGAAGCCCTGCGCCTGGATGAATGCCTCCATCTTTGCTTTCCAAAACTGAAAATCAACATCATCGAAAACACAAGGTTTTGTCGAATAACGATCCATTAATCTAATCACCGATTAAGATAGATTAGAAGAACCTTGCTCTGATACCACTTGTAGGATCGATATATACTAATATAGCAATCAGAGGGGAGGTGAATGATTGCGCAGAAGCTAAAATAAAATTTTTATGATTATTAGAACACCCCCAAACAAAACAGAAAGGATTGCTTTGGTTTAAAGCAAAAACAGATTAACAGACGTCCACCAAATCGCAAATATCCAAAAATCCAATTGTCAAATTGATGTGAGATTGTTGTTGCAGAAAATAGATTAAATTCAGAAACTAACCCAACAAGAATCACCTCAATCGGATCTTTGGATCAAAAGTTATAAGCTTAGCAAGTTGACTTTTTCGAAATTGACTAGTTTGGACCAGTCCGGTCTTGGTAGTCAAGTTCGGACCACTCCGATGTAGGTTCGAAACGCTGCGATTATATTCGTTAAGTTCGGACCAGTCCGAACTTGATGATATCACCTTTTTCAGATGCGTTCGGTAAAACGTGAATTCCTGGAGATCCAGCAGTCGGATTGACCTGAAATTTTAACACAAGAAACTAGATTCTAATACGAATCTATCAATAGAAAAATCAACCCAATCAGCCTTACGGATCAAAATGTATAAACCTCGCAAGCTTACTAAGACAGAATATGACGAGAATTGATCTAACCAAACCTGTAGCTTGCAGAAAGACTTGAAGAAATTAATCTTTATTTCTCTTTCTCTAAAGTACTCCAAAACAAAATAGTACACACCCTAAAACTTGGCTCTCAGCCAATTCTCTAAAACCAATCTCTAAAAAACCGTGCATAAATAGGAGGCAGCTCCCACCTATTTATACAGAGCAAACACAAAGTCCTGAATACAACTCCATCTCCAAACATGGAAGGAGTCTGTATTTAACACAACTCAAGTTGGCCCAATATAACCAAATACAATTCTTGCACGCGTATGGCCACACTGCCATACTCACGTGACTAACAAAACTTCATGTGCACCGTTCTCTAGCCCGAACGTCCCGCATGACATCCTTGACCACTAGGACCTCGATTCCTCCAGAACCTAGTCCCGAACCTCAGTTCCTCCATTAACCTAGTTCCGGTCCCATCATCGACCACGTTCACCCTCGAGCAACACCTGCACATGAACAAACCACAAAACAATTCCGAGCACAAGTCTACGACTTGACTCAACATTAGTCCATGCAACTACTCACATGAGCATTGCATACAAATCAACTCAATTTCAAATTTGCAAAATCCTAATCCGAGCACATAAAGTTCATGCCGGATCAAAAAACTTGGTCTGGCGCACACAGGGACTAAACCCTAGAAAATACCGTTCACGACAGACGAAGAAAAACGATTCGTCGCACACGAGAAACACTCTATTTTGGAAACACTTTGGTCCGACGCAAACACTTCAAAGATCATGTTAGTCTGGCGTACATGTGTTTTGCTTAGTTGGCGTGCTATTTCCCTTGCACAGGCGTGCTATTTTCCTTTCACAAGCGTGCTCTTTGCCTTTTGCAAAACTGCTAGTAGGCGTGCTATTTTCCTCTAGGAGGCGTGCTATTTCCCTTCAGTAGGCATGCTATTTTCCTCTCGCAGACGTGCTATTTTCCTCTAGCAGGCGTGCTATTTTCCTTCAGCAGGTGTGCTATTTTTCTTCCAAGAGAGAAACTTAGCCATACAAATAGAACGAGTAAGACAACACATCCACAAGCACCACACATGCCATGAACACAAACGCTTTGCAATGCCAAAAGCATTATTGAGCCAATTTTTCAGCACATAATTTCACAGTTCAGGGAGGTGCGGAACTGATGCTTCAGCATCACTCTACCAGACAACCAACTCGCCGATCTGGTGTTCCAAGGCTTGCTTCCTCCACTACGGGAGAAATTCGGCGGTCAAGAGTTCACCGACCTGAGCCATCTTTTACACAGAGTATCGGCCTAAGAAGGCCGACTCTATGAAAACAAAGGGTTCAAAGACAAATTTAAAAGCGGTAAAGAGAAAGAAAATCCAAAAGTCAACCTCATAGAATACGAGTCAGAAGACTCGGTCGATGACGGAGAATAGACGTTAACATGGCCGAATGGGTTAAGGGAAACAAAAAACCCTTGGTATGTCCCTGGCTAAAACCAACTAAAGCCAAGTCAGAAGTCAAATACTCGTTCGACGTGGCAAAATGTGACCGTATCTTTGACCTGCTTTTGCAAGAGAAGTTGGTACGAATCCCAGAGGGCACGCCATCCCATCGACCGATGAGTTGAAAAGACGCAGGTACTGCAAGTGGCATAATTCCTTCTCACACAATACTAATGATAGCAATATTTTCTATTAGCAGATACAGTCGGCCATAGAGGATGGACGACTAAAATTTGCAGAAGTGCAGGCTCTACAAGTCAACACTGACCCCTTCCCAGTCAATATGGTCAGCTGCTCATCCAAAGGGAAAGAAATAAAATGGGATGAGGTCTGTTCGCTGTCTGTATCAGCCACAAAAGCTGATAAGAAGATAGTAAATAAATAAAAAATGATGCAGATCACGACCGGATCGATCCAGATAGAGGTCGATCAAGAGGGAAAACGGTCCAGGACGGTCAAGGTGAAGGGAAAACCTGAGACCGATAGGTGGCGCAAGGCTGAAAGGCAGTCGCCATTGAAGAAGCCCACATGGAAGATCAAGCCAACTTTTGCCCAGTTATTGTCTAAGTACGAGCTAAATGGCCAAATGGCGAGAAATATGCCCCGACGGATGCCGATGGAAGCACATCGGCCGACCGCTACTGAAAAAGCCCACGAACGATACCCTTTCTGGCTTTTCTGCTGGGAAAGAGGAATGGCACTACCATCCCCCCACATTTGTCCGATGCAGCACTATCCAGGGGAGAACCGAGAGCATCCTCTTCCTCTTGCAGTATTGGGGCAAGGTTCCAATCAGCGCCCAGGAAGCTATAGAAGGCCGATCCACGAAAGGATCACTGGGCCAAGTTAAGCACCCAATCACCCAATGAGAGCTTTCAAGGTTGAAGGGTCGAAATCGGCCGAACGAGAAGGCCGTAGAAGATCGATTCACGAGAGGATCTCTTGGCCGAAAAGGGATCAGGAGACTATCAGGGGAAAGTGCAAAGCCGATCGATCAGAATCGGCCAAATCTAAGAGCTCAGAGAGGCTAACCCCAGAGGAAACTTTAGAGGATATCCGGAAGGATAAAAAGGCAGACGCGGCTGAGTTGGCTGGAAAAATCTGTCAACCAGTAGAACCAAAACCGCGATGGTGTCCCTCTGGACTAACAAGGTCACAAAGACGTTGGCTCCAGTGCCTCAGGACGCAGGAATTTAGGGGAGCCGAGGAGGAGAAACGGAGGGAAGAAACCTTCAACAAGCTGCGCCCCGTGAAGACCTCAAAGAAGGTATGGCGTAGGAAGGACGTGGCTTTAGAAGGTTCATCCGTAGCCGAGGATGTGGAAACGCCTACGGCCGAAGACATAGGAATACATGCGGCCGAGGATGTGGAAACACCCACAGCCGATGATATAGACACTCCCGCAACGGAAAGCGTGGAATTATCTGCAGTGCAAGGCCAGACACCCCCCTTCGATGAGCATTAACATGGTTTTCACCCTGTCGGCCGAGTTCAGACCTCGGGCCACCACAGCCCTGGAATCTTGCGCACAATTGTGTCTAGGATCCCAGGAGGCGATCTTTGAAAAGCCACAAGAAGACCATCAGCATCTGAAGCCGTTGTACTTGAAAGGGCACATCAACAGCAGACCGATATCCAAGATGCTGGTAGATGGAGGCGCGACCATCAATCTGATGCCGTACTCAACGTGCAAGAAGCTTGGAAAATCCGATGAAGACCTCATTAAGACCAATATGGTCTTGAATGATTTCACGGGAGATCCAAGGGAAGCCAGAGGTGTTATGGTCACAGAGTTGACAATCGGCAGCAAAACATTGCCGACTGCCTTCTTCGTGGTAGACTCAAAGGGCAGCTACAGTGTTCTGCTAGGAAGGGATTGGATCCACTCCAACTGCTGTATCCCACCCACTATGCACCAGAAGTTGATACAATGGAACGGCGACACGGTTGAAGTAGTAGAGGCCGACACATCGACTCACATCATCATGGCCAGCCCTGACGCAAATTGTCCACATGAAGGAGCACGATGCATCTCAGGCAGAGCACGGGAAGACTGCGACTTCATCTGCATCGATGATGTAGGTATAAGTCCGATCAGCATGAAGCCTAGCGCGGTTGATCGAACCAACGAAATCTTACAACGATGGAGGCCAGCTTGAAGGCAAAGCTGTTGCAAGAGAGGGCGAGAAGCTACCAGCACGCGGTCGATAGTTCCGAGGCTATCGGGGACTTTGAAGATGACGAAAGGCTTGGGAAAGGATTTACCTCAGCCGATCCATTAGAGGAGGTAGACATACGAAACGGAGATCTAAAAAGGCTAACCTTTGTCAATGCCAGGTTTTGTGCCGAGAACAAAGAAAACCTCATAAAATTATTAAAAGAATATAATGATTACTTCGTTTGGGAGTATCACGAGATGCCCGGTTTAGACCATCAGCTTGTCAAATATCGATTTATAGTAAAACCTGGGTATCTGCCATTTAAACAGTCCCCTAGACGTTTTAATCCTGCAATGTATGAAAAAATCAAAGAAGAAATAGAACGATTATTAGAAGCCAAATTCATCAGACCATGTCGGTATGCTGAATGGGTTTCCAACATCATTCCGGTAAAAAAGAAGAACGGGAAGATTAGGGTATGCGTCGACTTCAAAGATATAAACAAAGCTACCCCTAAGGATGAATACCCGATGCCCATAGCTGATATGCTTATCGACGCTGCATCAGGGCACAAAGTCATCAGCTTCCTTGATGGCAACACGGGATACAACCAAACATTCATGGCCGAGGCCGATATTCACAAAATGGCCTTCCGATTAGGGCTGGAAATTAAGCTCGAGGCTCGGCTTAGCTCGAAGCGGCTCGACTCAGCTCGAAGTGGCAGTGAGCCGAGCTCGAGCCTACTATTCAGCTCGCTTAGCTAACGAGCCGAGCCCGAGCCGGCTCGCGAGCGGCTCGTTGGCTCGTTACCGCCGGAAATATGACCATATAAATACACTGGAAGGTATACATGAGCATGCCAGGTAATGATTTGTTATAACTGAATTAAATACAGAATGGCATCGAGTCCTTGATGAACAGAGTAGGTGAGCAGAAAATTATTTTGCCAGTGGACCAAACTAAATGCAACAAGATACCACACTACTCCGTATTTGAGTTTTGTAGATCAAACATGACAATGTTTAAATTAGCTCCAACACAATAACAAAATCACACGGTAATACAAAGCAGTGCATCTGAATGAAATATAATTGTTGTCTGTTGACATACACTGAACGATCCCATGTACTGAAGCAAACATATGTACATGTTGTTTAATGCTTACGTGCAACTTGTTTATACCATACTTGCGATCAAATGTCATTTTAGAATACTCATTCATACTAATGTACACCAATGGTTCCATCTGAGCATTTCCTTTCCCAAAAGAAATAACATGGCATTACAATATCATCAAATGTTTATAGATGAGAGAGTCCAATGCCATCAATGGCCCATCAACAAGAACGCAAACATTGAACGGGATAATGCAAAAATTACAAAAGTCCAGAGGTCCAAATTACAACTGACTTGGCACATTAAACAAAAGTTCAGAGGTCCAAATTACAAAAGTCCAGAGGTCCAAATTACAAAAGTCCAGAGGTCCAAATTACAACTGACTTGGCACTTGATGATTTGCATTACAAACACCTGGCCTTCTTCCAACTGCTTTTATGGGTGCAAACAAGAGAACAGTAAGTATTGCACTCAACAAACACATATGACATATAAATCGTTTTAGGACAAAATATTCAAGGTATGGCATTGACTAGTGAATTCAAGGTATGGCATTGACTTGAGCTAATCAAACTAAGTAAAACATACCTTCAGAATTAGTTGTTGTCTACCACGCTCTTAGGAAATGGAATGTTCTGAATGTCATCCTCATCATCTTCTTCCTGAAAAGAGTTATAATAACCAAATTAGCCATGAGTTAAATTAAAGAGAATTGGAAAAGGTAGATTATACTATAAATGAACATACCACAAACATAGGTGCTTTTGAATCATTATGGGCACCTCTAATCTAGCTAGAAGCACACACCAATGCCTCCACCATAGTTGGTCGCAGAGAGCTTCGATAATCATCTAGAACTCTAACCCCGGTGCTGAAAGTTGATTCCAAAGACACGAAGCTGGCTGGTATAGTTAAGAAATGCTTCGCCATCTTTGACACTACCAGAAATCTATGTGTATTTAACTTCCACCACTCAAGCAAATTGAACTCCTTGTTTGACAAGCTCTCATTCATCTCATCTAGATAGATGAGCAACTCGCTATTCGATGGATTTGAAGAAGATGAAGATAAGAAGGACTGAAACTCACTTGAGCTTGAGGGTAAGTACATGCTTGTATCCATAGACAAAGAGGAGGATGCATTAGATTTAAGAGTAGCCTTCTTATGCCGATGTGCCATCTCAAATTTTTCATATAGCTTCTGTAACTCTTGAAGAACATCAGCGTACTCACTTTCAGCTTTTGAGGATTCATTAATTTTTCGAAAGAACCACTCAACATATCTCATCTTGTACCTTGGGTCTAGAATAGTAGCAAGCAGCATGACATTGTTCTTTTCTTCCCAATACTTGTTGAACTTTTGCATCATTGCAATGGCCATACCATTCAAATTTGTATCTTCATCAGCAATAGCAGCTCTTAATGCAATCTTGACATTCACAATGTGAGGATAAAAAATATTTGCAGTGGGATATTTCAAAGCTGAAAATACAGTAGTAACTTGAGCCAAACTCTTAAGTATTGGCTCAATGGATATTAACAATGCCCATTCTTAACTTGTAGGCTCCCATCTATAGTTTGTATCCAAATCAGCATATGCCAAAAATGCATCCTTATAGGCAATTGCAGTACTTAACATCTTGTATGTGGAACTCCACCTTGTTGTGACATCAAGTTTCAGTCCATCCCCAATTGTTAGTGCTAGTGATCTGCAAATTTCTATAAACTTGTGCATGCGAGAAGGAAACTTCTTTATGTACTTAATTGATTCTCTGATATTGCTTATCAAAGGTGCTAAGACTGCTATCCCATCATTCACAACCAAATTAATGATGTGAGCACAATAACGGACATGAAAAATACTTTGCAATGAAAGCAGTTGACTGTCTAGCGGCAAACTTAGCCTTTAAACCCCTAACGGCAACATCATTGTTGGAAGCATTATCTAGAGTGATTGAGATGATTTTGTCCTCTATCTTCCATTCAGCAACACAGTCAAACAATGCTTGAGCAATCACATTTCCAGTATGTGGAGGGTCTAACTCAATGAAACTCAGCACACGACATTGCATATTCCAATTTCTATCAATATAATGTGCAACTACACACATATAAGAAAGTGTTTGGTTGGATGTCCACAAATCAGTAGTTAAACATATGTTGTCCACAACTCTAAGGCTCTTAAGGATTTCTTTCTCGGACTCAAAAACCTTCAAGCATTCACTTCTTATAGTCTTTCTACCCATAAACTCATAAGAAGGATTTAAGTACTTCATCAATATGTTAAACCATGTGTGCTCTACCATCCTAAATAGATACTCATGAGCTATTATCCTCTTAGCAATTAATTTCTGAGTTTGCTCAGGACTATACTCACTAGGAGAGACCACAACAGGAGAACTAGAATCACTTGAATAATTGAGAAGAGCTTGCTTTTTCTTCTTAGCCAACTTGTTCAAGAACGGTGCATACATTTTCATGTGCCTCCCAAGGTGTGAGGTAGCTGAACCTTGTTTGTAAGAATACAACTTATAGCAGAACAAACACTTTGTATTGGTGATAGTTGCACCTTTCTCTATCGCAGATGGCACATTGACCTTCTCAAAATTCTTCCAAACTCCTAAACATCGCTTGCCTGTTTTTGTGGGGGCATCAGGGGCCGAGTTCGAGGTATGTGCTCCTTCTCCCTCGTCCAGAATCTCATCCTCATACATAACATCGTTCATGTCGAATGAGTTATCTTCCTCATCCCGGTTCAACTCCTTGCATCAAATCAATGTATCCAAAATTAACACCTTACAATCAAAATCATTATCATGCAAATTAATAATCAGCTACACATTAAACAAAAACATGAAATAGCAACATTCTTGTTTCTCAGAAACAGAATCATAATCAATCTCACAGTCAACAATCAACAATTCCACAGTGCATCAACAATCAATTTCACAGTCAACAATTGACAATCAAAACTTCATCCTACTATGTCATTATAGCCAGGATGATTCATCAACATTCAACAATAAACAATCTCACATCTTGGGATTGATTATCACTATCTCACAGTCAAATCAACAATCTCACAGTGCATCAACAATCAATTTCACAGTCAACAATCAACAATCAAAACTTCATCCTACTGTGTCATTATAGCCAGGATGATTCATCAACATTGAATAATCAACAATCTCACATCTTAGGATTGATTATCACTATCTCACAGTCAACAATCTACAATCTCACAGTGCATCAACATTCTTGTTTCTCAAAATTCTTGTCAACATAGATCATTATCAATCTCACAGTCAACAATCAACAATCAATCTCCATGGCACCAGTTCACAAATCACAACTCACCGAGTCAGTTGATGCTACTGCTGGTGGTGGACCTGCTGGTGTGGAGCCAATGGAGGCAGCGCCGAGAACGGTGGTGCCGTCGCCGTGTACTGCTGGAGGTGTGGAGCCAATGGAGGCAGCGCCGAGAATGATGGCGCCTCACTTCTTCTTCTTCTGTGGTCGCTCCATGGGGGGAGGCTAGCGATGAGGTGGAGGGAGGGCCGGCCGACCGGAGGAGGCGGAGAAGGGGTGGAGGGCAGGAGGGATGGAGTCGCTCAGGGACGGGGTGCCGGGGAGGTCAACCGCTTGCTCGCTCAGGCCTCAGGGGCTCGGCCGCTCGGCTCGGGGGACGGGGCGCTGGCTGCCGGGGCAGAACCGCAGAGTGTAACATCCCAAAATTTGGGTTTTCAAAAATTTTTGGTTTAGTTTAGCTTCCCAAAAATTTTCGTTGATTTTCTCGCGTGTATAAAGCTTTATTTGAATTTTCTAAAAGCTAAAACAATTTAATTTGATTATTCTTAACCTCAAATAAAATAAAATAAATTTTATTTGGATTCCTTGTGCTTCAAGAAATTTTTCTGTAATGTTTGAGATTTTTCGGAGCTCGTTTGGTATTTATTAGATTTATTCGGGATCGATTTGTATTAAGCCCTTTTGTTGAAATTAATTAATTATTTGGAAAAGTTTATATAAAGTTTTGTTGAAAATATTTTATTTGAGTTCAAAATATCTCAAAATATTTTCTAGAATTTTTCGGAGCTCGTTTACTATTTATTGGATTTGTTCGGAATCGATTTGTATTAAGCCCTTTTATTGAATTTAATTAATTATTTGGAAAAGTTTATATAAAGTCTTGTTGCAAATATTTTATTTGAGTTCAAAATATCTCAAAATATTTTCTAGAATTTTTCCAGAATTTTTCGGGTATTTTTAATGCCTCAAATGATTTATTTGAATTTTCGGAATCATTTTTATTCGAAAATGCCACGTGTCGCCACCACAGCACGCCACGTCAGCCCTAATCCGATTCATGCACGGAAGGTGCTCGTTTAAATGCCTACAAGGCTCGTTTTTGCTGCAAACGCGTCCAAATTTTTTTTGCTTGACCTAGCCACCACCCCTAACCTTTGTAAACCTCCCACACGTCCCCTAGACCTCAGATCAATTTTCTAAAATTCCAAAACCGCCGTGAGAAGCCCCGATGTCGCCCGACGATGGCCGAACTTTGGAGCCACGTCCCGGGAAGCTCGTCGACTCTTTTCAAGATCCGTCTTTGACATGGTGTGCCACAAGGTACCATCTGCTTGCTGTCCAAAATTCAGCCAATTTGGCCCACGAGATCAAAAGTTATGGCCGTTTCAATATCGAATCTTGCCGAGGCCATAACTCCCTCAATTTTTCGAGTTTGACTGTGAAATTTTTTGTGTAGAATCCTGGGGATGTCCTATACATGAGGCACATCTTCCCTCACGGTTTTGCCCTCTGGATTGGGCGCAGAAAAATAATTTCTCCGATCAGACTGCGATCAGACTGCGTTTCAGACAGCGGCAAACTTCCTCGCGCGTTCCCCGCTATTCCAGAAGGTATTTCTTTGAGCCACCTGCGTCACGGTGTGCCTCTTTGTACCATATAGCTCTCGGTTAAATTTTGTCAAGTTCCGATAATTATTCTACAAGTTATGGCCGTCCAAAATTTAGATCTGAAACCCGTTAACCGGCAGTTTGTGATCAATCCGGAGGGGCACCGCAAAATACGCCTATACCGTTGAGTTCATATCGCCGCGTTCTATGTAGTAGACATTCCCCCTTTGCCATCCAATCCTTCGAATTTTTTTTATATATTTAAGCCACCGTTTAGCCGTCGGCGCGCGTCGCCTTTTGACGCCGGCTATTTTAGTTCGCCCCGGTCGTGTTGGCGCGTCCGGTGGATCATCATGTACTGTTTTGGTCCATTCTTAGAATTCTTTTGGCCTCCGTTTGCCGTCAGAGCCGATTCCGGCCTAAAACCGTCGTTTTCGGCTTAACCCGTTGTTGCCGGTTCGCGTTTCGGTTAGCCGTCCTTGGTAGCGTTTTGTCGTGGCCATGGCGTTGCACCGACGGTCGCTACCTTGTTTCATGAGTATCCTATCATTGTTTAACCTCTTCCGTTAACGTTCGCCGTTAACGATCCACCGTTAACGTTTTGCCGTTAACGTTCCTCTGTTAACGTTTCACCGTTAACGCTCCATCGTTAACGTTCCACCGTTAACGCTCCGTCGTTAACGTTTCGCCGTTAACGTTCCACTGTTAACATTCCGCCGTTAACGTTTCAACGTTAATGTCCCACCGTTAACGTTTCACCGTTAACGTTCCGTCGTTAACATTCCACCGTTAATGTTTCCTAGTTAACGCTCCGCCGTTAACGCTTCATCGTTAATTCTTGGCTCTCATCGCTTCGTTGTCATCGCATGCGTGCATTCATGCAAGAGCCCTAGTGCGATGTCCTCATCTTTTCTATCATCGTGATGTGAGCCTAGCCTCATCGTCATATCATCTTCAAAGCCGAATCAAAACCCTAACCTAAGACCGGTTCGATGAACTAAGTTCATCGTGAGCCGCGTTGTTATCTTTGCAATCTTTCCCGTTGTTTCAATCGTGGTAAGACATTTGTCTTGTCTTATCCCTGAAAACCTAATCTGCCTTTAATCGAGAATTCATCCGTGGACTTGGTCGATAGACCATTGGCCATCTGTCTTACCCCTGTGCCCGATCTATCCATCTCTCTTTTGTTTGACTGTGTCCGTTCGGTCAACAAAAGTCAACTTCGAGAATCAGTTTAGTTCAATGTGAACTAACATATCCTTATGGACCCGATCTATAGATCGAGTGCCCATATGTCACTATCTGTCCAATCAAGATAATAACTTCGGAAGAAATATTCTTCAGAATATTCTTCTTCTTTCCCAGTTATTAATCTTTCCCTTTTCGGTGTCTTCCGAGAGCCCGTTCTCTTTTGTCTAACCTTCGATCTAATCCAATCAAGTTCCTAAATTCATCCAAGCCGTTGTGCCCAATGCTGTTCGTTCTTAATTTGGAGTTTAATTGATTTGTCTTTTGAGTTTTGTTGTCTTTGTGTTTCTTTATCGTTAGACGCATCGTCCGAAAATCGTTCTACGGGCTGAAGATCAAGGAAGTGAAGATCGAAGGTCGAGGATCAAGAATCAAGGATAAAGAGTAAAGAACATTAAAAGTTGCAAGGGCCAGGCAAGTTGTGCTTTGACCATGTTGATCCCATTTTGAAATTAATTTGATTTAAATTATTGAATGCTAGTTCAATTAGAAAATGCTTTAATTAATTTTGGGAGATTAGTTAATTGCCTTGATGATGTATGCCACCTTGACATAAAGAATTGTATGCCATGAACCCCTTGTCACCCGAGTTGAGGATTAATTAGTTGGACATTATTAAATTGCCAACATGGGTGTTTAGACCGTTGTAGTATAATGCCTAGACCTGCCACGTATACATGACATGATTTTGGACAAATTATATGGTAATATTGACTTAATGAGATATGGAACGTGTTTTTGAGAAGTGTCATGTGTTGTTGATGATGACGTTGATGGCACGTGGTGCAGGGAAATCAACTGGGGGTTTGATAAATAGTTTTCGACCGGGGCATGTGGCAAGAAATGATCGGGTGGGCCAGTTGTGGCACCGGGAATGTTGCTTTGGTTCTTCAGGTAGTCTTGCCCTGGTCACCCTAAGGACTTAACCTTGCAAGCCTTTGAACTGAATCAATCATAAAACCACATGTCTGTAATGGGACGGACCTAGTTGAGTAAGTTACTAATAACTTGCATGTGGTACCTGGGGGTGTCAACTACATCTTTTGTGTAGCTTGAAGGGGGAGCGTACCAGGGCTGCGGCATGGTACCCATCCAACGGTATGTCGGTCCCATACTTCGCCTCTGTTAAGGGAAGGGATGGTTTATGGCAAAAACCGGAGAGGTTCACTTGTGTAGTTAGAAGTCTCCGAAAGGCTTTGTTATGATCGCTCATTCGCATACTCTTGTATGGCGATTCACGGCTGACGTGGTGAGTTGATTGTATCTTGTGAGTAAAGTGTATAACCTCTGCAGAGTGTAAAATCTATTCGAATAGCCGTGTCATGATCTTTGGACAATGCTCAGGGATTACATTCAAGGGTTAGCTTTTCATAAAATTGATCTTGGGTTTGGAGGCAGTTTGCCTGTGGAAAAGTGATAACTGTTTAAGGATGTAGAATGGTTTACTTGTGGAATAACTGTGAAAACTATTACTGTCATTATTTGTTTTACCGCTTTACAATCTATTATGTTTATTTATGATTGTTGCTTTTCTGCAAAATAACCATTCAGCTTGTTACTAGGAATAAGCTATGCATATAGTTATTAGACTTGCATTCTGTGCATGACTTGCTGAGTGCTTTATGTACTCACCCCTTGCAAACAAACAATCACCAGTGAGCAAAAGTTTACATCGTCGAAGAAGAAGAAGTTCCGTGAGAAGGCGATTATCTAGGAGTCGAACCCTGTCAGTTGCCTGTGGCGTATTGATCGGATTCACCGATGTTCTTCGTTCTGCTGCTGCTCATTTGGAGTTGAAGCCGTCAAGGCTTCGCAAGTGTGAGGTTGACCTTAAGGTCGTTCAATAGTTTATATTCTATTATTGAGTTATTTTTACTATTCCGTTGTGTATGATTGTGATATTCATCTATGTTGAGACTGTGTGCACTAGCGTGATCCTGGACTAGTGCTGAATACACATAGGGTCCGGATTTGCACATTCGGGTCCCGACAGAGGTGGTATCAGAGCCATACTGATTGTAGGTCTTGACCTTAGATAGATTGGCCGTCTTTAGGAGCTTCAAAATTATTTTCTAAAAAGAAAATTTAACTTGAAAGAATAATACATTCTTGACTTATCTTATTCTTCCATTCTTTCCTCTTTGCTGAAAGTTCTATCCTTCCCTTTGATTTAAATGGAAATCTTACCTGAGTTGTTCCGAATAGTTAACGATGTTTCATACTTAAGGATAAAGTACTGGATGTCGCCATCAACCCTGAAGATCGTGAAGTAAGAAATCATCGAGCTCAAAGAGAAGTGGATCGATGAAGTGTTCCAGAAGCTTGAAGAACCAGTGCTTAGTAGTAAGTTGAGACTCATGTGTGAGAGTCGCGTCTCTTAAGATAGGAGTGTTACCCTTTTAGACGCTAGATTATTGTGTGCTTAGGAATTTGGTTCTTCATTGATTGCTGAGTGTGCTGTATGTGTTGCAAAGCTGTTAGGCTTGGATAAGCAACCATACCAAGTTCTTAATAATGTTTGTATAAGTTTTTGGATTAAACCTGTTCTCTCCGCAATAGGATTCTTGAACCTCATCTATGCTTTTCCCTCTTACCCAAAACCCTGGAGTGGACAAAAGATGGAAAGGACCGTCCGCAGCTGTGATTCCGAGGCAATTCAAGTTAGTACAATTGCTACTACTAGTGTTAGTGACAACGCAGATAGTGACCAGCAGCTGTCCACCGCACTAACCTTTACAATTCAACACTTGGATGAGTTTTTCACTACTCAAACTCAGCTCATGCAGACAATGATGCAACAGATGAATGTTATCAATGCTAAAATCAACCCCTCCACAACTAAAGTCACAACCTCCTGTTCACAGTCAAAGTTTGCCTTGTCCATGAAGACCAAACCACCCACGTTTGATGGATCAACCACTCTCAAGGACGCAAAAATATGGCTTCGTGTCATAGAAGAGAAGCTTTATTTGGTGCAAAGTGAAGATAAAGAGAAGGTTCCCTATGCTACATGCCAGTTAGAAGGAGATGCATTAGTCTGATGGAGAGGTTTCTACCCCACCTCTGAGGATGAACATACCATCACTTGGTTAGAGTTTACCACCGCCTTTTTGTCGGATCTTTACCTCGTCAAAAGATAGTGGAACCACAGTAAGGTCAAGGAAGAATGGTGCCTCCGCACTCGATACCATACCTGGACGTTGTTCTTTGAAGTGTTGCCATCCAGAGAAGTCAGAAGATCGTGCATGCATCCGATATGGAGAAATAGGACACACTGCTGATGAACAGGTAATCAATTGTTTCAGCTGTGAAGGAAGCCATTTACCCGGAGAATGTCCTATGTGCAGCATCACATGCTATCTTTGAGAAGGTCGTGATCACTGCCCATCTCAATGTTCCCTGGATTCAGTAGTGACCGCTGTGACTCAGCATCAGCGAGAGAATTTTCGAGCTGTCATTGCTCAAGAGTTAGCAAAAAGAGAAGGATTGTCATCCGCACCAGCTGTGACACGTGAAGAAAAGAAGAAGAAGCATGTCAACCCTATCCATCTACCTCAGGAAATCAGTAATACTTGGTCACCATGGAATTGTTTCTTGTGTGATAAATGAGGTCATTGGCCTAGAGAATGCCCCATCAACCCGGCACGATGACCCAAACATTCATGTTACAACTGTGGTGAGTTAGGTCATTGTGTTAAGGAATGCCCACAGAAAGATCAAGCCATTTCTGAAGACATGATCATTCCAGAAATTACTGCAGTAAAGTTTGTAACACCAAAAGTGAGTGGTAAGACTACGAGAGTAATTAGCGTAAGGAGTCAGTTGAAGCAAGAGGAGTTGGTTAACAAAGGCCTTAACCTAAAAGATGAGTGCAAGGAATTGGAAGACCACCGCAAGCGTCAAAAAGTTTGTCAAAAAGGACCACCACAACAGCGAATGAGGAGTGCCCCTCAACAACTCAGTTGCCATACTGCTCAGATTTTGTTTGAGGCACTTTCACCTATGCTTCTCCCCGATGGTCAGAGTTTCCATAACATCAACCTAGTGAAACGTTCTCAAGCAAGAAGCTTGCTGTCTAGAAATTGTTGTGCCTGTCGTCAACCAGAACATTTTGCTAACCGCTGCCCTCAGAAGAAAGTGATCACTATGGATCACATCGATCTCAGCTCTACCCCTACCAAGACCGGTGCTACATCATGTGGAAGCCAACGGATGTCAGTCAAGCGTTGCTTGAGATGCAAGGAGCCGGGGCACTTTGCTAATAGTTGTTCTAGGAGAAAAGGTATTATACCTGCCCACTTCAATCCTAGTCCTTCACCTACCGAGACACTTACGCCAGAAAGTGAATTGTGAAGCAGTTCAAGATGAAGCCATGCCGCAAGCGCCAGCAAAAGTCATGTCAACCACATTATGACTGATAAAGGTTAGGAGGCATCAGATGTTGTACTGATCAAAAGTCATATATGATGCAGAATGTTGGAAGTTAAATTGTTCCTTGTCAAGATTAAGTTTTTGATAAAGCTCATCACCTTGGAAACCATGCTTGAGATGTTTATACCTGGAATTAAATTAGTCACCCAAGCGAAAGGTGGTTTTTGGTCTATGGTTAGAGATGTAGTCAGTTAAGGGAAATTAAAGTGTTCCGAGATAAAGTTGCTATCGAGTTACCTTTAGTATACCTGAGACAGCTGAGAACCATCCATTCCTTTATGGTTGAGTCAAGAAGATGGATGTGCCATCACATCGGAGGAAAGAGTTGCTGCGTGTGCTTAATAACTAACAAAGGATAATTGTCTACCTGAAGAATTACTCTAGCCACCGCAGTGTACGCCAGCCAGCCAATACCATTACCCCAATAATAGTTGAAGCTTGAGTTCAATATGCATGAGTACCTAGTTGAAATGGAGTTTAAGTCAGTACTGGGGAATCAAGCCGACAAGGATAGTGCCAGACCAACAGGAATGTCGTTCAAGTCTTGATGAAGACCGCATAATTGCAAGTAAGCTTTGTTGTCAGATACAGCTTGTCCAATTTCTAGAAGAAGCAGAAAATCAAGTGTTCAGGAACAAAAGCAAGGAGCCTATCAATGGAGTTGCCAGAAACGTCAGCATAAGTGCAGGAGACGTTCAAGATTTTCTGACAAAGAAGGTATCAAGATTTTCCGCAGAAGAAGTGCCTTCTTGTGCCAGAGAAGCAGACACAGTTAAAGTCAGTGGAGTTGCAAGAGGATCTAATCCGCAAGGATCAGCCTACAAAATTTTGGATGTTATCAAGCGCTTGTTCAGAAGTGACCCTGTCCAGTATGCAGTTACTTGGAAGTTTGAAGAAGCTCAAGTGTTGAGTCCCCTGAACCTATTTCTATAGTCAGCCCTGAATCTCAGGGACGAGATTCTGTTAAGGGGGGAGGTTTGTAACATCCCAAAATTTGGGTTTTCAAAATTTTTTGGTTTAGTTTAGCTTCCCAAATATTTTCGTTGATTTTCTCGCGTGTATAAAGCTTTATTTAAATTTTCTAAAAGCTAAAACAATTTAATTTGATTATTCTTAACCTCAAATAAAATAAATTTAATTTTATTTGGATTCCTTGTGCTTCAAGAAATTCTTCTGTAATTTTTGAGATTTTTCGGAGCTCGTTTGCTATTTATTAGATTTATTCGGGATCGATTTGTATTAAGCCCTTTTGTTGAAATTAATTAATTATTTGGAAAAGTTTATATAAAGTTTTGTTGCAAATATTTTATTTGAGTTCAAAATATCTCAAAATATTTTCTAGAATTTTTCTAGAATTTTTCGGAGCTCGTTTACTATTTATCAGATTTATTCGGAATCGATTTGTATTATGCCCTTTTATTGAAATTAATTAATTATTTGGAAAAGTTTATATAAAATCTTGTTGCAAATATTTTATTTGAGTTCAAAATATCTCAAAATATTTTCTAGAATTTTTCCAGAATTTTTCGGGTATATTTAATGCCTCAAATGATTTATTTGAATTTTTGGAATCGTTTTTATTCGAAAATGCCACGTGTCGCCACCACAGCGCGCCACGTCAGCCCTAATCCGATTCATGCACGGAAGGTGCTTGTTTAAATGCCTACAAGGCCCGTTTTTGCTCCAAACGCGTCCAAATTTTTTTTGCTTGACATAGCCACCACGCCTAACCTTTGTAGACCTCCCACACATCTCCTAGACCTCAGATCAATTATCTAAAATTCCAAAACCGCCGCGAGAAGCCCTGATGTCGCCCGACGACGGCCGAACTTTGGAGTCGCATCCCGGGTAGCTCGTCAATTCTTTTAGAGATCCGTCTTTGCCATGGTGTGCCACAAGGTACCATCTACTTTCTGTCCAAAATTCAGCCAATGTGGCCCATGAGATCAAAAGTTATGGCCGTTTCAATGTCGAATCTTGCCGAGGCCATAACTGCCTCAATTTTTCGAGTTTGACCATGAAATTTTTTGTGTAGACTCCTGGGGATGTCCTGTACATGATGCACATCTTGACTTATGGTTTTGCTCTCTAGATTTGGTGCAGAAAAATAATTTCTCCGATCAGACTGTGTTTCAAACAACGGCAAACTTCCTCACGCGTTCCCCGCTGTTCTAGAAGGTATTTCTTCGAGACACCTGCGTCACGGTGTGCCTCTTGGTGCAATCTAGCTCTCGGTCAAATTTCGTCAAGTTCTGATAAATATTCTAGAAGTTATGGCCGTCCAAAGTTTAGATCTGAAACCCGTTAATCGGCAGTTTGTGATCAATCCGGAGGGGCGCCGAAAAATCTTCCTATACCGTTGAGTTCGTATCGCCGCGTTCTACGTGGTAGACATTCCCCCTTTGCCATTCAATCATCCGAATTTTTTTATATATATTTATGCCTTCGTTTAGCTGTCGCCGCGCGTCGCCTTTTGACGCCGGCTATTTTAGTTCGCTCCGGTCGTGTTGGCGCGTCCGGTGGATCATCATGTACTGTTTTGGTCAATTCTTAGAATTCTTTTGGCCTCCGTTTGCCATCGGAGCCGATTCCGGCCTAAAACCGCCGTTTTCGGCTTAACCCGTTGTTGCTGGTTCGCGTTTCGGTTAGCCGTCCTTGGTAGCGTTTTGTCGCGGCCATGTCGTTGCACCGACGGTCGCTACCTTGTTTCATGAGTATACTATCATTGTTTAACCTCTGCCATTAACGTTCACCGTTAACGATCCACCGTTAACGTTTCATCGTTAACGCTCCATCGTTAACGTTCCACCGTTAACGCTCCGTCGTTAACATTTTGCCGTTAACGTTCCACTGTTAACATTCCGCCGTTAACGTTTCACCGTTAATGTCCCACCGTTAACGTTTCACCGTTAACGCTCCACCGTTAACGTTCCGTCGTTAACATTCCACCGTTAATGTTTCCTAGTTAACGCTCCGCCGTTAACGCTTCATCGTTAATTCTTGGCTCTCATCGCTTCGTTGTCATCGCATGCGTGCATTCATGCAAGAGCCCTAGTGTGATGTCCTCATCTGTTCTATCATCGTGATGTGAGCCTAGCCTCATCGTCATATCATCTTCAAAGCCGAATCAAAACCCTAACCTAAGACCGGTTCGATGAACTAAGTTCATCGTGAGCCGCATTGTTATCTTTGCAATCTTTCCCGTTGTTTCAATCGTGGTAAGACATTTGTCTTGTCTTATCCCTGAAAACCTAATTTTCCTTTAATCGAGAATTCATCAGTGGACTTGGTCGATAGACCATTGGCCATATGTCTTACCCCTGTGCCCGATCTATCCGTCTCTCTTTTGTTTGACTGTGTCCGTTCAGTCAACAAAAGTCAACTTCGAGAATCAGTTTAGTTCATTGTGAACTAACATATCCTTATGGACCCGATCTATAGATCGAGTGCCCATATGTCACTATCTGTCCAATCAAGATAATAACTTCGGAAGAAATATTCTTCAGAATATTATTCTTCTTTCCCAGTTATTAAACTTTCCCTTTTCGGTGTCTTCCGAGAGCCCGTTCTCTTTTGTCTAACCTTCGATCTAATCCAATCAAGTTCCTAAATTCATCCAAGCCATTGTGCCCAATGCTGTTCGTTCTTAATTTGTAGTTTAATTTATTTGTCGTATTTGTGTTTCTTTATCGTTAGACGCGTCGTCCGAAAATCATTCTACGGGCTGAAGATCAAGGTAGTGAAGATCGAAGGTCGAGGATCAAGAATAAAGGATAAAGAGTAAAGAACATTAAAAGTTGCAAGGGCCAAGCAAATTGTGCTTTGACCATGTTGATCCCATTTTGAAATTAATTTGATTTAAATTATTGAATGCTAGTTCAATTAGAAAATGCTTTAATTAATTTTGGGAGATTAGTTAATTGCCTAGTTGATGTATGCCACCTTGACATAAAGAATTGTATGCCATGAACCCCATGTCACCCTAGTTGAGGATTAAGTAGTTGGACATTATTAAATTGCCAACATGGGTATTTAGACCGTTGTAGTATAATGCTTAGACCTGCCACGTATACATGACATGATTTTGGACAAATTATATGGTAACATTGACTTAATGAGATATGGAACGTGTTTTTGAGAAGTGTCATGTGTTGTTGATGATGACGTTGATGGCACGTGGTGCAGGGAAATCAACTGGGGGTTTGATAAATAGTTTTCGACCGGGGCATGTGGCAAGAAATGATCGGGTGGGCCAGTTGTGGCACCGGGAATGTTGCTTTGGTTCTTCAGGTAGTCTTGCCCTGGTCACCCTAAGGACTTAACCTTGCAAGCCTTTGAACTGAGTCAATCATACAACCACATGTCTGTAATGGGACGGACCTAGTTGAGTAAGTTACTAATAAATTGCATGTGGTACCTGGGGGTGTCAACTACATCTTTTGTGTAGCTTGAAGGGGGAGCATACCAGGGCTGCGGCATGGTACCCATCCAACGGTATGTCGGTCCCATACTTCGCCTCTGTTAAGGGAAGGGATGGTGTATGGCAAAAACCAGAGAGGTTCACTTGTGTAGTTAGAAGTCTCCGAAAGGCTTTGTTATGATCGCTCATTCGCATACTCTTGTATGGCGATTCACGGCTGACGTGGTGAGTTGATTGTATCTTGTGGGTAAAGTGTATAACCTCTGCAGAGTGTAAAATCTATAGCCGTGTCCGCGGTCAAGGGTTAGTTTTTCATAAAATTGATCTTGGGTTTGGAGGCAGTTTGCCTGTGGAAAAGTGATAACTGTTTAAGGATGTAGAATGGTTTACTTGTGGAATAACTGTGAAAACTATTACTGTCATTATTTGTTTTACCGCTTTACAATCTATTATGTTTATTTATGATTGTTGCTTTTCTGCAAAATAACCATTCAGCCAGTTACTTGGAATAAGCCATGCATATAGTTATTAGACTTGCATTCAGTGCATGACTTGCTGAGTGCTTTATGTACTCACCCCTTGCAAACAAACAATCACCAGTGAGCAAAAGTCTACATCGTCGAAGAAGAAGAAGTTCCGTGAGACGGCAATTATCTAGGAGTCGAACCCTGTCAGTTGCCTGTGGCGTGTTGATGGGATTCACCGATGTTCTTCATTCCGCTGCAGCTTATTTGGAGTTGAAGCCGTTATGGCTTCGCAAGTGTAAGGTTCACCTTAAGGTCGTTCAATAGTTTATATTCTATTATTGAGTTATTTTTACTATTCCGTTGTGTATGATTGTGATATTCATCTATGTTGAGATTGTTTGCACTAGCGTGATCCTGGACTAGTGCTGAATACACAGAGGGTCCGGATTTGCACATTCGGGTCCCGACAGAGGTGGTATCAGAGCCATATTGACTGTAGGTCTTGACCTTAGATAGATTGGCCGTCTTTAGGAGCTTCAAAATTATTTTCTAAAAAGTAAATTTAACTTGAAAGAATAATACATTCTTGACTTATCTTATTCTTTCATTCTTTCCTCTTTGCTGAAAGTTCTATCCTTCCCTTCGATTTAAATGGAAATCTTACCTGAGTTGTTCCGAATAGTTAACGATGTTTCACACTTAAGGAGAAAGTACTGGATGTCGCCGTCAACCCTGAAGATCGTGAAGTAAGAAATCATCGAGCTCGAAGAGAAGTGGATAGATGAAGTGTTCCAGAAGCTTGAAGAACCATTGCTTAGTAGTAAGTTGAGACTCATGTGTGAGAGTCGCGTCTCTTAAGATAGGAGTGTTACCCTTTTAGACGCTAGATTATTGTGTGCTTAGGAATTTGGTTCTTCATTGATTGCTGAGTGTGCAGTTTGTGTTGCAAAGCTTTTAGGCTTGGATAAGCAACCATACCAAGTTCTTAATAATGTTTGTATAAGTTTTTGGATTAAACCTGTTCTCCCCGCAATAGGATTCTTGAACCTCATCTACGCTTTTCCCTCTTACCCAAAACCCTGGAGTGGACAAAAGATGGAAAGGACCGTCCGCAGCTATGATTCCGAGGCAATTCAAGTCAGTACAGTTGCTACTACTAGTGTTAGTGACAACGCAGATAGTGACCATCAGCTGTCCACCGCACTAACCGTTACAATTCAACACTTGGATGAGTTTGTCCTTGCTCAAACTCAGCTCATGCAGACAATGATGCAACAGATGAATGTTATCAGTGCTAAAATCAACCCCTCCACAACTAAAGTCACAACCTCCTGTTCACAGTCAAAGTTTGCCTTGTTCATGAAGACCAAACCACCAACGTTTGATTTAAGGTTGACCTTAAGGTCGTTCAATAGTTTATATTCTATTATTGAGTTATTTTTACTATTCCGTTGTGTATGATTGTGATATTCATCTATGTTCAGACTGTGTGCACTAGCGTGATCCTAGACTAGTGCTGAATACACAGAGGGTCCGGATTTGCACATTCGGGTCCCGACACAGAGGCACGGAGCCGCGGAGGAGTCGGGTAGGGGGACAGGGTCACGGGGGGAGGCGACGGCCAACAAGGCGACGGGGCCATGGGAGGCAGCAAGGCGATGGAGACTCCTGAGCGAAAGCTGGAGCCGGGCTGTCGGGCTGCCGGGGAGGCGCCGCCATCGAAGGCCGAACCCTAGATTGGGGAGAGGAATAGAGGAGCCTAGAGTGGAGAATGGAATGGAGAGTTGGAGTCTTGGAGATAGACAAGAGCGGGGATGGGCCAACGGGGAGCCTTCGCCTCTCGGTCCAGGATTGGTAACGTGTGGCCGGCTCACGAGCCGTAATGAGCTAGCTCAAGGCTTGATCGAGCTCGATCCGAGCTCAATTTGTAGCTTGATACAGTCAACGAGGCGAGTCCGGCTTGGCTGGCAAACTGACTAGCTCAGTCGACCCGAGCTCGGTTCGGCTCGATTCCACCCCTACTTTCGATGCCCTGGAATGTTAGGATTGTTTGAATGGGTTGTCATGACATTCAGATTGAAGAACGCTGGAGCTATTTATCAAAGGGCCATGAATCTGATCTTTCACGAGTTGATCGGTCACATTGTAGAGAGATATATAGACGACATGGTGGTAAAGTCGGCAGGAGACAAACAACATTTGGCTGACTTGGAAGAAGTATTCAAAAAGACGTAGATGCACAGTTTGAAGATGAATCCACTGAAGTGCGCATTTGGAGTGTTGAGTGGGCAATCTCTTGGGTTCATGGTGCACGAAAGAGGAATAGAAGTGAACCAAGAATGAGTCAGAGCCATAGCCGATACACAGCCTCCAAAGAACAAGAAAGATCTACAGAAATTAGTCGAAAATATCAATTATCTAAGATGGTTCATCTCAAACCTATCCGGATGGATCAACACGTTCACCCCATTATTAAGACTGAAGGAAAGTCAGGAGTTCGTATGGGGAGAAGAACAGCAAAGGGCTTTTGACAATATCAAGAGATATCTATCGAAACCTCCACTGTTGATAGCACCACAAAAGGGGTACCGTTCAGGCTGTACATATCGGCAGAGGAGACAACAATCGGAGCAGTCCTCATTCAAGAGGTTGAGGGGAAGGAACATCCGATATTTTACCTAAGCTGACGGTTGATAGATGCGGAGACCAGGTACCCACTAGTTGAAAAGTTCTGTTTGTCTCTCTACTTCGCATGCACAAAATTGAGGAATTACATATTGTCGTCGATGTGCACGGTCGTGGGCAAGACAGACGTCATGAAATACATGCTATCTACCACCATAATGAAAGGACAACTCGGGAAGTGGGCCTACAGACTCACAGAATTCGACCTAACGTTTGAATCGGCTAAAGCTGTGAAAGGGAAAATAATAACCGACTTCATTGCAGACCATACTCCCACGTGTGAACTAGTAAGTCTCGCCCCCTGGCGGCTTTACTTCAACGAATCTGTTTGCAGGGAGGGAGATGGTATTGGAGTGGTCCTAGTGTCCCCCAAATGGTGTTGCTATGAATTCGTCTTTAGACTGAATAGCCGATTCTCGATTAATCAGGCTGAGTATGAAGCCCTGGTTAAAGGGTTGCGCATGTTGAAAAATATCAGAGCAGATTTCGTTGAGGCTTACGGGGATTCCCTGCTTATGGTCCAGTAGGTACGGGGAGAATTCAACTGTTACGATGAAGTCCTGACCAAGTATCTAGCACGCTATCACGAGTTAATAAAGGCCTTCAGTTCTTTCGCAATTGGCCACGTACCTTGGGAGGAAAACAGCCGGGCTAACACCCTAGCCCAGCAGGCATCGGGATATGCACCTCTCGAGCAGTCAACCGATTTTGAACCAGTCGAGAATACGGTGATGTGCCTAACAGCATCAGATTGGCGCGCAAAGATCACAGCCTATTTGATGGACACTTCAGTCAAGACAGACGCGAAGACTAAAAGGCAAGCACTAAACTACGTAATGATCGATGATATCCTATATTATCTGACATTGGAAGGATTGCTTCTCCGCTGTCTAAGCACCGAGGAAGCGAGATCAGCTATGGGAGAAGTTCACGAAGGGATTTGTGGGGCACACCAATCGGCCCATAAAATGAAGTGGTTACTGAGATGCACCGGTTACTATGGGCCGACAATGCTGGAAGACTGCTTCCGATACTATAAAGGGTGCCAAGACTATCAAAAGTTTGGGAACTTGTAGAACGCCCCTTCTGCGGCTTTACACCCAGTAGTGAAGCCTTGGCCATTCCACAGATGGGGCAACGACATCATCGGACAGATCTACCCAGCCTCAAGCAGAGGCCACATATTCATTTTGGCCGCCACGGACTACTCCAAATGGGTTGAGGCCATCCCACTCAAGAAAGTTACCAGTACGGAGGTAATAGCATTTGTCCAGGAGCATATTGTCTATCGGTTTGGGATTCCACAGACCATTACGACCAACCAAGGTACTGTGTTCATGTCCGAAGCATTCCAAAACTTCGCCCAAGGTTTCAGAATCAATATGTTGAATTCCTCGCCGTACTACGCTCAGGCCAATGGACAGGCCGAGTCGTCAAACAAAACATTAATCAAGCTGATTAAAAGGAAAATCGCTGACAAACCCAGAGGATGGCATACAACGTTAGCCGACACGCTGTGGGCATACGGAGTGTTAGGCCACAGAGTCACTAAGGTATCCCCATACCAGTTGGTATATGGGCAAGATGTAGGATCGTAAGGGCCTTCTCAACCCCAAAAGCTAGCTTAAGAGGTGAGGGACTCCCCCACTTATATGTTAGGTCCTTTGCCCTTCCACAACCAATGTGGGACTATTCTAACAATCCCCCCTTCACACATTGGTATCTCTCAGCCGTTCACCGCCCCTTCACCGTACACCGACGGTCCCTCAGGGCCATGGTCCATCAGGCTTTCACACCCTAGTGTCCATCGGGCCAAAGATGTTAGAACCGGGCTCTGATACCACTTGTAGGACCGAGTAGGCAACTAGAGGGGGGGGTGAATAGATGCCGAATAAAATTCAACTATTTCTTTCGGAAAATTAAAGACCCCTAAAAAACGGAAGAATATCTAATATTGTAGAGATCAAAACCCTAGATTAATTAGCGAGACAAGACGAACAAAAATCAAAACTAGTTCTATCAAAAATCGAACAAACCTTCTAATCAAGAAATCAAAGCAAAAAAAAAATAAGAGAATATTGCATAAACTTATTTTTTTTTATTCCAAAGCCATCTTCAACAAGATGACACCAAAAAAAAATCTTCTAATCTTCGATGATTAGAAAACCCTAAACAAAATCTCTAATCTCACAAGATTAGAAAACCCTAAACAAACTAAAGAAAGCACAAAAGCTTTTCTTTGTTGTAGGCACCTTTTGCTTCTTGCCCTATTGCCTTGGATTGATGTCCTTTGGCTTCATTGGCTTTGTTTATATAGTGCAGCCCTCCTCCCTAACTCGTCATGGTGACCAAATCAGATTCCCGTCCATCTTGGACCGCATCTGATTCCTAACCGTCTTCACCAAGGACTGCAACCGAGTCCTCTTAGGACACTTGGCCAAATTCTTCACGAGCATCGGTCACATCATTGTCTCCAACAGCCGTGTCCAAGACGGAAACGCCTTGCCTTCCGAGTTGAACGATCCGGCCGTGGAGCACCCGACCACTGGCGCATGCGGCTCGGTAAACCTCTGCTGCAACGATCTCCCGCACGCCTGCGGCCAGAAGCAGCATCCACGCGCCGGCCGTCGCGCACCACCGGCGTCACCGTCGCGTCCTAGCCGGCTCCGCCCGCCACTGCGCCGAAGCAGACCACCGTCTGCCAACTCGCCGAAGCAGGCCACCCTTCCTTGCATGCACGCATAAAAACGAGCAAAACGCACCTTCCTTGCATGCATGCATGCATGCATGCTGTTTTTGCATTTTCCTTGCACGCATGTTGATTGAGAGCCTCCCTTGCATGCATGCATCACGTGTGCCTGTGGACCTCCTTTCGAGCGCTGGGCCTGGTAGCGCACACCTGTGCCTCCAGCTTGTCGCCGAGCCGCACCTGCCCAGCCGCCGGAGCCCGGCCGCTTGCGCGCCCTCGGCCGACTCCACCGTCGCCATTTCACCGCTGGTCCGGCTCTGCCGCTTGTCGCCGGCCACCAGAACGCATGCACCGCCGGTTCTCAAGATTTTGTGCACCCAAGTCTGCCAATCCTCTGCCGTATCTTCATGTCACACCTGAGCAACATCCTTGCACAAAAAATACAAAAACAATTTCCGAGCCCAAGTCCGCGACTTGACTCAAATTAATCCATACAACCAACTGGTTTCAGATCTTTTTCAAATAAAGAAACCAAAAAATAAATCGGTTCAAATTGGTTTCAAAATCTTTTTCAAATCTTGAGCCAAAATCAAATCAACTCAAATCTTTTCAAATCTCTTCGAATATTCAAATACTCATCATCAAAAAACACATGGATCAAAAAACAATGATCCTTCAATCTCCCCCTTGATGAGTAATTTGACAAAACACAATAAGATTTGACAAGAGTAAAGAGGAAAAAGAAAAAAAAAATTTGAGACCCAAAAGATTCCAAGACCAAGTAAAGACCAAGAAAATCCAAAATCTCAAACAGTTTGAAATTCACCTCTCTTTTTATTTTTCTTCTTCTTGACTTTTGCTCTCCCCCTTTTTGACAAAATAGTCATCAAGATCTCAAAACTCCCCCTTAATGACTGCAAGATCTCAAGCTTTGGAGTATATTCAAGGTATATAATCAAAGTAAAGCATTTGGAGAGTTTTTACGAGAGTTTTCACATTTTGTATCAATTTATCCAATGAGAAAGCAAATTGTGAGAATATGGAGGCTCTAACACATAGAATAGTTGTTGCATAAGCAAATGAGAGCAAACAAGTAAAATGTCATAAACTGATTTTGCCAAAGCTAAAAGAAAACTATTATGAGTAAAGAGAGACTTTCAAATTCACTAATGTTTGTCTCAAGCCTTTTCAAAAATTTGAATTTCCTTTTTCTCTTTTAGCAAGTTTGACAATTTTGCTTTGTGATCAACAGGGATGACAAGTAATCGCACACTAGCCCATACTTGTGTATGAGTAGGTAGTTCTTTCTTGTATCTTTCTCAGTTTAAATTGGCAAGTGGCTTCACATTGTTCTGAACTTTTGTTTAGACAAGTAGCCTTTTCTTGCATCTTTTGAATTTAAATCCTGGCAAGGAAGTCGCACATTGTACTAAACTTGTGTTTAGCCAAGTAGCTTTGCTTGCATCTTTTCAACTTGCTTTTATCATTTAAAACACTGATTTTGCTTGAGACTCATAATGATCATTTGAAGTCCAACAAAAAGCTCACACATAGTTTCTAATCAGCTCTAGCCTTTCAACAGATGACAAGAAACTTTTAAGCCTATTTCACAAATGCAATACCATAATGAACAAGAGCCAAAATATTCTCGAAAAGCATCTCAAATAGAATTATTTTAGTCTTTTAGTCTTTTAGTAAGAAGTGAAGCAATGTAGCATTAATTTGACTATATACACAAGAATAGTCAACAAAGCTTTGTACTACATGATGCAATGAAAACAGGGGAGTTTTCTTTAAGTGTAATGACAAAATAGCTCCTTGTAGTAACCAAAGTCAAGTAACACAAATGAAAGAGTTAAAATCAAGACTCCCCCTCAAATCAACCCATGGGGATGAATGATCCCAAGTTCGCCGCGTAAGAAAGCAAAGCGAGAAGAATCAAGCGGCTTAGTGAAAATATCAGCAATTTGAGCATCCGAATCAACAAATTTCAGTTCAATAGCTCCTTTTTCAACATGATCTCTAAGAAAATGATATCGAACATCAATGTGTTTAGTCCTTGAATGTTGAACAGGATTTTTAGCGATGTGAATTGCACTAGTATTATCACAAAGAAGTGGAACACTACTAAAGTTAATGCCGTAATCTTTAAGAGTTGAAGTGATCCAAAGAATTTGTGAACAACAACTAGCGGCTGCAACGTATTCAGCTTCAGCAGTAGATTGAGCAACTGAGGACTGTTTCTTAGAAGACCAAGAAACAAGTGAAGTGCCAAGAAAATGACATGTGCCAGAAGTACTCTTTCTAATCTAATCTACACCCCGCAAAATCAGCATCGTAATATCCTAGGAGTGTAAGCGAAGAAGAACAAGAATACCAAATGCCAAATTCAGAAGTGGAGCGAAGATACGAAAATTCTTTTAATTGCTTGTCGATGTGATTCTCGAGGAGAGGCTTGAAATCGAGCGCACAAACATACTGCAAAATGTATGTCGGGCCTCGAAGCGATCAAGTACGTAGTGATCCAATCATGCTTCATATTCTTTTGGTCCATCTCGACACCATTCTCGTCAAGATCCAAAATTGTTGTTGTGCTCATTGGAGTAGATCTTGACTTTCCTTCTCCCATGTCGAATTTCTTTAGTAGCTCCTTTGTATACTTGGATTGGTGCAAGAAGATCCCTTCTTTCGCTTGCTTGATTTGAAATCCAAGGAAGTATGTCAACTCTCCCATCATACTCATCTCGAATTCCCTGGACATCACTCGAAAACTGCAACACAAGAGAGTGGGAGGATCCTCCAAAGATAATATCATCCACATAAATTTGCACCACAAGGAATTGATCATTTGAATTTTGGGTAAACAGAGTTTTATCAACTTTTCCCATCTCAAAATTATGTTGAAGCAAGAAGCCTTTTAATCTATCATACCATGCACGAGGAGCTTGTTTTAATCCATAAAGAGCTTTTGATAAGCGATACACATGATTAGGAAATTTTTCATTTTCAAAGCCAGGAGGTTGTTTCACAAAAACTTCTTCTTCTATAAAACCGTTTAGAAAAGCACTTTTCACATCCATTTGAAATAACTTAAAACCTTTTGAAGCTGCAAAAGCCAAGAGGATGCGAATAGCTTCTAAACGAGCAACAGGAGCAAATGTTTCATCAAAATCAATTCCTTCAAGTTGAGAATAACCTTGAGCTACAAGTCTAGCTTTGTTTCTAACAATTATTCCATCTTCATTTAACTTGTTCTTAAAAACCCATTTTGTTCCAATAATGTTTTGATTTTTAGGAGGTTCCACTAAAGACCAAACTTTATTCCTTTCAAAGTTTTCTAACTCTTCATGCATCGCATCTACCCAAGAACTATCAGTTAAAGCATGAGTAATGTTCTTAGGTTCAAAATTTGCAACAAAGGCAGAATGCATGCATAAAAGAGTTTGAGATGAATTAGAACGTGTCACCCTTTCATGAAGACTTCCAATAATTTGTTCAGGAGGATGGTTCTTCAAAACAGTAAGGGGAGGTCCAGTTGTTTCATCGTCGTGGGAGGTGTAGGAGAATCAAGTAGTAGTCACATCAATTTGTTCAGAACAACTTCCCGTTCTGTAGGTATGAGCTCATCATTATCATCATCTTCATCATTTTCTTCGAATCTTTTATCCAAAAAGATTGGCTCTAAATTTTCTCGTGAACCTGAAATGTCGGGTCTAGCTCCAGGGCTAGCCTCATCAAAAGTAACATCGCATGTCTCCAACAATTTGTTAGTCGATAAATCAAGTACACGATATCCACGAGAGTGCAACGAATAGCCAAGGAAAATACCATCTGCATTACTCACGAGCTTGAATTTATCAAGATTTCCATGTTTAAGAATAAAGCATTTGCAACCAAACACTCGTAAGTGAGAAGCAGATGGTTTACGATCAAATCTCAGTTCATAAGATGTTTTACCAAGTAAAGCTCTGAGATAGACCCTATTTGATATATAGCAAGCAGACGAAATTGCCTCAGCCCAAAATTTTCTTGAAGTGTTGTATTCATCTAGCATAGTTCTATCCATTTTAATTTAAGTTCTATTTTTCCTTTCTACAACACAATTCTGTGAGGGAGAATATGGCGAAGAAATTTGATGTTCAATCCCATTAGTTTCACAAAAAGATTTAAACAATGCATTTTTGAATTCTGTACCATTATACATTCTTATGGCTTTCAATGAGTTAGGCAATTCATTTATCAATCTCTTAATGAAGACATGAAAGAGGCCAAAAATCTCATCTTTTGAAGACAGAAAAATACACCCAAGAGTATCTCGAATAATCATCAACTATTACTAGAAAGTACCACTTACCTCCGTGATTGTACTCGAGATGGTCCTCTGTATCCATGTGAAGAAGTTGGCCAGGGGCCAGTGGTCATTACTGAGAGACAGGAGCATGTGGGGCTCCAACCATCTTACCATGTCGACAGGAAGCACAAACAATGTCTTTGCAAGATTTTAATTTTGGCAAGCCACGAATTAAGTCTAGACCACTCAATCTAGATAACAGATCAAAGCCCATGTGACCTAACCGACGATGCCAAAAATTGAGATTTCTAGATTCAAGCAACAAAACAATGTGAACTTGAAGCATTGCTAAAATTTGCTATGAAAATTTTTCCAAGTCTAGATATCTCAAGAGTCAAGTTTCCAGAAGCATCGAGTACTCTACATGCATTTGGTTTAAAACTCACTTCAAAGTTTTCATCCAACAATTGAGATCTGAGATAGAAGGTTGAATTTCAGTTTAGACACCAAAGAGACATTCTTTAAAGTAAAGTGATCATTCACCTTCACAAGACCTTTTGCAATGACGCGCGTCGAGAGTAGCATCTCCAAAAGTGATCGTTTCGTTCCCGGATGCTTTTGTTAGGGAGGAGAACCAACTTGGGTTGCTGTCATGTGTTGGCAGATCCTGAATCAACAACCCGGATGTTCTCCTTCCCTTCTCGTACCACCTACATGTTATGAGCGAGAAGATGTTGAGGATTCATTGGGGTTAGAGAAATATGATTTAGGTATCCAAAGATGAATCACTTTCGGCGAGGAGGTGATCGTACAAAAGCTTGTGAATGCAAAGTAAATGAATTTCCAGGTATTTTGTTTGCTTTCACTAAGCGGAACATGTGGAGAAATGATACGTGTTTGTCTAAAGTTAGACTTAGCCTTTGAATTTTCCTTTCTCTGTTGTTTGGCTAGTCTAAAACAAAAATTCATCAAATGACCATCTTTTCCACAATGAGTGCAATTGTACTTAACAAATGGTTTGTCTTTAGAAGCAGAAGCAACATTTGCATTCATCATAGTAGAAGATAAAATTCCAGCAGATTTGAAGACAGTTTTCTCAGGTTCTTTGACAATTTCAAACTTTCCACTTTCAAAAGTTTTAACAATAGTAGGAGCATATGATTTGTGATGAGCATAAGGATCAAAACCTAAACCTTTGTGATGAGTGCTGACTTTTGATTGATCCAAAATCATATTTAGATTTTTCTTTCCTTTAGTAAAACGTTCTAAAGACTTTTCCAAGTAATCAATTTTTCGAGAGAGTGTTAAACAATTATTACAGGAAACATCTACTTTTTCTTTTTGCTTGCGACAAGTTGAGCATGAAAGAACTTCATGTGTAAGCAAATTATTAACCAATTGAGTAATCTTAGCATCTGCATCATGCAACTTCAATTCTTGTATGGGACATTTAGAACAAGAAGTTTGACCATGTAAACCATCAGTAGAGCAACCAACATTTTTCACAAGTTTTTCATTTTTCAATTGTTTGGCATAAACTTGTTCTAGTTTAATCATATGTTCCTCTTTTAGAGATTTAATTTCAAATTTGAGATCTAAGCAAGAATCACATGTCTTTTCAGAATTTGAATTTCTAAGATCAAAGTTTTCGATTTCAAAGATGGATAGATCTTTCTCTAAGTTTTTATTTTTGAGTGAAGATTTTCTTAAAGATTTTCTCAATATGACTAAAACTTCACAAAGCTCATCATACGAAGGTATTACCTCATCACTGTCGCTGGAGGTGCTATCGTTGTCACTAGTGTCTCCTTTCGCCATAAAGCACAGTCCGGTGAAATCTTTCTCGTTCAGCTTTGTTTGCTTTGCTTCCTTCTCATCGTCAGTTGAATCATCAATGTCGCTTAAATCTAAGCGACCAATTGCCGCGAAGACTTTGTTGAGCATCTTCTTTGTCCGTTGCTTATTTTTGTCCTTGTTCTCTTTTGGCCGGAAGGACTTGGAGGGGTTGCTTTGCTCCTTCTCCTCTTTATTTTTGTTCTTGAAACAGTTAGCACGGATGTGCCCGGCCTTGCCGCAGTTGTAGCAGTGGATGGAGGCTCCTCTTCTCTCCCTTGATCTCATGTAAGCTGCATTGACACGCTTGGAAAGAAGAGCAAGTGTATCTTCTGGTATTTGATCTAGCTGTTCATCACTAAGAGCACTCAAAGCAGTAATGGAGTATGATGATGAAGAACTAGTAGCATTATCATATGAAGAATTAGCATTAAGAGCCATAGAATTATCATTGGAAGTTCTTGAAACAATGTCTATCTCAAACGTCTTGAGACTAGAATATAGTTTATCCAAAGTCATTTCACTCATCTTATGAGCTTCCCTAAAAGCAGTCACTTTCATTTGCCAGATTTTAAGATCAAGAGATGATAGGAAATGTCTAGCATTTTCAGAGTCAGTGTACTTTACATCTACAGCTCTAAGATTGTTTAAGATTCTGTTAAAGCGAGCAAAACAATCATCTAGAGATTCTCCAGAGTTCATTTCAAATCTAGTGTATTCTTTTTTAAATTGATCTTGCCTAGCTTCTTTTACAGTCGATTGCCTTCATGATAATCTTGAAGAGATTTCCAAATTTCATGAGCAGTGAGTAAATGACAGACTCTATCGAATTCTTTTCTAGCAAGTCCTTGAAGCAATATGTTTCTAGCTCTATTATTGTTTTCAACATCTTTTTCAAACTCGATTTTATCAATATCATCATTAGAAGGAAGCTCGTACGAAATTTTTACCTTGCGCCAAATCGCGTTACCTTGAGCTTGAAGATATGCAGTCATTCGGATCCGCCAGTGGGGGAAGTCTGTGCCATCGAAGATTGGCGGCTTGTTCGAGTATTTCTCTGTTGCCATAACTTACCGTTTACTAATCACCTGTTAAGATGGATTAGTAGAGCCTGGCTCTGATACCACTTGTAGGATCGTAAGGGCCTTCTCAACCCCAAAAGCTAGCTTAAGAGGTGAGGGACTCCCCCACTTATATGTTAGGTCCTTTGCCCTTCCACAACCAATGTGGGACTATTCTAACACAAGAAGCAGTGCTGCCGATAGAAATCGGCATAAGTTCACTCAGAACCACCAAATAGGACACCTTATTGGTTGAGGACTACAAGAACGCACTAGCCGATAACCTGGAAGAACTAACGGAATTAAGACTGAAGACATTAGATTATATCCAGAAAAACAAGGCTAGGGTGGCAAGAGCATATAATAAAAAAGTCGTGCCCAAGTCATTCGAGGAGGGTGATTTAGTATGGAAGACCATCCTGCCGGTCGGAACAAGGGATAACAAGTACGGAAAATGGTCACCTACATGGGAAGGGCCATACAAGATTAGCCGACTGGTGCCAAGCAACTCATACATACTAGAGACCCTAGAAGGGGAAGCATACGCCAAGGCAATCAATGGAAAATACTTGAAAAAGTACCACCCAAGCATCTGGGTTGGATCATGACAATAATACCAATAGAGCCAAATTGATTTAATGCAGGTCGACTACGGTTACAGGCCCAATATGTTACAGAAATCCAAGAACAAAGACGATGAAAGATTAAGAGGCTCTGTTCAACGACATCGTCTATATAAGATGAACAATGCTATCGGCAGCAACCTATGTAGCTTGGCACAAAGTCGAGATCGGGGCCTTGTCATCTGATTCACTACTAGGAACCGGCATGATAGCCCTAGCCTTGGTATCGATCAGCTGAAAGATCGCCACCAAGTCGGCCCGGCGAGTTTTTTAGGTCGGCTTGGGCCAAGGCAATGTCGGTCCATCTCTAAAAGACGGGCCTTGGCTTCGGCCAGAGGAGGATTGGTCAAACCAGACCACATCGGCTGATGGACCAATACGCTCGAGCGCTCTCTAGAAGCTGATTGGTTCTAAAAAGTTCCCCAGATTGGGTCGTCATGAGTCGATACAAGACAAGAATAAAAGCCGAATCATGCATAGAAGACAATGTGGGACAAAAATTCAGAATCAATACCTTCCATTAAAAGGGCATTTACATAATTGGCTGAAAGGTGAAAGTAGCAGTTACATCAGTAAGCCAGAAGACGTACGGAGCACTTGCGGGATTAGCTAAAGAAGAAAGGACAAAATAATTGTGAGAACAAAGATCTCAACAAACAAGCGAGACTGGAAGGAGAAGAAGTATGACAATCCCTAAGCAAAGGCGCTTAGAGATTGTGGCAACCTTAAAAGAGAAAAGGGAGGTGCCATCCCTATAAAAGGAATAAAAAGAAAAAAAAGGGGGAGGAAAAGAAGACTCCTATGTCTAATGGAGTCGACGACGCTTCTCGCTAGGAGCATTACCCGTGCTGGAACTGCTGCTGGAATCTGATGATTCATGGAGGGCAGCATCGGTAGGGGGTGCTAGTAGAAGCGCCGGGCTGTTATCGGCTGGTGGGGAAGCGGTGGCCTTCGGGGCAGCCTCTACAGGAACAACGTCTATGCCGGCATCGGGTACCTTAGCTTCTGCCGGGAGAGGAGCAGCTGCTGCAGGATCTTCGGCGGCCTCGACATCGAGCTCTTCCTGAAGGGCACGGGCGATGGCTTCATCGTCAGCAACTTCTTCCTCGGTGCGGACCCCGGCCAACAATTCTTCCTGAAGGGCCGAGGCGATGGCCGAGTCATCATCCGATGACGAATAGTAAACGGCGGAAGAGTTAGAGGAGGAAGAAGACATGGTGCAGATGGTGAAAATTACATTGAGATGGTACAGTGGATTACGGTTCATCTGATACTTATAGAGCAAAGTGAGCAAACGAATCGCCATGACATGGGAAATGAAGTATCCTTCAAGCAAATGCTGGTAGAATACGAGGTGATTCAACACAGGAAAATTTATGATGTGGCGTCTCGAGGAGATAATTGCCAGAGGAAGGCGAGGCGTTCTGACGTTATCATGACGCAGCAACCCGAGGAGTCAACTACCAGGAGGGAGAAGCAATGGAGGCAGCTACGTGTCAAAACATGAACTGACGATTTTTGCGACATGATGCATATCCCAAAAATGGGGGGCATATGTTAGAACCCAAATTTGGCCGTCCGAGGCAGGTACGGTCGTGGCATGAACCCAGAAAGGTTGTGCAGGCCGGTTGGCTACGGATAACGGAATGAAACAAGAATCAAGAAGATCCGATCGTGTAGGGTATAGAAAGGAAAACCAGAGCCGATATGATCTGGACTCAATACGGTTGCGGTTAAGATGGAAAGATAGATTCGAGTCCGATTATGATTGTGGAGGCCGTGATGGACACGATTGAGGCCACCTGGCTATAAAAGAAGATGGCGTGCTACGTCGAAAAACCCCCAAACACATACCCAAACAATAGTCTTTTATCAATTCCTTTACTTTCCTCGCACTAGGAATAGTTCCTGTAGTTTTGTAATCTTTCCTCTGTATTACACTTTGATCAATACAAGTTGTGCATCGCCAGTTGTTGATCTTTACTGCATTACACCCTACCAAGCTCTAGTTCCTTCCCGATCTTGTTGCGCATCGCCTTTTTCGAAGGAAGTAGGCTTTTACCCCAATCTGATCAACTCGCAAGTGTTGATTAGATCTATCTATCTTGATCCACACTTGTTCACTCGAAATCGGTTGGGATCATCCTATTATCAAGCCCAGATCGTTCCCCTGGATCGATCACATCCGAGAGATACGTCTCTTGCCAGTTGCGTGATCAAACCGGCTGGCACGCTCGCAAACTTGAACCCGGCATTCTCGTGTGTTGGCGGCGATCGACCCGACGCCATGTTTTTTGGCGCCAAAAATAGCTTTACCCACAAGATATGATCAACTTAAACTATTCATCTAACACACTATCGTACATTTGTAACTAAGAGATCATAAAAATAGTTACATCACCTATATCGAACTTTGCACCAGCTTGGTGGATGTTGACCCTCGCTATGGCATGGAAATAAAATTCTCATACACACAATATTAATGATAGTATATCCCTATCATAACCATTTTCCCCTATAGCAAGACACGCACCATTGTATCGATAAGTTTTAGCCCCAACACCTCGGTGAGGGAACCCCTTCGAGCAAACATCCCTAGAATGCCCGTACTACTCTGGCCTTCTAATGTGCAAAGATAGTCCAAGATAACTTAGTAAGTTAGGGCTACCCCATAAATAGCACTTGTGGTTTTTACAGTAATATCAGATTATACGGCACCAAATTCGGTCCTTAATTGATCGAGAGAGAACTCCCCTACACTAAGGCTTTGTTTGGGAGGCCCATTCTTGGCCGGTATGCATGTTTGGGAGGAGCAAATTTAGAGGACTTAGCTTTCTTGTTGAGGATGTAGCATTTACTCCCAAAGACTCTAAAGTAGGATACATTTGGTTTCTTGTCGGTGAGCAACTCGTACGCCGTTTTCTTCAAGATCTTGTGGAGGTAGAGGCGGTTGGTGCTGTGGCATGCGGTATTGATGGCTTCCGCCCAGAAACTGTCGGAAACCTTGTACTCGTCAAGAATTGTCCGCGCCATCTCGATGAGAGTTCTATTCTTCCTCTCGGCCACCCCATTTTGTTGAGGAGAATAGGGAGCCGAGAATTCGTGCTTGATTCCTTTTTCATCGAGAAACTCCTCCACACCAATATCCTCCACACCAATATTCTTGAAAGGACCAACGATGTCGCCTAGAGGGGGGTGAATAGGCGGATTAAAAAATCGCAGCGGAATTAAAACAGACCGAGCAGGTCAACCCGGAGTTTCCGGGTTTTTGTCCGGATACTCCGGCTTGTCCGGAGTGTCCGGTATTAGGTCCGGACTCTCCGGGTTAGCTGGCTCGGGAGCGCAAACAAGACTACTCTAGCAAGCACAATAAACCCCTAGAAATAGATAGCAAGAACAACCTAGAACAATTTCTAGTTAGGATTTGAATTGAAGCTAAGCAAAGGGCTAGATCTAACTTTACAAACTCAAATCCAAGTAAGCAAGACTAGGGAGAAAAAGTGAATGAGAGGGACACAAATTTTCACCGAAGTTCGGGTTCTTGAAGGGAACCCTACGTCTCCGTTGAGGTGGCTCGGTCGCACTTGAGCCGGGGTCTCTTTCAACCCGCTTTCCTCCCGGTGTTGCACAAATGCACTCGCCGGCTTCACTTCTTGTCTCTTTCCTTTCGGAGGCGAGACTTGCCTTCACAAGCAGCCAGGGGCTCACCACACGCGTTGGTAGCTCCGGTGACTCCTAGCCGTCTAGGAGACCTTCAACCTCCAAGAGTAATAATGCCCCGAAGAATCGCTTGAAGGATGAACTAGTGCTCAACAACTAGAAATGAATGCACCTAGCACTTTGTTTCTTCCTCTCCTCACCAAAATGGATCAACAACCAAATCTAATGGTGGGAGGAAGTATGAGCTCTATTGAATGCTTGGAAGAGGTTAGGAGTGGCTTGAATGCTGCAATGAATGAGCTCAATTGAGATCCTAGCTGTTGGAGTGGAGTGGAGGCTTTAAATACCCTTTTTGAAAACTAGCCGTTACTCCGTTTTGTGCAGACGGAGTGTCCGGACAAACAACCCGGAGACTCCGGGTTATCCGAGACTCGGACCAAAGGTCCGGAGACTCCGGACAAGCTGGAACCAAAAGTAACCGAGGGGTCCAACCCGGAGACTCCGGACACCATGTCCGGACACTCCGGATTGAATCCGGATACTCGGATGGAATCAAGACTCTGTTACCCAGCTCGGTTGCAATTAAATCTTTTTGCAAAAGCAATGCATGAGAGCTAATTTTAGATGAAATACTTGATGTTGAGCACATGCACATCCTAATAGGCGATTTCTCAGCGTATCCTCTTAATAGTACGGCTATCCTTAAGACTCAAATAAAGAGAAAATTACACTTCATCGTCTTGATGCCGTTTTATCAAAATTTGACGCGCTTAGGACCGTCCAATCTCATTCCAAGCTTGATGTGATCTCGATAACTGCATTACTCTGAGTTGAAGCATTAGATCACTTTAATTGTGTCATCATTAATCACCAAAATAAAATGAGGGGCCTAGATGCACTTTCAATCTCCCCCTTTTTGGTGAATTGATGACAACACAATTAAAGGTGGATGAAATGAAATGAAATTGACTTTAGCAATTCGAATAGAAGGTGGAGCTCCCCCTAAATGTGTGCATTAGAAGAAATGAGTGGAATCAAATACACATATTTAACGAGAAATAACCGAGAGCTCCCCCTCAAACATTTACACCAGAGAATACAACACAAGTAACTGAAGGCAATCCATGCATAAAATAAGCAATAATGTCATTACAAGGAATAACAGAGATAAAAAGCAACACAAGTCCACAAGCGACAGCACAATGAAAAACGCAACGCGACGTGACTAAAGATAACACTCCCCCTTTGGCATCAAGACACCAAAAGAGGGACAAACACGAAGGATCACTCGTCGTCGCCTTCGTCGTCGGACGCGGAGTACTCACTGTCAGGATCATCTACAGGAGGAGGAGGAGCAGCAGAAGAGGTGATGCCGAAAAGCTGATCTGCGGAAGTGGCATCGGTACTCTCCTCGGAAGACCCTGAGGAGTCGCTGGGAGAGACTGCCTCACCGTTGTGACGGCGGATGCTGCGAATGTCCTGACCATTCTTCTTTATCTGCCTGCTCATCTCCTTCTGCCGGGTGGAGATATCGCGGCACAGACAGAAAACATGCTTCAACATCCTCTGAAGCACACTACTCGAAACCTCGATCTGCTTTCGGAAAGTGCAGAAGGCACAGATGGGCCGGAGCAGACGTAGAAATCGAGGCACGACTGCGTCGAGTCCTAGGAGGAGTAGGACCAGGGGCAGTAGGAACAGCTGGAGTAGATGTCGGGACCCCGAATTTGCAAATCCGGACCCTCTGTGTATTCAGCACTAGTCCAGGAACGCGCTAGTGCACACAGTCTTAACATCGGTATATATATCACAATCATACCAAACGATACTATCAAGTACTTTATTTAAATAACCAAAGGGTTACTTGACCTTATGGCCAAGGTACAAATATATGCCTCATAAAGGCGAAACTTATTAAAAGAGAAATATAACGGCGGAAAATCAAATAAACTTAGTGGCGCCATCCAAGATACCACAGTAATGGCCGGGCTCGCATCCCTAAGTAGTCGGGTCCTCTTGGAGTTCCTCCTCCAAAGTGGCGTAATCTCCTCTTCAAGCGGTATTGTGTTGAGGCAAGGGTGAGTACTTGGTACTCAGCAAGTCATGCACAGAATGCAAGCTAATATACTATATGCATGGCTTTGTACAAAGGAATATCTCAGGGTATATTTTCTGTAATCATCTTTTTACAAGTATTAAAAGTAGATTCGAAAGCTTTATTAATAAGTAAAGCGTAAATAACTTTTCAAGAAGTTTTACTAAACATTTTTCCCCATCCTAAACCATATTTTCATCATCTTCATTGTTAAACCAACCCAACTTTTCAAATCCAAGTTATTTTCGTAAAGTCTACCCCTTGATTTGTAATTCCGAGCATTGTCCAAAGACTGCGGACTCGGCTTATTCAAATAGATTCTACACTCTGCAGAGGTTATGCACTTTACCCACAAGATACAATCCACTCACCACGTCGGTAGTGAATCGCCATACAAGAGTATGCGAATGAGCGATCATAACAAAGCCTTTGGAAGCCTCAAACAACACAGTGGTCCTCTCAGGTTCGTGCTCTACACCATCCCTTCCCTTAGCCAAGGCGAAGTATGGGACCAACACACCGTTAGATGGGTATCGGCCACGCCCACGATACGCTCCCCGTACAATCACACAAACGGTGTAATCGACACCCTGAGGCTCCACAAGTGAGTCCTTAGCGACTTAGTCAACTAGGGCCGTCCCATTCCAACCATGTGGTTGCAAGTATGACCAGTTCAAAGGCTTGCAAGGTTAAGTCCTTAGAGTGACCAGGGCAAGACTACCCGAAACCAAATCATCACTCCCAATGCCACAATCGGCCCACTGATTACTCTTGCCACATGCCCTGGCCGAAATCGTTTATCAAACCCGATTGATTACCATGCACCACGTGCCATCAACATCACATGATACTTTTCCAAAACAGGTTCAATATATCATTAAGTCAATATTATCATTTAATTATCCAAAATCATGTTATGAGCACGTAGCAGGTCTAAGCAGTATACTACAACGGTCTAAACCCATGTTGGCAATTTAATAATGTCCAACTAGTAAACCACAACTAGGGTGACAAAGGGTCATGGCACATACTTAGATAATCAAGGTGTCATATAGCAAATTGGTATTTATCTAACCCCATGTTTAAACAAAGTATCTTTCTAATTGAACTAGCATGCAATAGTTTAAATCAAAATAGATTTCGAAATGGGATCAACATGGTCAAAGCACAACTTGCCTTCAAAAAGTACTTGTTCTTGGTCTTGAGTTGGATCCTGAGTCAACACTTCTCCTTCGAATCCTTCCCAAGACTTCAACGTCTACTCGTAAAGCGTGCAAATAGCAAATACACAAATAAACACTAGGCAAAAGATCCCAAAACTCCAAATAAAATCCATGAACAGAGAGAACATAATTTTCTGGATTTTTAGAAACTGGAATCGTCAAATTTGGAGTTAAACGCATAAAAGTTATGATTATTTAAAGTTTAAATAATCAATTAAATAATTTTACAGAGAAAAACTTTAGTCCAAAAATTAAATAAAATTTATATTTAGGTAGATCTCAATTTTATACAAATTTAGAAATTTGAATCACTCAAATCGGAGTTGAAACGCAAAAGTTATAAGCGTTTGAAGTTTGAATCTAAATTTGAATCAATATTTTGAATTAATAAATCATTTTCTTTTTCGGAAATTAATTATTGCGTCGGCATGGACACGTGGCAGCCTCTCGATTGGCTCGCTGGCGTCACCGGTCCATGGACTTGGTCCACGCTCGGCTCGGGTCTACCGTGGACTCGGTCCACGGCTCACGGTCGCTGACAGGGGGGGCCTACAGATGACGTCATTGCCGACGCCAAGACACCTGCCGGGATACCGCCGACAGCGGTTTCACCGTGGCGTCGGCGATGACGTCATGGTGCGATTCCGCCGTCCGCCGACGCTGGCCCGCTGTGTCGGCGTCTCACGCTGGGTGCGCCGATCGCGGCCAAGCTTCGACGCTGCGTGGCGCAATCTCGGCCGTCGATTTGAAATCCGACGGTATGGATTGTGTCTCGCCACGTGTTGGATTAACGCGCGGATCTGAGCCGTTGGATCTTGATCCAACGATTGAAATTAACCCTAACCAGACGTTACCCACGTTACGAGCAACGTGGCGATTGTGGCCGTTGGATCTTGATCCAACGGTCCCGATCTAATCTGGAATCTTAGGGTTGGGATAGAACGTGGGCTCACCTCAACCGTCCGATCTGGATCTGACGGTCCTCCGAGCTCGCGGACGGCGATGGTTTCACGGCGGCGCTGGCTTGACCGGAGACGGGGACGACGACCAAGGGCGCGGCGCTACGGGGCTTCTCCGGCGAGATGAAACCTCCCTTCGGGTGCGTCTCGTCACGGGGACTCCGGATCTGGGCTCCTTCTCGGCGGAAGACGACGGACGACGGCGGAAAACGGCGCAAACCGCAGCGGAGGGAAGAGACAACTCCGGCGAGCGATTGCGGCTCAACGGCGGCGACTCAGGCGAGATGGCTCGGGGAACCGGGTGCGCAAGGATGAGGGCAACCTCGGGGGACGTCTCACGCTTTAAATAGCCTCGGCGTTCGTGCCCTAGACGGAAACCTAGTTAAATTCTGGCCCGGCGCGGCGGCGAGTCCGGCTTCGGACTCGGCGAAGACGGCAATCGTGGCCGTCCACGTGGCACGATCGGCGGCCACGATCGCCTGGCGCGATCGGATCCGGGCGGATCTGGCTCGAAGCCGTCTGGCGGATCTCACCGTTGGATCTTGATCCAACGGTTGGGATTGATTAGGAGTTAGGAGTGGGTTCGGTCGAGTCACGTGGCTCGGTCGGACTCGAACTCGAGTCCGACTCGGGCTCGATCGGATGAACGATGCTTGGCGTCGGTCCTTTTCCAGTAATTAATATTTAAAATAATTCCCGATAATTCATTTAATTCATTAAAAATAGCAAAAGACTCGAGAAAAATTCGGAAAAATTCGAAAATATTTTGGATCATTTTGGACTCAAATAAAATATTTCCAACAAAATTTTATTTGCAAAATTAAATTCTTTAATTATTTCAAAATGGAATAAATTCAAATAAATTCCAAATAAATCCAAATAAATTCCAGAAAATTCCAAAAATTCACCAAAGTGCCAAATCACACATGAATTTAAGAAAAGCAAAATTTTGGGGTGTTACAAACCTCCCCCCCTTAATAGAATCTCGTCCCCGAGATTCAGGGCTTACTAAAGGAATAGGTTTGGAAACTCTTTCTTCAAATCCTCTTCGCGCTCCCAAGTCGCTTCACTTTCTTCATGGTTGCTCCACTGAACTCTACAGAAACGGGTTGACTTGTTTCTAGTTTCTCGATCCATTGTGTCCGTAATCTTCACGGGATACTCCTTATAAGTCAAATCCTCTTGCAACTCAATTGATTCTAACGGTGTCTGTTCCTCAGGAACTCGGAGACACTTCTTTAACTGGGACACATGGAATACATCATGTACTCCTGCCAACGACTGTGGCAACTCCGGTGATAAGCAACTTCGCCTCTGCGGCTCAAAATCTTAAATGGTCCAACATAACGGGTGCAAGTTTCCCTTTGGCATGGAACCTCTTAACTCCCCCGAGAGGCGTAACTCGAGGTATACAAAGTCTTACGGTTCAAAACTCAAATCTCGGCGACGATTGTCAAGATAACTCTTTTGTCGAGATTGGGCTATCTTCAACCTTTCCCTAATCATGGCGATCTGTTCTTGACCTCTTGAAGAATATCAGGCCCAAAGACACGGCGCTCGCCAGGTCTCATTCCAATTCAATGGCGTCCGACAGGTCGACCATACAAAGGCCTCAAAAGGTGACATCTCAGAACTAGCCTCGATAACTATTGTTGTAATCGAACTCGGCATACGGCAAACTTTTATCCCAAGAGGTAGCATAAGCCAATGCACAAGCTCTTAACATATCCTCCAGACCTGGTTGACTCTTTCTGGTCTGTCCATCCGTCTGTGGATGATAAGGTATCTTGAAGTTTAAGCGGGTTCCCATGGCTTCATGCAACTTATTCCAGAACCTTGAGGTAAATTGGGTACCTCTGTCCGATACAATCCTCTTTGGCACTCCGTGCAAACAAACAATCCTGATCATGTATAATTCCGCTAATTTATCTCCCGAGTAAGTGGTCTTCACGGGGATAAAATGGGCTACTTTAGTCAAGCGATCCACTATAACCCATATGGAGTCATAACCCCCTTGAGTCTTCGGCAAACCGGTAATGAAATCCATTCCGATTTCCTCCCACTTCCACTCAGGTATTTTCAGCGGCTGTAGCAATCCTGCTGGTCTCTGATGCATTGCCTTGACTCTCTGGCATACGTCGCACAATGCAACATGCTCGGCAACTTCACGTTTCATACTCGGCCACCAGAATCTCTCCTTCAGATCCTGATACATCTTGGCGCTTCCAGGATGAATCGAGTACTTGGAGTCATGGGCTTCTTCCAGAATCAGTCGCTTTAACTCCTCCTTGTTAGGCACACAAATGCGATCCTTCATCCACAACGTGCCTTGCTCATCCAATTTGAAGTCCTCTGCCCTGCCTTCCTCCTTGATGGACTTAATCCTGCGGATCCTGTCATCATCCTTCTGTCCTTCTCGGATCTGGTCCTCTAAAGTAGGCTTTACTTCCAATGCGGCCAAGAATCCGCTAGGTACAACCTCAATCTTCATTTTCTGAAAACCCTTACATAACTCATCCTGACTTGTGGCTAGCAACGTACTCACGGTATGGCTTTTCCGACTCAGAGCATCGGCTACTACGTTGGCCTTCCCGGGATGGTAATGGATTCCAACATTATAGTCCTTGATCAACTCTAGCCATCTCCTTTGCCTCATATTCAGATCCGACTGGGTGAATATGTACTTAAGGCTCTTATGATCCGTATATACCTCACATCTGTTTCCAATCAGATAGTGACGCCATATCTTCAAAGCATGCACTACGGCGGCTAACTCTAGGTCATGTGTCGGATAATTTTCCTCATGCGGCCTCAACTGCCTTGATGCATAAGCGACGACCTTTCCATTCTCATCGTGCACACATCCAAGTCCTTGGCGCGATGCGTCACAATAAATATCGGCTTTGAGCAACATCCTAGAACTAACACCGGTGCTGATGTCAATTGCTTCTTCACTCTGAAATCCTTTCTCACATTCTCGCGTCCATGCAAACTTCTTTTCCTTCTTCAAAGAATTGCGTAAGAGGTTTCGCAATTGTCGAGAAGCCTTCGATGAAACGGCGGTAGTATCCTGCCATTCCAAGGAAACTCCGAATCTGGGTCACCGTCTTTGGTTGTTCCCAATGTAACACAGCTTCTACTTTGCTTGGATCCACGGCGACTCCCTCTGCGGTCATTACATGTCCAAGAAACTCCACCTTGTCCTTCCAGAAATCACACTTGCTGAACTTGGCGAAAAGTTGCTGTTCCTCGCCTTTTCCAAAACTCGCCTTAAGTGTTCGGCATGTTCATCCTCCTGCCTTGGAGTAGATTAGGATATCGTCTATGAACACGACGACAAACTTGTTCAAATATTCCATGAACACCTTATTCATCATATTCATGAAATAAATTTGGCGCATTCGTCGGACCAAAGGACATAATCAGAACTCGTAATGTCCATATCTTGACGAGAATGCGCCTTGAATATCTTCTCGATCGGATCTTCAATCGATGGTATCCCGATCTCGAGATCAATCTTGGAGAAAACTCCGGCTCCTCTTAATCGATCAAACAAATCATCAATCCTGGGTAGCGGATACTTATTCTTCACGGTGACTTCGTTGAGTGCACGGTAGTCAATGCACATCCTGAAACTCCCGCCCTTCTTCTTAACAAACAAAACTGGTGCTCCCCACGGCGAACTCGGCCTCGATAAATCCTTTATCCATTAACTCCTCTAGCTGTTTCTTCATTTCTACCAACTCCTCGGTAGACATCCGATAGGGTCTCTTTGCTATCGGTCTTTGTGCAGTACAAGCTCTATCACAAACTCTATGTCCCCTGTCTGGCGGCATACCAGGTAGATCCTTGGGAAAAACGTCTGGGTACTCATTCACTACCGGGACATCCTCTATGCTGATTGCCTTGGTACTGTTAACCATCATCTGTCCATCTCTAACTGCAGTGGCTTGAAATTCCACTTTCTTCCCACACGGGCTCTCCACTGAGATAGTCCTTCGTCCACAATCCAATACGGCCTTGTGCTTGGATAACCAATCCATTCCCAATATAACATCTAAGGTCTGGGTCTCCAAAATTATAAGGTTTGCTAGGAACTCTATTCCATCTATTAGTATTCTCACCCCGGAACATCCTACTTCCGTTCGGAGTTCGGAACCAGGGGTTTGAACTAAAAGCATGCACTTAAGTCTTGCAATTCTCAAGTCATTTCTAGTAGCAAAGCTTTGCGAAACAAACGAATGCGAAGCTCCAGAGTCAAACAAAATCAAGCAGGTGCAGTCGAGTTAACAAGTAACTTACCCAGTACGACGTCCGTAGCATTCTGCAGTGCATCTGCGGTGACATGGTTGACTCGGCCTCTAACCACGGTCTGGGGTGTGGCTCCTGGTGTTGGCGTCCTAGCTGGGGTGGTTCCTAGATTGAAGCGAACTGGGGTCGCTCCTGCTGTCTTCTTTGGACAACTGTTGGCAAAGTGTCCTGGCTCGTTGCAGTTGTAGCAGCGTCTCACTGTTCCCTGCTGACTGCCTGGGGTAGCGTTTCTAGCGGGGATTGGGGTCTGGTAGTTCTGATTGGCAGGTCTTGGTGCTGGGGATGGTGTCCTTGTTGCATTCTGTGGTTGGAATCTGAAGAATTGATTTGGTGCAACTCTCAAGCGCTGTTGCGTTCCCTGACGTGATCCTTGCTGTTGCATCCTGCGCTTCTGTTCTCATCCGGTTCCTTGCGCTTTGTCCTCAAGAATAAGCGCCTTATTCACCAACTCATGGAAATCAGGAAAGGTGAGGGTGATCAACCCTACATGCAATCCTGAGTTAAGTCCCTTCATGAAACGAGGTATGCCTGGATTTATCCGTCGCTACATCCTCAGGTGCGTAGCGTGCTAGCTGTGTGAACTTGTTCAGGTAGTCGGCCACTGGCTGATTACCTTGCTTCAGTGCTCTGAACTCTTCCTTCTTAAGGTCCATGATTCCTTCAGGCACGTGATACTGTCGGAATGCAGCTGTGAACTCTTCCCAAGTGATTTCTTGAGGGTTCTCCTGCGTGGCACAGAAGTTCTCCCACCATTCGGCGGCTGTTCCTTCCAACTGATGAGAAGCGTAGAGTACCTTCTCATTTCCTATGCATTGAGCTATGTGTAGCTTCCTCTCGATTGATCTTAACCAATCATCGGCCTCCAATGGATTGGCATTCCCAGAGAAAGTGGGTGGGTGAGTCCTCATGAACTCTGACAGCCTTGTATTCTCAAGCGTGGTCCCGATTAACTTGATTAGCGATGGCCTGAGCGATGACGTGCTGCATTTGTTGCATCATAGCATGCATCAATCGAGTGCAGGCAGCAAGAAACGCTCCGAAATTCTGCATATCCAGTGGCGGTGCTGGTGCTCCATCATTGGGGTTTTCTGCTGGGCGAGATCCACTCCCATTGCTTCCAAAGTTTCCACGGGTGTTCACCATCTGTCGATTTGCTCTAGGTTTAGAGATGAGAGGGAAACAAGAATAGACAAGTAATATGGAACTTATGCGGGCGAAAGGGGTAACTTTAAGGTCCATCTTTATTATTAGTAACTTGGTATGGCTGCTTACAATGCCTAAGGGCCTTGCAACACATACTGCACACTCAGCAAACAAAGCAAATCCAAATCGAACTAACTCTGGAGTCTAACGCCTAAAGGGTGACTCTTTATTTCTATGACGCGACTCGGCGAAGGAGTCTCACTATAGAACCTATGCTCACTCATCGAGAAAACCTCCACGACACAGTACGGTCTTTGTGGCATAGGCGCCGAAACGATCGCCATGTCCAGAACTATGTCCTCTGTGGTAGTCGAAGAAGCGGTGTCCTCATCGAGATCTGACTCATCTGGATCGGGCTCGTGTTGCTCGAAAATCGCGGCTCGTGCAGTCCGTACAAAGTCATCTCCAACTCGTCAATCCTTCGCAGAAGATGTGCCACATACTCTTGAGCTTCCCGCCATCTGTTCTTCTCTGTCGTGATCTCCTTGCGGGCCTTCGTAGCTCCTTGCTTGTATTATCTAGTACATCCTCCTGGCGGCGACAAATCGTGCCAACCGTAACCGTGGCATCCTCATCCTGAATCGCCTTCGGTCAAGAAGGTTATCGCTGCGGATGGTAGCAGAACACCGTACTCTCCAATTCTCTGGCGTAGATACGGGTAATGTGCCGCATTGCTCGTCGTGATACTTCTTGGATACCCATTTGCATTGTAGATCTCCGGCGGTGCGGTGTATTGGCCGATTGCACTGGCCCTTTTTCCTAGCAGTACCTCAATCCTCACGTCACAAGCCTTGATCAATCCCGCTTGTCTCGATCACTTCCACTTGGTATTGGGGCTTCTCAAAATCTCCGAGAGTCTCAGAGCATATGCCAAAGTTCTGCGGCGTGACCAACTCCCGGATCAACGTGGTTGAACTCTTCCTCCATCTGTCACAAGAGTGCTTTACGTAAGAACTCGGAATTTTTAAATTGTGACAAGGTAAGGGAAAATTTCAGCAAGAGACAAGAAAAGAGAGAAGGGGATAAGTCGAGATGTCATTTCTTGTCTTCACAAATTTTTAGCTTTTAGAAAATAGGTTTTATCCTCACTACGACCATTCTAGCTAGGGTTGAGCCTACAGTCAAGTATGGCTCTGATACCACCTCTGTCGGGACCCCGAATTTGCAAATCCGGACCCTCTGTGTATTCAGCACTAGTCCAGGAACGCGCTAGTGCACACAGTCTTAACATCGGTATATATATATCACAATCATACCAAACGATACTATCAAGTACTTTATTTAAATAACCAAAGGGTTACTTGACCTTATGGCCAAGGTACAAATATATGCCTCGCAAGGCGAAACTTATTAAAAGAGAAATAACAAGAAATGAAAATCAAATAAACTTAGTGGCGCCATCCAAGTATACCACAGCAAATCGATCGGCTCGCATCCCTAAGTAGTCGGGTCCTCTTGGAGTTCCTCCTCCAAAGTGGCGTAATCTCCTCTTCAACTGGTATTGTGTTGAGGCAAGGGTGAGTACTTGGTACTCAAAGCAAGTCATGCATGTAATGCAAGCTAATATACTATATGCATGGCTTGGTACAAAGGAATAGCTCAGGTATATTTGCAGAAATAATGACTTTTGACAAGTAATAAAAGTAGATTCAAAGCGGTAGAAATAAGTAAAGCGTAAATAACTTTTCAAGAAGTTTTACTAAACATTTTTCCCCATCCTAAACCATATTTTCATCATCTTCATTGTTAAACCAACCCAACTTTTCAAATCCAAGTTATTTTCGTAAAGTCTACCCCTTGACTGTAATTCCGAGCATTGTCCGATCACAGTGGACTCGGCTATTCAAATAGATTCTACACTCTGCAGAGGTTATGCACTTTACCCACAAGATACAATCCACTCACCACGTCGGTGTGAATCGCCATACAAGAGTATGCGAATGAGCGATCATAACAAAGCCTTCTAAGCCTCAAACAACACAGGTGGTCCTCTCCGGTTCGTGCTCTACACCATCCCTTCCCTTAGCCAAGGCGAAGTATGGGACCAACACACCGTTAGATGGGTATCTCGGCCACACCCACGATACGCTCCCCGCATAATCACACAAACGGTGTAATCGACACCACTGAGGCTCCACAAGTGAGTCCTTAGCGACTTAGTCAACTAGGGCCGCCCCATTCCAGCCATGTGGTTGCAAGTATGACCCAGTTCAAAGGCTTGCAAGGTTAAGTCCTTAGAGTGACCAGGGCAAGACTACCCGAAAAACCAAATCATCACTCCCAATGCCACAATCGGCCCACCTGATTACTCTTGCCACATGCCCGGCCGAAATCGTTTATCAAACCCCGCTTGATTACCATGCACCACGTGCCATCAACATCACATGATACTTTTCCAAAACAGGTTCAATATATCATTAAGTCAATATTAACATTTAATTATCCAAAATCATGTTATGAGCACGTAGTGTGTCTAAGCGTTATACTACAACGGTCTAAACCCATGTTGGCAATTTAATAATGTCCAACTAGTAAACCACAACTAGGGTGACAAAGGGTCATGGCACATACTTAGATAATCAAGGTGTCATATAGCAAATTGGTATTTATCTAAACCCCATGTTTAAACAAAGTATCTTTCTAATTGAACTAGCATGCAATAGTTTAAATCAAAATAGATTTCGAAATGGGATCAACATGGTCAAAGCACAACTTGCCTTCAAAAAGTACTTGTTCTTGGTCTTGAGTTGGATCCTGAGTCAACACTTCTCCTTCGAATCCTTCCGGCACTTCAACGTCTACTCGTAAAGCGTGCAAATAGCAAATACACAAATAAACACTAGGCAAAAAGATCCCAAAACTCCAAATAAAATCCATGAACAGAGAGAACATAATTTTCTGGATTTTTAGAAACTGGAATCGTCAAATTTGGAGTTAAAACGCAAAAGTTATGATTATTTAAAGTTTAAATAATCAATTAAATAATTTTACAGAGAAAACTTTAGTCCAAAAATTAAATAAAATTTATATTTAGGTAGATCTCAATTTTATACAAATTTAGAAATTTGAATCACTCAAATCGGAGTTGAAACGCAAAAGTTATAAGCGTTTGAAGTTTGAATCTAAATTTGAATCAATATTTCGAATTAATAAATCATTTTCTTTTTCGGAAATTAATTATTGCGTCAGCATGGACACGTGGCAGCCTCCGATTGGCTGCCGACGCCACCGGTCCATGGACTTGGTCCACGCTCGGCTCGGGTCTACCGTGGACTCGGTCCACGGCTCACGGTCGCTGACAGGTGGGGCCTACAGATGACGTCATTCTTGGCGTCGGCCAAGACATCTTTGGGATACCGGCCGACAAGCGGGCCCCACCGTGACGTCGGCCGATGACGTCATGGTGCGGTTCATTGTCCGCCGACGCGGGCCCGCCGTGTCAGCGTCTCACGCGCGGGTGCGCTGACCGCGGCGGTCAAGCTTCCCGACGCGTGGCGCAATCTCGGCCGTCGATTTGAAATCCGACGGTATGGATTGTGTCTCGGTTTCACGTGTTGGATTAACGCGGCGGATCTGAGCCGTTGGATCTTGATCCAACGATTGAAATTAACCCTAACCCGTAACGTTACCCACGTTACGAGCAACGTGGCCGATTGTGGGCCGTTGGATCTTGATCCAACGGTCCCGATCTAATCTGGAATCTTAGGGTTGGGATAGAACGTGGGCTCACCTCAACCGTCCGATTCGATCTCGACGGTCCTCCGAGCTTCGCGGACGGCGATGGTTTCACGGCGGCGCTGGCTTGACCGGAGACGGGGACGACGACCAAGGGCGCGGATCTACGTTGCTTCTCCGGCGAGATGAAACCTCCTTCGCCAGTGCGTCTCGTCGTCACGGACTCCGGATCTGGGCTCCTTCTCGGCGGAAGACGACTGACGACGGCGAAAACGGCGCAAACCGCAATGAGGGAAGAGACAACTCCGGCGAGCGATTGCGGCTCAACGGCGGCGACTCGGCGAGATGGCTCGAGGAACCGGTGCGCAAGGATGAGGGCAACCTCGGGGACGTCTCACGCTTTAAATAGCCTCGGCGTTCGTGCCCTAGACGGAAACCTAGTTCGTTACGGCGGCGCGGCGGCGAGTCCGGCTTCGGACTCGGCGAAGACGACGAAATCGTGGCCGCCCACGCGTGGCACGATCGACCCCACGATCGCGACGGGCGCGATCGGATCCGGCCGAATATGGCTCGAGCCGTCTGGCGGATCTCACCGTTGGATCTTGATCCAACGGTTGGGATTGATTAGGGTTAGAGTGGGTTCGGCCGAGTCACGTGGCTCGGTCGGACTCGAACTCGAGTCCGACTCGGGCTCGATCGGATGAATAAGAATCGACCGGTCGGTCCTTTTCCAAATAATTAATATTTAAAATAATTCGATAATTCATTTAATTCATTAAAAATAGCAAAAGACTCGAAAAATTCGGAAAAATTCTGGAAAATATTTTGGATCATTTTGGACTCAAATAAAATATTTCCAACAAAATTTTATTTGCAAAATTAAATTCTTTAATTATTTCAAAATGGAATAAATTCAAATAAATTCCAAATAAATCCAAATAAATTCCAGAAAATTCCAAAAATTCACCAAAGTGCCAAATCACACATGAATTTAAGAAAAGCAAAATTTTGGGGTGTTACAGTAGACGGAGGACGAACCTTGCATGAAAGGTGCTCCTCGTCCCTGACAATCTTGAGACCGCTGACAGATGTGATCAAGGCCATCACAAAAGGAGTGTAACTGCAGCTGGCCATGTTGCTCTGCGCGTTCTGCCTCATCGTCTCCCAAATGAAGTCAGCAATGTCAAACGGATGAGTACGCTCAACCAGGTGATAAAGGTGTTCCGCCCATAGGAACCGATGGCGTACATCTCCCTCCTTGGGCCAAAGAGTGACCCTCAGCATCCTGTTGAGCACGGCAGGCACATCTTTTAGACCCTTGATGGTCCCCACTGTGAAGCTCTTCGAAGTATCATACAAGGACTCAAGCTGCTCGGGAGTCAACACCTTCTTGGCATGAAGCTTAGGACTGTCATTGTACCGAAGACTGAGGACTCTAGCAAATCTCTTCTTGTTGGCCTTGTACCACACCTTATCTGTCATCCACCAAATGGCATCCTCAGTCTTGTCATAAAACAGGGTGGCGTAGAACTGCATGATTATCTCATTGTTCCAATCGCACTTGAAAGACATGATGTCTTTCACCTCATGCAGCTCACAAATCTCAAGAACCTGAGCGAAGACTGGATGCTCAACTGCTGCCATATACTCCCAGTCGATGGTCTTCATCCTGACCACTGGGTGCTCAAGTGGGTAGAGGACCGTCTCATAGAAGTCTGACTGAAACCGGTTCCAGAACCGGCGGTCCACATACTCATCTTGATGGAAGTCGAGCGGATTCTTCTTTCTGTGCTCAACTATAGCCTTGCCCTTGCCAGAACCTGTCCTGTAGTCAGTCACTCTCATGGGCTTGACAGACATAGGATACCTCCACACAGGCTTGGCCTTGGCTAATGGGCCAATGAAATGACCCGAAGTGTGAAAGTCCTTTCTCTTCTGATCCCTCAGCCTAGCATGAGTATCTGCAGGATGCTCATCTGGATCAGCCGAGGCCGAAAGTGAGGACTGAGCCTCGAGGTCGAGACCGTTGCTCGGCCGCCGAGCCGAGGCTGGGAAGAGGATTGGACAGGAGGCTGCTGAGCAGACGAAGTCCCAATGCTCAGTCCACCCCTTCTCTTAGCCACGGCGTGACGCGGCCTCTTGGGTGCCGGAGGAGCAGACGGTGAATTGGAGGGACTGTCAGGAGACGGAGGGTCCCTCGGCAGATCACCACCACCACCAGAAGACCCCTGAGAAGGATCTATCTGACCAGACAAAGCGAGAGAAAAAGGTTAGCCTCGAGGCGGCTTGAAATTGAGACAAAACTGAAGTCTGGCCGAAGCACCCAACCCGGAGAGTCCGGACAAATTGTCCGGATACTCCGGATTAACCCGGAGACTCCGGACCAAAAGTCCGGACACTCCGGACCAACCCGGAGACTCCGGACCAACCCGGAGACTCCGGACTAAAGGTCCGGATACTCCGGATGCGCCAGAAAATGCGCACGGGCGCAGGAAATTTGGGGAAAACAACCCCCAAATTGGCATGAAATGAAACTAGATTGCCTTAAGGATAAGCAATAAACGACTATGGCACAATCTAGCAAGGAAATTTCGCGGAATTAGGGCACAACCGAGAGTACTCACCTCAGACGGATTTGAAACGAGAAGAACGGGTGAGTTAGGGCCAAGGATCTCCAATCTTGCGGGGAAAGACGAGGCAAGCCGCACCCTAGAAGAGATTAAGCACGGGGAGAGGCCCTAAGAATCACGAGAATTGAAACAAACCCGAAGGAAAAGAGGTTAGGGCAAGAGATCTTACCAAAATCCCAAATCCGAGGAAAGGAATGGATCCAAGGACCTTGGAGATGGAGAGCCATGCCCTAGGAGAGAGAGGAGAGCAAGGGAGGAAGAGAGTCGCACGGAGGAATGGGAAAAAAGAAACCGCGCGGGATTGGGGGGACTTAAACCGTCCGCCCCAACCCGGAGAGTCCGGACTCCAGTCCGGAGACTCCGGCCCAACCCGGACACTCCTGGACAAACTGTTCGGAGACTCCGGGCTAACCCGGAGAGTCCGGATAGAAACCCGGATACTCCAGGTTCCCCAGCTCGGTTAGGAGAAAGGGAAACCGCACAGAGACCCTAGGAAATTTTCGGAACGAGACCCTAAGGAGTCAACTTGATATATGACCAGCGAACAATCAATCAAACAAACTATGGTCATATAGCAAATGACGAGATCAAAAGATCAAGAACCAAAAGTACAGAGTAAATTCAGAGAAAAAGATGAATAAGTTTTTAACATTCATTTTTCATTCACCAACCAATATATGAGCACTTATCAAGCCACGTTACGAGAATCTAAAATATTTAGACCACTTCTCAATTCACAGAACCTTTTCTCGTCAAGGGGCTTGGTAAAGATATCGGCTAATTGATCATTTGTACTCACATGTTGGATATCAATTTCGCCTTTGGTTGCGTGGTCTCTTAGGAAATGATGGCGAATATCTATGTGTTTTGTTCGGGAATGTTGGACAGGATTGTTGGCAATTTTTATGGCACTCTCATTGTCACACAAAAGTGGAACGCTTTTGTAGGATAGGCCATAATCACTCAAGGTTTGTCTCATCCAAAGTAATTGGGCACAACAACTCCCGGCAGCTATGTATTCGGCTTCTGCAGTGGATAAGGCTACGGAGTTTTGTTTCTTGGAAGACCACGAGACTAGAGACCTACCCAAGAATTGGCAAGTCCCTGAGGTACTCTTCCTATCCACTTTACAACCGGCATAATCCGCATCGGAATAGCCAACAAGTTCAAAGGAAGATCCTTTCGGATACCAAAGTCCAAAATGAGGAGTGTGCACTAAGTATCTCAAGATTCTCTTAACGGCCACCATGTGGCACTCTTTTGGAGCGGCTTGAAAACGTGCACACATACAAACGCTAAGCATGATATCGGGCCTAGATGCACAAAGATAAAGGAGAGAACCGATCATCGAACGATATACCTTTTGGATGACCGGTTTACCTTCTTTGTCGAGGTCTAGATGGCCATTGGCTTGCATAGGCGTCTTTATAGGCTTGGCGTCTTCCATTCCGAACTTCTTGAGCATGTCCTTGATGTACTTGGTTTGACAGATGAAAGTACCTTCCTTGAGTTGTTTCACTTGAAATCCTAGGAAGAACTTCATTTCTCCCATCATGGACATCTCGAACCTTTTTGTCATAATCTTGCTAAACTCTTTACACAAATACTCATTTGTAGATCCAAATATGATGTCATCAACATATATTTGGCATACAAATAAATCATTATCAATGTGTTTAGTAAAGAGAGTAGGGTCGGCCTTTCCGACTACAAAACCTTGTCCGAGAAGGAAATCTCGTAAACACTCGAACCAAGCCCTCGGTGCTTGCTTAAGTCCATAAAGGGCTTTGTGTAGGTAGTAGACATGGTCCGGGTGTTTTGGATCTTCAAAGCCGGGTGGTTGCTCGACGTAGACCATCTCGGAGAGTGGTCCATTCAAGAAGGCGCTCTTCACGTCCATTTGATAAAGCTTGAAATCATGGTGAGTAGCAAAGGCAAGTAATATTCTAATGGATTCAAGCCTAGCTACTGGAGCATATGTTTCACCGAAATCCAAACCTTCGATTTGAGTGTACCCTTGAGCAACCAAACGAGCTTTGTTCCTAGTCACGATTCCATTCTCATCTTACTTGTTCCGGAAGACCCATTTTGTGCCAATCACGTTTTGATTTGGTCTTTGAACAAGCTCCCAAACTTGATTTCTCTTGAAATTGTTGAGCTCCTCTTGCATGGCCATCACCCAATCTGGATCTTCAAGTGCTTCATCTACCTTAAGAGGTTCAAGAGAGGAAACAAACGAGTAAAATTCACAAAAGTTTGCAACTCGAGATCGAGTGGATACTCCCTTGTTGATGTCTCCAAGAATGTTGTCGACTGGATGATCCCTTTGAATGCTTTGTTGAACTCTTGGGTGAGGAACAGTTGAATTTGGAGCTTGAATGGGTTCTTCATCTTGGGATGCATTAGAACCATCTTGAGCTTGCTTGGACAAGGAGGGAATATCGCCTGAGTCATCCCCATCCGGAGACTCCGGTATTGGACCCGGAGACTCCGGACCAATCCGGACACTCCGGGTTTCAGGCCGGAGACTCCGGGTTGGGGTGCTCGGGTGAGTTTCCAAAATTTGAGGTCTTACCTCCCCAATTGCCAATTTCTTGATAGCTTCACATGGTGGTTCTTCCCTGTCAATTACAGCACGATCAACTTGTTCTACTTGAGAACCGTTAGCCTCATCAAATGTTACGTCACGCGAGATTTCAACGACACCGGTGGTATTGTTGAAAACTTCGATGCCTTATAAGCATTAGTTCCATAACTGAGTAAGAAACCTTCATCTACTTTAGGAGCAAATTTAGAGGACTTAGCTTTCTTGTTGAGGATGTAGCATTTACTCCCAAAGACTCTAAAGTAGGATACATTTGGTTTCTTGTCGGTTAGCAACTCGTACGCCGTTTTCTTCAAGATCTTGTGGAGGTAGAGGCGGTTGGTGCTGTGGCATGCGGTATTGATGGCTTCCGCCCAGAAACTGTCGGAAACCTTGTACTCGTCAAGCATCGTCCGCGCCATCTCGATGAGAGTTCTATTCTTCCTCTCGGCCACCCCATTTTGTTGAGGAGAATAGAGAGCCGAGAATTCGTGCTTGATTCCTTCTTCATCGAGAAACTCCTCCACACCAATATCCTCCACACCAATATTCTTGAAAGGACCAATGATGTCGCCTAGAGGGGGGTGAATAGGCGGATTAAAAAATCGCAGCGAAATTAAAACAGGCCGAGCAGTTCAACCCGGAGTCTCCGGGTTTTTATCCGGATACTCCGGCTTGTCCGGAATGTCCGGTATTAGGTCCGGACTCTCCGGGTTAGCTGGCTCGGGAGCGCAAACAAGACTACTCTAGCAAGCACAATAAACCCCTAGAAATAGATAGCAAGAACAACCTAGAACAATTTCTAGTTAGGATTTGAATTGAAGCTAAGCAAAGGGCTAGATCTAACTTTACAAACTCAAATCCATGTAAGCAAGACTAGGGAGAAAAAGTGAATGAGAGGGACACAAATTTTCACCGAAGTTCGGGTTCTTGAAGGGAACCCTACGTCTCCGTTGAGGTGGCTCGGTCGCACTTGAGCCGGGGTCTCTTTCAACCCGCTTTCCTCCCGGTGTTGCACAAATGCACTCGCCGGCTTCACTTCTTGTCTCTTTCCTTTCGGAGGCGAGACTTGCCTTCACAAACGACCGGGGCTCACCACACGCGTTGGTAGCTCCCGGTGACTCCTAGCCGTCTAGGAGACCTTCAACCTCCAAGAGTAATAATGCCCCGAAGAATCGCTTGAAGGATGAACTAGTGCTCAACAACTAGAAATGAATGCACCTAGCACTTTGTTTCTTCCTCTCCTCACCAAAATGGATCAACAACCAAATCTAATGGTGGGAGGAAGTATGAGCTCTATTGAATGCTTGGAAGAGGTTAGGAGTGGCTTGAATGCTGCAATGAATGAGCTCAATTGAGATCCTAGCCGTTGGAGTGGAGTGGAGGCTTTAAATACCCTTTTTGAAAACTAGCCGTTACTCCCGTTTTTGTACAGGACGGAGTGTCCGGACAAACAACCCGGAGACTCCGGGTTATCCGGAGACTCCGGACCAAATGTCCGGATACTCCGGACAAGCTGGAACCAAAAGTAACCGAGGGGTCCAACCCGGAGACTCCGGACAACATGTCCGGACACTCCGGATTGAATCCGGATACTCCGGACTGGAATCCGGAGACTCCGGGTTACCCAGCTCGGTTGCAATTAAATCTTTTTGCAAAAGCAATGCATGAGAGCTAATTTTAGATGAAATACTTGATGTTGAGCACATGCACATCCTAATAGGCGATTTCTCATCGTATCCTCTTAATAGTACGGCTATCCTTAAGACTCAAATAAAGAGAAAATTACACTTCATCGTCTTGATGCCGTTTTATCGAAATTTGACGCGCTTAGGACCGTCCAATCTCATTCCAAGCTTGATGTGATCTCAATAACTGCATTACTCTGAGTTGAAGCATTAGATCACTTTAATTGTGTCACCATTAATCACCAAAATAAAATGAGGGGCCTAGATGCACTTTCATTAATGTATATCATTATATTGATCAGCAAGTATGTGACTTGTTTATGAAACTCTTTACCTATTGATATAATTCTATAAATGTCTCTGATCGAATATCATCATATAGGATAACAATGAGTAGATCAGCACATGTACTGATCGATGATCATGTTTCATAGACCATGGGATATGGAGATATCATTAATACATTGTGAACACATGTTGAAGAACATGGGTTAGATAGACCCGCAATGAGACACTGCGAGAATGGTACATTCTTATGTGTCATCGGTGTATCTCATACATAGTAGATGTATGATCCTTAGACCTGAGATTGTCATATTTCCTACATGTGTAATAGTTTACCTTGGGGTTACCAAACACTTTGAGTTCAATCTTCATATAGTTTGGCAAAGGGATTATTACATGAGTACTTTCATAGGTTTTGTCCGATTTGATCATGGTATATTTGGAGTTGGCATGCTCTTCAAGGAGCTGCTACCAACCATTGGATTAGAAAGGGTTTTTCGAATCCATGTCCAAATATACGTGAACCTGCATGGTCACACACTTAATGGGCTGGGACGCATTAATTCGGATTGGATATATAATTAATGGACCTCGTGGGCTTAGCGTGCTGATGGGCCCTGGCTTAGGGTTTCACCTCGTGGCTATACAAGGAGAGGAGGAGGGTGGGTGCAGGAGTGCCTCTTTCCTATGTTTTGGAAGTGTTTCACCCGAAACACTAGCCTCCTTCTCTCGTTGCCCCTGCCGAGCGACCAGGTGCTTGCACACCGACGCACGACGTTCCATCCTCGGACATGTGGACTGTTACGGTAGTGCTGCTGCAACTGCGGTGTGGGAGGACGATCCACGACGAGGTGAGGACGATCCACGGCGAGGCGAGGATGATCCTTTTCATCGACGTGAACGACTACTTCCTGTACCTCGATGCGTGCGACGTGAGAACTGGCTTCTCCAACTCGTCTTCCTATGCTTCTGCGAGTCAAGGGTAATGATCCATGATCTCTTACTCGCATGATGTCCTAGGTGATCGCGGTAGAATTTTTTAAAATTGTGCTAGCATAGCCTACCCGTTACTCAGAATTGTGTTTCTTTATTTTTTATGGTTGCAGGACGTCAGTGCGAGGTTATGGTGAGGCGGAGGATGACCGAGACTAGGCGAGGTGCGCTGGAGGTCCAAACGGTTGGGGATCATCAGAGGATGACCGGAGATGGAGTTTCAGCAAGCCATTGGAGGCAAGGGAATGGCTGTGATGCTATCTTGGAGTCGCTCGAATCAAGGAGAGCTGTTGGATTGCGGTTTAGAGGATGGAGTAGCGGCCAAGTTAGCTCGCTTTGAGAAGTGTGCAAAACCCGGTATGCTATTAGGTTGTGGGTTAGCACATGTATGAGGGAGTGAATCTCAACCCTTGATGTGGTTTCTTGAGGGCCAAGAAAGTATCAAGGGTGGAGATTACTCTAAGATTGCTATAAATTGAGGGGTAGGGGTATGACTGTCCCCTCAAGTCTTTGGAGAAGATTTTGGTTGCTCCTTTGAGTTTTTCCCATTTGTTGTGAGGCTTTATAAAATCTTCCAAAGAAAAGAAAAGAAAATTTTCCTACTCATCCATCTAAATTTAATTTTTGCATTTAAATTATGCCTTTACATTACGCAATTTAAATTTAGTATTTACATTATGCATTTAATTTCTCACAATTTACATTTATGCAATTTGGATTTGCCTCCCCTCCTTCTACTTGCTTGTGGGTTTTCTTGCCGAAGATGAGTGATTAATTGGATGAATCTTCTTTTAGATTATATCCCAACCTTCTAGGCAAACTTGATCTTATTCTTGTGGGAAACCGATCTTTTGCACTTCGTTGAAGATTTCTTTGTGAATCAATTTTGGAGATTGTTCTTTTTGTGTTTTAGCTTGCTGTGATAAGTGGGAAGATCATCTTGATCATCAAAATCCCCACGAGCAAGTCAAGATCACATATATTGATTTTTGGTGTTTCTTGGTGCACTCTTCCATCAATTCAAGAAAGGACAGAACTTTGACGTCAATTCAATGGATTGATGGGTGGAATAATTTCCTAACATCCTTAAGGTGTCTACCAAATTGCATGAACTTTGAACCTGCCGATCTAAAATTCTATCAAATTTGCCTTTGAGATCGTGCTATTTTTCGTGCCCTGTTCATTAGATTGGCACTACCGCCCCTGTGCTTGTGGTAGTACCGGCCAGAGGCTGATGCTTTGGCTATTTCGTTGTTTTGAGCTGGATTACATTGGGGAAGGTTTTAGTTGGTTCTTTTTTTTCAATAGATGAGGGAATTTTAATTTGAGATCATTCACCCCCCTCTGATTGCTATCTCGATCTTTAAATTGGTATCATAGCCAGTTTTGCTCTTCCATAGATCTTTACTAGTCTCAAGATCATGGCAAGGGACAAATATTCAACCAAACCTCTGAATTTCTTGGGACTCAACTATCCATTTTGGAAGTCCAGAATGGAATCATACATCACTGCCCAAGGCTTCCTGATTTGGCAGAAGGTGAAGCTCCCATATGAGGTTCCTGCTGATGAGGATGTCAATGCCATGAATATGGCTGACGTTGAGGCGAATGCTAGGGCATGGAACATCCTCATACAGGGACTAAGACCAGTGAGTATGATCGGATCTCTCACCTACGATCTGCCCATCAGATCTGGGTGACCCTCGATGCTTACCATGAGGACACCACCTAGATCAAGATGGTGAGGCAGGATCAGTACAAGTGTGACTACAACAAGTTTGAATAGCATGCTGGTGATACCTTAAATGAGTGCTTTGGTTGTTTTACCAAGATTTTGAGCGATCTCCGTGCAATAGGATGAGCTTATTCTAACTCGAAGAATGCTCGTCATTTTCTGACTGTACTTGATCTTCGGGTTTGCGAGATGAAGGTGACCACCATCAAGGACACTACAGACTTTTCGACCTTGACTCTTGACGGGCTTTATTCCCGACTCAAGACTCATGAGGTTGATGTCATCTCTTGTAAGACAAAGTCTCAATCGATGGCCTTGGTCACCGATCCCACAGGATCCATTTCTGAGTTCTCTTCTAGTTTTTCCCTTTCTACCCTTTGCAAGCTAAGTGATAAACAACTAGATAAGTTTCTAGAAAATGAGCTTGCTGTTTTGGCTTGTAAGTTTTCCCATATATACAAGAGGGTGAGGGAGAGGAAAAGAGGTGGCATGATCACCAATTTTGAGTGTGGTGGCCCCAACCACATTCAAGCAAACTACCCCAAGCTGGAGAAAGGCAAGAACGAGCAAGGTGGTTCAAGCAAGAACGACTACACCGACAAGAACCGCATCAAGAAGCCTCCAGTCCATGAGCCAGCGCATGAGAAGAAGTACCGCAACTTCTCAAAGAACAAGAAGCTCTTCCACCGTGTCCTCGCTGCACTCAACAACATTGACCTCTCTGACACAGAGACATAGAGAGATGAGGGCGAGAATGATCCATGAGAGAAGAACAAGAGAGGTGATGACTTCTCCAACATGTGCTTCATGGCAAATGCCAATGGCATCAGTGACGACGACCTCTATAGCGACTCCGACGAGGTACCCTGAAAGACCGAAATGGCGATCAGAGGGGGGGTGAATGATCCCAAATAAAAATATCCCCTACTCAACGTACTCCAAACAATCCCGCAAAGAAAACCGATGCTCCTCAAAATCGCGAAACCCGCAAAAATCGGAACGACTTGACAACTATGTGTATCCCTAGCTTACATGGATGGGAACCATGAATCATGTGAGGGATATTTAAATCACAAATCCTGGTTGTCAAGTGTCCAAAGCAAAGAGGAATCAATTCAAATACTTCTTTTCTAAAAGAGATCAAGCCAAAACACAAAAGCCTCTTTTTAGAAAAGCAAAAGCAGATTTTCAGGAATTGTCCTCAATTAGAGCAGGTGGATGGTGGATTTATGTTGCTCCAAAAAATTTGGGAATTTTTCAGCCTGTGAGCTGTTGAGTCGTGAAGCACTCGACCAAAAATCACCACCAAAATCGTTCTACAAAAATCATGAAAAATCAAGAACTACGAAATGTCAGGATCTTCAATCAGGAAATTTGGGGCTCGGTTTTCACCTCACAGCTCCCAAATGGTGCATCCAGTGGACTCCAAAATTTTTCCACAGATGGGTATATGAGTCAAGCACCAGATCCAACAATAATCAATCAAAAATGATTTTTCTATATTTTTCTAAAAATCAAAGGCTGACTGCTGCGCGAAGAACAAGTTCTGGACAGATTTGCGATCTTGATAGAAACTTGATAAAATAAATTCTTGCGGCATACAAACTTTAGCAAATGAACTCGATCTTGAGCGAAGATCCAAATAGAGTATAGAAGGAGGTGAATGCGAATCGCTCAAGTCAAGAACAAAATCCAGCAATCATAAATGTAAGAGCGGGAATGTAAATGCTGAATTTAATACATGAAAGTAAATGCCGAAAGTAAAGATATAATGTAAATTGCAAGAATTAAATTGCGAGAGAATAAATTTGGCTCTTGGAACTTCTATTTCATTCAGAGATGTGTGATTACAAAGCCTCACTTCTTGTGGGCAAAGCTCAAAGGAGCAACACAACAACTCAAAGAATGAATGGGCATGGAGGCCTTCCTCCACCCCTCTATTTATACTACTCTTGGGCCACCTACCACCCTTGGATGAGTCCCAAACCCTAGGGCACTCCACCAAGGGCTAGGATTAACCCACTCATGCCTTGCCCACACTTGGGCCTTACATGGGCCACATTGGCCATACATGGGTTTTAAACAAAACCCGATCAACCCGATGCAACGGGCCTTCATCCGCCGGACTTGACCGCTCAGTTTCCTCCTCTTCAAGCCTCCAACCCGAACCGGAAACCTTGAGCCACCTCAAGTCCATTTCCATGATGTCCAAGTGAACCTGGTTTGAGCCCAACCATCTCGTCGGCATCCTCGACCGCTCTGGACCTCGGTTCTCCCAACCTAGTCCCGGTACTCACCAACGACCATAGCTGCCTCAGGAACCTGTACCACAAGGAACAAACCATTTTGCACATACCACAATGCACATACTTTTTCTTCCTGCATGTTAGTCCACAATTATCATTAATTGAAACATACAATACCGAGTCAAATCAAACTCAAGCCTGAGCACACCTTGCTCAAATAAAGTCAAATACTCATCACAAAAATGGATGGACCTCCACATGGTCCTTCAATCTCCCCCTTGATGAGTATATTGACAAACCACACAAAAGGCATAAATTTGAGTTTGAAAGCAAAGGAAGAAAAGCAATTTGATTGCAAAAATCATATTTGGTCCAATTAAAAGAGAAAGAAAGCTCATGACCAAATAGATAAGAAGATTTTTAGAGCGCAACACTTGAAAGGATAATTTTTCAATAACAGCTCCAAAAACCAAGAAATCTCTCAAAAAGCTCAATATTACTCATGATCCAAATGCAAGGGCAATGGTTCATCATGATCATGAGAAAGAATTTTTTTTTAATTCTCTAAGATGCCTTTTCTACGTTTTCTCCCCCTTTTGGCAATATAGGCATCAAGAGAACAATTTTTTTTCATGAAATGCAACCTAGAAGAGCTTTGAGGATTATGCAAGTGACCACTTAGACAAAGTAAGACACCATGCTACTCAAGTTCAGATTATGTCATCCTAAGTCATATCCAATGGCATATTTCAATTTTTGCTAACTAGCTCAAAAGAAGTTGTAATACTTTGGTATGATTTCAACAATAGCAACACTTAGCATAACTTCAATACTAGAAGCAAAGCCAACCAAACGAGCAAATGGATATACTAGAGTTCAACCTAGTCAACACTTTGGGAAACTACAAGTCCATAAGAGAAGCCTCATGCTCAATCATCTCTTTAAATGCAAATTTTTAGATTAAAGCTCATAAAGCGGTATGAGAGAGTTAGGCTTAGTGAAGCACATCCTCGACTAGGAGCCATCGACAAGGGCCTCCTAAGCTTCACTCTCCTCCACAAACCATTCAGGGTTTAGAGAGTTTATCCTAGAGAAACACAACCTCGACTAGGAACCATCGACATAGGTCTCCTAGGCATCACTCTCTTCCTCTAGTTCTTTTTGCATTTTTCGGTGTATTGACTCAAGCCATTAGCAACCATCTCAAGCATGAAGCTTAAAAGAGTGGTTTTGGTCATACACACTTCATTCCAAGTTCATCCCAAGTGCAATGGAAAGCAGTCTCGTGAATGAAGAGTGTTGAGTTCAATTTTAGCACAAAAGAGTCAATTTATATTTTCAGCACTTAGATTTATGAGCATTGTTGAGGATTCTAGAATGAAACAATGTAGCTAACCCAAGTTGCTTTAGGGACTCTAGTAGAAACCCACTATTTCAATAAGCATGGCATAAGCATCTAGTGAAGAAGTATAGCAAGTAAAAACCAAGTTTCATCAAGTTTTCAGGAAAGCTCAATTTTAAAATGTTGGCTAGTTTCACATGATACACCAAATTGGATATGACCTATATTAGCAAATATCTTCAGAAAAGTAGCTAGGTGCAACATATCTTAATTTTATCAATTGCATAATAGACAAAGCTCGTAAATGAAAAACAAGTCTATATGCAATGCAAAAGAATCAATTCCAAGCTCCCCCTCAACAAGTGAGTCGATTAAGCACAAAATCTGATTGAAGTTGAGTTATTAGCAATTTTAGATTCGAAAGGATGAAATGAACTCAACTGAAACCAGAAAGACAGAAATGATGAGAAGGAATCAAGAAACTGACACAAGGGTAGTCTAGGGGCATAGATAACATGAAGAGAAACACTAACACTCAGACTCGCTCTCACCTTCCCCATATGACTTATATAGGAAAGCTACAACTCCAACTCCAACCCAGGAGCAAACACAGACCCTGTCTACCCAGGGGGCCCAACACCGCTAGACCTAAAAGACTGTGAGTGAGCTCAACCGAGGATAAGAGAGGAATAGCACCCTAAAGCATAAGGTGAGAGGTCCATGCCGAAGCATGCCAGAAGTCTAGGTGAAGTGGGCTCAACCAAATGAAAACCATCCCAAAGATACCCGAGAAGAGAAAGAAAGGATGAATATACATATGAACATATAATACAAGCCACTCCCCCTCAAGATATGCCATATGGGCTCATAATCCCAAGCTCTCCTCTCAGTGAAACAAACCTCGAGCTATCCAAAGGCTTGGTGAAAATGTCGACCCAGTGGTCACTCTCCACAAACCGGAGCACTATGTCACCCTTCTCCACATGGTCACTCAGGAAGAGATAGCGAATGTCAAAGTGCTTGGTCCGAGAGTGTTGCACTGGGTTCTTAGCAATGTGAATGGCAGACTTGTTATCACAGAAAAGAGGAACACAAACTGCTACTAACCAAAACTCCCGCAAGGTCGATCTCATCCAGAGAACTCCAGCTACAAAGAATCGGCCGCAAAGAACATACTCGGCCTCGGCGGTGGATCAGGCAACACCTGATCGCTTCCTAGACGACCAAGAGACAAGAGAAGTGCCAATGAATTGGCAAGTGCCAGAAGTGCTCTTCCTATCTATCCTACAGCCGGCGAAGTCTGCATCGGAGAAGGCTCTCAGAGATAGACCGGAGGAAGAAGAGTACCAGATACCATAGTCAATGGTAGCTCGAAGGTACCTGAAGATGCGTTTCACCGCCTAACGGTGAGAGACGCGGGGAGAAGCCTGAAACCGAGCACAAAGACATACAGAGAAATGTATGTCAGGTCTCGAGGCAGTGAGATACAAAAGGGAGCCGATCATGCTCCGGAACTCCTTCTGATCAACTGGCTCACCATCCTCGTCAGGCTCGAGGACAGCAGTGGTGGCCATAGGAGTCATAATCGGCTTTCCATCAGACATGTCAAAGCGCTTCAGGAGGTCTCGAGTGTACTTGCCTTGATGCAACAATGTACCCTCCCGAGTCTGCTTAATCTGGAAGCCAAGGAAGTAGCTCAACTCGCCCATCATGCTCATCTCGAACTCAGTACTCATCACATCTGAGAACTGAGTAACGAGCGAATGCGAGGAACCACCGAAAATGATGTCGTCGACATAGATTTGGACTAGGAGAAAATCCGAATCTGAATGTCTGACAAACAGAGTCTTGTCCACTTGACCCATATGAAAACCATGACTCAAGAGGTAGGACTTAAGCCTCTCATACCAAGCTCGTGGAGCTTGCTTAAGTCCATACAAAGCTTTGGAAAGCTTGAAGACATGGTTTGGGTACTTGGGGTTCTCAAATCCTGGAGGTTGTCTGACATACACCTCTTCCTCAATGAAGCCATTGAGGAATGCACTCTTGACATCCATTTGAAAAAGCTTGAAGCCCTTGGATGCCGCGAATGCGAGCAGGATCCGGATGGCCTCGAGTCCGCTACAGGGCAAAAGTCTCCTCGAAGTCGAGACCCTCGACCTGAGAGAAACCCTGAGCGACTAACCTAGCCTTGTTTCGAACTACAACCCCATCCTCACTCTACTTGTTTTTGAACACCCATTTGGTCCCAATGATATTGTGACCAGAAGGGGGCTCGACAAGCTTCCAAACTTTGTTCCTCTCGAAGTTTTCAAGTTCCTCATGCATAGCATTAATCCAAGATTCATCAGATAATGCATGAGAAACATCCTTCGGCTCAAAAGAGGCAACAAAGGCAGAGTGAAGGCAGAAAGTGGACAGACCTGACTTAGAGCGAGTGACTCGCTCAAACAGATCTCCAATGATCTGATCAGGTGGATGAGCCTGCTGAATGTGGCGGGGAGGTCCAGAAGCAGAAGTGACCTCTACTCCTCGCGTGGGAGAAATAGGAATAGAGCCACTAGCTGCTGAAGAGTCTGAGGGTAAGGGCTGATCTCCCTGAGGTGCAGATATGGAAATGGGAGGCACCTCGGGAGCAGGAATGGTGACTGGATCAGGCAAGGCGCCTTCATCTCCGTCATCAACTTCCTCTGAGAAGATAGACTGGGAAAGAGGAGAAGAGCCTGAAATGTCTGGTCTAGCACCGGGGCTAGCCTCATCAAAAGTCACCTCGCAGGTCTCTATGATCCTACCCAAATCTACAGCCCAAATCCTATAGCTACAGGCGTAAGTCGAGTAACCCGTAAAGATCCCATCGTGAACGTGACTCGAACTTATCTAGGTTCCCAGACTTCAAGAAGAAGCACTTGCAACCAAAAACACGAAAATGAGATACACTAGGCTTTCGCCCATATCTCAACTCATAAGAGGTGCAATGCAAGTGTGCCCTAAGAAAAACTCTGTTGGCAACATGGCATGCCATAGCTACAGCCTCAGCCCAAAACTTCCTAGGAGTATTGTACTCATCTAGCATCATCCTGGCCATCTCAACCAGGGTCCTGTTCTTCCTTTCCACTACGCCATTTTGCTGAGGGACGTATGGAGAGGAGAACTGATGCTCTAAGCCTAACTCCTCACAGAAGCTGCCAAAGTAGGAGTTCTTGAACTCCGTGCCATTATCACTGCGGATCGCTCGTAAGGCACCTGGGAGCTCAACGGACAACCTACGGACCAAACCCCTGAAGTGTGAAAAACACTCATCCTTCGAGGCCATGAAAAACACCCAAGAGTACCTCGAAAAATCATCGACAATGACAAGAATATACCACTTCCCACCTGCTGACTGCACTCGAGCCGACCAACAGTGTCCATGTGTAGCAGCTGTCCTGGTGCATCAGTCATCACTCGGGTGACTGGAGGATGGGAGGCAGCAACCATCTTGCCATGTCGGCAAGGAGAACAAACAACATCTTTGACCATCTTGAGTTTAGGCAGGCCACGAATGAGATCATGGCTGCTAACTCGAGTCAAATGATCAAAGCCAATGTGACCAAGTCTCCTATGCCAAAAGGAGAGATCACGGGACTCAGAAGCAATAAGGCAATGGAGAGAGTCTCTAGAGGAAGAAGAAAAATCAGCACGAAAGACTCTCCCAAAACGAGAAATCCCGCAAACAAACTCCCCAGAAGAATCGAGGATCCTACAAGAGCTCCTCTTAAAATTGACCTCGAAATCGTCATCAAGAAGTTGAGAGACTGAGAGCAAGTTGAAATGCAGCTTACTGACTAAGGCAACGTCCTTAAGAATGAAATGATCGTTAATGCAGACGGTACCTTTAGCAATGACTCTACCCGACGCAGCATCCCCAAAGGTGATCACTTCATCACCGGGATCTCGGTCCAGGGAAGAAAACCAACGGGAGTCTCCGGTCATGTGGCGAGAACAGCCGGAGTCTACAATCCAAACCTCCCCCTTCCCTGTCCTACGGACCTGAATCAAAGAGAGCGAAAAGCAGATGTCTCAGTACCAGGATAGATTAATGCAGATCTAGGAACCCAACATCGAGTCAAGCTGTGCGATGAACAATATCAACGGAGTAGAAGAATGCAATCTGGCACCTCTCCGTGACTCGACTCTCACAAACTCAGACTCCGCTCCAGTCGGACGTCTGGGAGCAGCTGCCGGGTTGGTCCACCGAGGTGCAAAGGCCAGACCATCCCAGTGCTGCTGCCCAGACCTCCCGCTGGGGAAAGCAAACTCACGCCGCTGATATCTACCTCGATGGGAAAAACGAGGAATATCAAGAGGACGGCGGAAAGACTGACTCGGGACAGCTCTGGGGCGAAAACCAGAAGTAGAAGCCTGAAAACCAAGCCCCATGCGCTGTCCAAAAATAGGAGACTCTCTAGCTTGTCTATCCTGTCTAGAAGCCGTGTGTGCCTTAGGTGCACTCAGAGTCTGGGGATGACCCTGAATACCCCTAAGAGCATGGACACGCTCACGCCGAGAAATCTTGGCGCGTCAAGGTAAATCAGCTATATGTCCATCCTTCGGCGGAAGGTGCATGTATACTTCGCCTTGGGGGGTGAAGTAGCATGAGAAGCACCCTTCTCGTCAGACGTCCCGTGGACAATCCCTGCTGATCTAAACACAGTGGTGCTCACCTGTGGAGCCACCACTATCTCTCCGCTCTTGGAGGCATGCACAACAGTGGGCGGATGCGCCCGTGTATGCTCCAAGGCATCAAACCCTAGACCTTGATTGAATCTGCTAATCTTGGACTGATCTAGGATAAGATTGAGCTTCTTCTTACCTCCAACAAACTTCTCGAGAGTGCTCATAAGGTGCGACACTCGAAAAAGTTAGGCACAAGAAGAGCAAGGGAAGGAGTAAGCGGGGAAGAGCCGATGGAGAAGAGCGAACTAAACGATCAAATCTCTCCCTATAAAGAGCAGCCTCAATCTTGAGAGACTACAAGAAACACATGGAGAGTCTCTAATCCTACCCACCTGGGCTTTGAGCTTCTTCCTAAGCTCTACATGAATTTGATTCATGTCCTCTGCTACCCCAACACACAAAGATGCAACCATTTTGTGACTTAGCTAGTAGATCCTTAGCATATTTTGAGTTTTCAAGCACCAAGTCATCATAAGCATTTTTTAGTTGCTTACAGCCCTCACATGAGCTGACTGGGTCCTTAGAAGCATATGATTCAAGTTCATCATTCCTAGCAGAAAGCTTCCTAAGGTGTGAGCTCATGGCATCAATTTCAGTAAGCAATTTAGGGCAATTTTCACAAGATGCAGTTGTGTGAGCATGAAGAAAGCTAGCATCAGCAGGAATAGGATCAACAGAACATGTGCTAGCATCCTTCGACCTAAAAGCCTCAAGATCAGAAACCACACTATCATGTAGGGTCCTTAGGTTCTCCAACTCCACAAGCAAAGCATCACACAAAGTACAGCTATCGGAGTCTCGGGAGGAACAAGATCTAAGTGAAGCTAACTCCCGAGATAAGGTACCTACTTCCTTCTCTAGATCCAAACACCTAGCTTTAGACTTGGAATGAAACTTTCCTAGTTTGATAAAAGCATCATGGAGCTGGTCATAAGAAGGTACCTCCTCCGTGTCGCTGTACAGCTCGGTGTCGGGTACTTCCATGGCATTGGAGGCCATGAAGCACATGCCGGAGAAGTCATCGCCGCCCTTCGCCTTCTCTTGTAGTTCATCCTCGTCCTCGTCGCTCCATGTCTCCGTGTCGGAGAGGTCAAGGTCGTCGAGCGCGGCGAGGACGCGGTGAAAGAGCTTCTTGCCCTTGGCGAACTTGCGGTGTTTCTTCTCTTGCGCCCGGCTCATGAGCCTGAGGCTTCTTGTTGCGGTTCTTGTTGATGTAGTCGTTCTTGCCCGCACCGCCTTGTTCATTATTGCCCTTCTCCAGCTTGGGGCAGTTTGCCCGAATGTGGTTGGGGCCACCACACTCAAAGCAAGTGAACTTGCCACTCCTCTTCCTATCTCTCACCCTCTTGTAAATGTTCGAAAATTTTCGAGCGACAAGAGCGAGCTCGTCTTCTGGAAATTGTTCCAGAATGTCATCGCTTACGTCGCAAAGAGCGGGGAGAGAAAAACCAGAAGAGAAGTCAAGAGGGGGTCCAGAAGAGGAAGACCCAATGGGATCGGTAACCAATGCCATCGTTTGGGACTTCGTCCTGCGAGCGACGATGTTGAGCTCATGAGTCTTGAGGCGGGAATACAACCCGTCAAGAGTCAAGGTCGACAAGTCCGTATGGTCCGTGATGGTGGTTACCTTCATCTCCCAAATCCTTAGATCGAGTGCTCGAAGAAAATGCCTCGCATTCTCCGAATCAGTGTATGAACAACCCACTGACCGAAGATTGCTGAGAATCTTTGCAAAACGAGCAAAGCACTCATCAAGGCTCTCACCAGCGTCGCTCAAACTTGTTGTAGTCACGCTTAAATTGATCCTGTCTCACGGACTTGATCTGAGTGGTGCCCTCATGGTAAGCATTGAGGGTCACCCAGATCTCATGAGCCGATCGTAGGTGAGAGACGCGATCATACTCACTGCGGCTAAGTCCCTGTATGAGGAGGTTCTTGGCCTTAGCGTTTGCCTCAACGTCAGCCATGTTTGCGGCGTTGAAGTTCTCATCGGCCGGAACCTCATACGGGTGCTTCACCTTCTGCCATAAAGAAAAGCCCTGGGCAGTGATGTATGTCTCCATCCGAACCTTCCAGAACGGATAATCAACTCCAGCAAAAATTGGAGGCTTAGTTGAGTACTTGTCCGTCGCCATGGCTCTTGAGACCGGTCAAGATCTATGAAAGAGCAAAACCGGCTCTGATACCAATTGAAAGACCGAGATGGCGATCAGAGGGGGTTGAATGATCCCAAATAAAAATATCCCCTACTCAACGTACTCCAAACAATCCCGCAAAGAAAACCGATGCTCCTCAAAATCGCGAAACCCGCAAAAATCGGAACGACTTGACAACTATGTGTATCCCTAGCTTACATGGATGGGAACCATGAATCATGTGAGGGATATTTAAATCACAAATCCTGGTTGTAAAGTGTCCAAATCAAAGAGGAATCAATTCAAATACTTCTTTTCTAAAAGAGATCAAGCCAAAACACAAAAGCCTCTTTTTAGAAAAGCAAAAGCAGATTTTCAGGAATTGTCCTCAATTAGAGCAGGTGGATGGTGGACTTATGTTGCTCCAAAAAATTTGGGAATTTTTCAGCCTGTGAGCTGTTGAGTCGTGAAGCACTCGACCAAAAATCACCACCAAAATCGTTCTACAAAAATCATGAAAAATCAAGAACTACGAACAGTCAGGATCTTCAATCAGGAAATTTAGGGCTCGGTTTTCACCTCACAGCTCCCAAATGGTGCATCCAGTGGAATCCAAAATTTTTCCACAGATGGGTATATGAGTCAAGCACCTGATCCAATAAGAATCAATCAAAAATGGTTTTTCTATATTTTTCTAAAAATCAAAGGCTGACTGCTGCGCGAAGAACAAGTTCTGGACAGATTTGCGATCTTGATAGAAACTTGATAAAATAAATTCTTGCGGCATACAAACTTTAGCAAATGAACTCGATCTTAAGCGAAGATCCAAATAGAGTATAGAAGGAGGTGAATGCGAATCGCTCAAGTCAAGAACAAAATCCAGCAATCATAAATGTAAGAGCGGGAATGTAAATGCTGAATTTAATACATGAAAGTAAATGCCGAAAGTAAAGACATAATGTAAATTGCAAGAATTAAATTGCGAGAGAATAAATTTGGCTCTTGGAACTTCTATTTCATTCAGAGATGTGTGATTACAAAGCCTCACTTCATGTGGGCAAAGCTCAAAGGAGCAACACAACAACTCAAAGAATGAATGGGCATGGAGGCCTTCCTCCACCCCTCTATTTATACTACTCTTGGGCCACCTACCACCCTTGGATGAGTCCCAAACCCTAGGGCACTCCACCAAGGGCTAGGATTAACCCACTCATGCCTTGCCCACACTTGGGCCTTACATGGGCCACATTGGCCATACATGGGTTTTAAACAAAACCCGATCAACCCGATGCAACGGGCATTCATCCGCCGGACTTGACCGCTCAGTTTCCTCCTCTTCGAGCCTCCAACCCGAACCGGAAACCTTGAGCCACCTCAAGTCCATTTCCATGACGTCCAAGTGAACCTGGTTTGAGCCCAACCATCTCGTCGGCATCCTCGACCGCTCTGGACCTCGGTTCTCCCAACCTAGTCCCGGTACTCACCAACGACCATAGCTGCCTCAGGAACCTGTACCACAAGGAACAAACCATTTTGCACATACCACAATGCACATACTTTTTCTTCCTGCATGTTAGTCCACAATTATCATTAATTGAAACATACAATACCGAGTCAAATCAAACTCAAGCCTGAGCACACCTTGCTCAAATAAAGTCAAATACTCATCACAAAAATGGATGGACCTCCACATGGTCCTTCATACCCACCTACAATGATCTTAATGACGCCTTCTGTAAGTTAGGCAAACTTCATGCTAAGGCTAGATCGAGGTGTTTGGAGTTAGAGAAGGAGGTAGATAGTCTTTCACAGGAGTTAGTGTAGGATCGATATATACGAATAAAGCAATCAGAGGGGGTGAATGATTGCATAGAAGCTAAAACCAAATTTTTGATCTACTAAAAATTCACCCCAATTTGAAGTCAAAGAATTGCTTCGGTTTTCAGCAAAAATAGATTGACAGACGTTTGGTAAAACGTGAATTACCAGATATCCATCCGTCGGATTGATCTAAAATTTGAACACAAGAAACTAGATTCCAATATGAATCTAACGGAGAAATAATTAGCTCGATCAGACTTACGGATCAAAAGTTATGAATCTCTCAAGCTTGTTATGACAGAATATGACGAGAATTGATCTAACATCAATTTCGTGATTAAACAAAATCTTCAGAAGACTAACCAAAAAAACTTGGAGGAACTCTAAATCAAGGCCCTAGAAAGGTTTTGGATGGATCAAATCAAGACAAAAATCAAAAAATCAAAGTAGACAAAGAACCAATCTAGAACCAGAACAGATGAGCAAACGAACACTCAAAACAGAGAATATTGTAGCAACGTGTGCACTGTAGCTTCGAGATTACTGTAGCACACAAAGGATTTGGAAGGATTTGATATTTATTTCTTTTTGTCTAAAATACTCCCATCAAAAGAGTACAAACCCTAAAACACAGCTCTAGCTAACACGCCCTGGCTCTAGCTTCGCTCTATTGTAACACCCCAGATTTTGTTTTTCATGAATTTAATTGAAATTTTGCATTTTTAAGAATTTTTGGAATTTTCTGGAATTTATTTGGATTTAATTTGAATTTATTCCCTTTTTAGATAATTAAATAATTAAACATTTCAAATGAAATTTTGTTGGAAATATTTTATTTGAGTCCAAAAATGTCTCAAAGTATTTTCCAGAATTGTTCTAATTATTTTACTATTTTTCCCAAATTATTTGAATTTCTAGAATTATTTTAAATATTAAATCGTTGAAAAATACCCGAGTGGGTTTTATTGTTCATCCGACCGAGTCCGACTCAAACCGAACTCAAGCCTGACTCAACCCGGACCTAACCCTAACTCACGCGACCGTTGGATCGAGATCCAACGGCCAGCGTTGTGCCACGTCACCGAGCCCGTTCCCCGTGCGAACCCGCTCGCACCCGGAGCAATCTCAGCCGTTGATCGTGCCACGTGGACGGCCAGGACGGAGCCACCTCACCTCTCCGAGCGCTCGTCGGATTCCGCCGTCGTGCCCGGGTGGACCTCGGTTTCCACGGATTTCACGGAAGCCGAGGCCCCTATTTAATGCGCCGCCACCGCCAACATGCTCTCCTCTTCCGTGCGCACCCGTAGCCCTAGGTCACCGAGCCTGAGCTGTCGTAGCCGCGCCGCAAAAGCTAGCCGAAGTTGGAGGAGAGGTCCGCCGCGGTTTTTGCCGTTTTCCGCCGTTCTCCGTCGTGTTGGTGCCCAGATCCGGAACCCTCGCGTCGAGCCGCGTCGGGGAGGACAACTCACTTCGCCGGAGTCACCCCGAAACGCTGAGGCTGTGGTCGTCTTCCTCAGCGCCGGCAGCCGCAAGCCACCGCGCCATCGCCGAGATCCCCGAGCTCCATCAACTGTTCGATCTCCATCCAACGGCCACAGTGAGTCCACGTCACCCCGTAACGAGATCCACGTTGCGGTTTCTAGATCTATTTCCAGCCGTTGGATCTAGATCCAACGCTCTAGATTGAACCACGTAGCCGTAAACTTCACCGTGCTAGGATTAGATCTCAGCCGTTAGATCTAGACCGTATGGTTAGCGCTAACCCGCGTTGTAGCGATATATGCGATCTCTGCCGTTCGATCGAAATCGAACGGTGTAGATTGAGCCACGCGTCGCCGCCCGGGACATGCCACGTCGCCCCCTTGATGCGGTGAAAACCCGATCGGATCTTGACCGTCCGATCTAAATCGAACGGTCCAGATCAGCCACGTTGTCCACAACGTGTGTGACCCAGATCCAATCTGGACCGTTGGATTTCAATCCAACGGCCCAGATCGTGCCACGTGCACGGGAGCCGAACCGGCGCGGTCCATGCGGGCACGCCCGGTCGTCATCGGCGTCCGCAGCGTGGCGTCGGCGTGGGCCAGCGTGTCGGCCGGCCCAGCGGCACCATGGCGTCATCCGTGACGTCATGCGATGTCGCAGTGGGGCGGCGTGTCGGCCGTGCCGGTATTTGTCTTGGCGTCGTGATGGGTCTCACGTGTCAGTGAAACGTGAAGCTGTGGACCAGGTCCACGGTGAACCGCGCCCGAGCCGTGGACCAAGTCCATGGACCGGCTGACGCATGCTGACGTCATAATTCAATTTTCCATTAAAAAAATAATTCGGTGGAAATTCAATTTCCACACTAACGTCATGCTGACGTCATAAATCGGATTTTTCAATAGGAAAATAAATGAATTAATTCGGTTTATTCTTTTATTTGAATTTTCAAACTTCAAACGCTTATAACTTTTGCATTTTAACTCCGATTTGGGTGATTCCAATTTCCGAATTTTTATAAAATTAAGCTCTACATAATGGTGAATTTTATTTAATTTTTTATCATGAGTTTTCTCTATTTATATTTATTTAAATGATTTTTCAAACTTTAAACGAGTATAACTTTTGCGTTTTAACTCTGATTTGGGTGATTCAAATTTCTAAAAATTTATAAAAATGTGCTCTCTCTGTTTATGAAGTTTATTTGAAGTTTTGGACACTTTTGCCTACTGTTTATTTATGTTATTGCTATTTGCACGCGTTACGAGTAGACGTTGAAGTGGCCGAAGGCTTCGAAGGTTAAGTTTTTACGCAGGAGCCAGCTCAAGACCAAGAACAAGTACTTTTTGAAGGCAAGTTATGCTTTGACCATATCGATCCCATTATTGAAATTAATTTAATTTAAATTATTGCATGCTAATTTAATTAGAAATTGTTTTAATTATTCTGGGAATTAGATAAATGCCGAATTGCAGTATGACACCTTGACTATTTAATTATGTGCCATGGACCCTTGTCACCCTAGTTGTGGAATATGTAGTTGGACATTATTAAATTGCCAACATTGGGTATTTAGATCGTTGTAGTATATTGCTTTGACCTGCTACGTGCACATGACATGATTTTGGACAATCAAATGTTAATATTGACTTAATGATATATTGAACCTATTTTTGGAGAAGTATCATGTGTTGTGATTGTTGATGGCACGTGGTGCATGGTAATCAACCAGGTTTGATAAATAGATTTAGACTGGGGCAAGTGGCAAGAATGATATGGTGGGCCATGAGTGGCACCGGGGATGTCGTTTTGGTTCTTCGGGTAGTCTTGCCCTGGTCACCCTAAGGACTTAACCTTGCAAGCCTTTGATCTGAGTCAAACGTGCAACCACATGTCTGTAATGGGACAGACCTAGTTGAGTAAGTCACTAATAACTTGCATGTGGTACCTTGGGGTGTCAACTACACCTTTTGTGTAGCATGAAAGGGGAGCGTACCAGGGCTATGGCATGGTACCCGTCCAATGGTATGTTGGTCCCATACTTCACCTCTGTTAAGGGAAGAGATGGTGTATGACAAAAGCCGGAGAGGTTCACTTGTATAGTTTGCGGTCTCTGAAAGGCTTTGTTACGATCACTCGCCTTTGTGGTGTTTGACTGTATCTTGTGGGTAAAGTGCATAACCTCTTCAGAGTGTACAACCTATTCGAATAGCCGAGTCCATGGCATTGGACATTGCTCGGGGATTACAGTCAAGGGTTAGACTTTCATGAAAACAATTTGGACTCGAAAAGTTTGGTTGGGTTTAATGATGACGTTGATGGAAATGTGGATTAGGAAAGGGGGAAGTGTTTACTTAACTCCTGGAAAAGTTATTGATATTATCTTTATTTTTACTACTTTCGAATCTATTAATGCTACTTGTTAAATGCTGTTTACTGCAAATGAACCTGTTAGCCTATCCTTTGTATCAAACCTTGCATGTAGAATATTAGCTTGCATTTTGTGCATGACTTGCTTAGTACCAAGTACTCACCCTTGCCACAATACAACATCAGTTGAAGAAGAGTCGACGCCAGCTCTGGAGGAAGAATATCAGGAGGATTCTTCTAACTAGGGAGTGAGCCTAGTCAGTTGCCTGTGGTATACTGGATGGCGCCATGAAATCTACTTTATTCCACTGCAGTTATTTCTCTTTTAATAAATCTTCACCCTGCGAGGCGTATCTTTGTAACTTGACCATAAGGTCGAGCAACCAGTTTGGTTAATTAATTAAAGTACTTATTATTTCATTGAGTATGATTGTGATATTTACCGATGTTGAAACTGTGTGCACTAGCGTGATCCTGGACTAGTGCTGAATACACAGAGGGTCCGAATTTGCAAATTTGGGTCCCGACAAGAACCGATTGTGATAATATAGTCATCACAATCGGTTCTATCTCAAAACCGATTGTGATGAGTGGCTCATCACAATCGGTTTTGAGATAGAACCGATTGTGATAACCCTATTATCACTATTGGGCGAAAACCGACTGTGATAGTGCCTCTTCTTCACTGTCGTTGGACTTTCTATCGCCACCAAAACTGATTGTGATGACAAAAAAGAACTGATTCTGATGTACATTCCTGTAGTAGTGTGTGGGTAAGCATATTAGGAGCTCGAAGAGGATTGACGATTGGGCCATCGACCCTGCACCTCTCCACTCGACTCTTGATGATCCAACCCTACTCAAAGCTTTCGACCATGAGCTTGTGTGGCGTTGCTTGACCAAGCCGAGGCTCGGTAGTGATCGACCAACACTTGGCAAATACCTTTCGATGAACAGAGTTCAAGGGCTACTATCGAATATCTAAATATGGGATATGTACGCACATTGGAAAGTCAGAAGATCATATCGTGTACTCCGGGCATCTAGAGCCCTATTCCTGTGGGACAAGATGATAATGGAAGGAGTATCTCTATATCTGGAAGGGCTCGATCGCACTCCCGGGACGCGGAGATCAACTCGAGTACGCTATACACCAAGGAAAGTTAGTTACCCTACGTGGATCCCGGAACGAGAATCCCCTAATCGGGTACTACTCGGAGTCCTCATCCGACGACGTCTCCTGAAGATGGTGCACCCGGCTATAAAAAGAGAGGAAGACGCACGGAGAAAGGACCGGACCCAAACCAAGACAAACGGAGCAAGAGGAGAGCATCTGCTAAGGCATAGTCAAGAGATTAGATCTAGCTGTAGTCTTCCCGTCTTGATTGTAACCAGAATTAGAACCCCTTGATCTGTGTTCCACTTCTATCGAACTGATAGTGAAAACCACAGGAGTAGGGTATTACACGATCGCGAGGTCAACCTGTCTAAATTGTGCATTGCCTGTTCTGTTGATCCCACGATCCCCGAAGGTACCTGTTTACAAATTTACCGTCTATTTCATAACCTTCGATAGTTGGCACGCCAGGTAGGGGCGTTCAAGTGTTTTGCAGATCAATCATGATGTTGGCAAGCACTTTCCGTGGAGTCGACAATAGTTCCAGCAGCGCCATCGACTCAAGCACCTTCATCGACCAAGTCCCAACCATCGGATCCCAGATTGCGTTTGGAACAAAACTTTACCAATGGGGACCTGAAGGCGTGCTCAATCATGTCGGCTTCATCGAATCCCGCTCTTGGGACCCAAGCCAAGTAGTGTCCTTTCTCGATTTTGATCCTATGGGAGACAATATCTTAAAGTGCATTGAAATAGATAGCAACAGCTCTAGCAGCAGCAAGGATTTTAGCAGCCACGTCAGTAGCAATCAAACCGATCGCTACATATATGTGGCTAGAAACAATAATACTGCTTCTGCGGAGAATTCTCAAGAGAAGATTGCCCAGGCAGAAGCTGTGGGAAACCTAGGACTCCAAGTTCCATTGGAGACACCTGTGGACCCACTAACGGCCTTTACGTGCTATCACCCCAGGTATGGTAGACCATCGGCGAGATGCTAACGCCATGATTGCGGCCAAGACAACAGCAAATTTGGCAAAGCGTTTCGATCAAGTCAACCTGACGACACCTCACCTGAAGGCGGTGGCCCCTGATAGGGCACACGACCACCCCAGCAGGTCCGATTGTGTCACTGGGTCAGCTTCCCAGTAGCACCATAGCAATGATGTCTTCATCACTCCTAAAGCAAACATCTAGTGTGCTCACATGCTGCTTAAGTCACTCCCTCCATCAGGTTCGGATAACCTGATGACTCCTGTGCTCAATCAGATGAGAGATCTACTCAATGCGGTACAGGCGTAGACCCCTCGAGCGACCAACTCGAGGCCCAGTCGCTCCCATCAGCAGGGTGCATCGAGTCGAATGCCGCGACCTTCACCTTGTGGTCGACCAGCGTCCAGATCAGCAGTGGCCGTGTCGAGTCACCACACATCCTGGACATCCCGATCCAATGATTTCCAGAGGCCCAGTAGATCTCCGAGACCATATCCCCCATGATCGATGGGATTTGCGCCTTGTATTGCGTGATCGACGGGAAGAGCAAGAACCACGGTGAAAACTGGATGAGTGATTCTACCATCACTGTGGTCAAGAGGAGCAAGACGTGGAATATGGGCGAAAACAAAGGTCGAAGCCATGGAGGTAAGAAGTACTGCCTTGTCCACCACACGGGAAAACATGATTTCAACGAGTGCCAAGTGATCAGCAAGAAAATCAAAGAAAAACTCAAGGCTACCCTCATCGAATGCGATATCGAGCAAGCCAAGGAGAAGCCTGATGATGACGAGCCCGAGTACTACGGGGCCGAGCACAAGTTGGCACATATCTTCGAAGGATCTGCCACATACGAGTCCAAGCGGTAGTAAGGCAGTCAAAAGAGAGGTTAGTCTAGTCACTCCATCCCTTCCCCATTTACTTAAATGGTTAGAGGTACCAATTACCTTCGACCAATGAGATCACCCAGCTGTGGTACCTAAACCTGGTCGATACCCTGTGGTGGTCGAACCAACCATACTCAACATTCGGGTGGCCAGATTTTCCCTACCTATGTTCTTTCTCTATCGAAGCTATTTCCAATAGATTCCTTGTAGCCCTGGCTCCTCTCTGAATAATGCAAATCATCCTGAAAATCTTGGTCACCAAAATTCAGATTTCGTGCACCGAATGAGAAGATGTGGTATGAACTTTCCATCTTTTTTATTCATACTTCTTATAAGGAGAAGCATGCAGATCTGCACCAAAACGAAAACCTGGGTGCTCTTTAAACTCCTGCTGATAATCCTTTTCTGAGTGTCCCAATCTTCCATAGTAAAAGCAAAAATGAGCAACACGCTCATACTTCAAATCAAACTTCTGGATCTCAGTCAAACTGAAATGCCCCCAAATTTCAAGGAAGAATCAAAACCATAAATTGAAGCTAATTCGAGTTTATTTTGATCTAATCTGAGTTTAATTTGGATCTTTGACTAGGATTTTCGAGTTTGGAATTTTGGATTGGAGTGGTTTGAACTCGTACCTATTTTACTCGCTCGAACCGTTGGTCCATCCCGCCGCACCGTCACGGACCGGTCCCCGAGCCACTGTCGCATTGCCCATCGCGCGCACCACCAGCTCCCACCTTGCCTCGCAAGCCCACCTACCACTCTCTCTTCCGGTCGCTGCCCCATGCTCTAGCTCATTTCTCGCCTCGTCGCTCGCGCCCGGACCGCGACGGCCATCCCCTGCCTCACCCGCTCCTCCTCTCTTGTTCGGTCACCGCTGTCACCTCGCCCGTCCCCTCCACGCCTCGTGCAGTGCAACCCGCCGGCCAACCCCCCTCGCCATCCCCAGCGTCTCCCTTCCCCCATCGAGTCCTCGCCTCGCCGACAGCGCTCTCCTGCCCCACACCCATGCTGTGCCTAGGTATAAATACCCCCGTGCACCCATCTTCTTTCTCGCCTCGCACCCCTCCTTCCCCGATGAGACCCCGCACCTCTTCATCTCCCCCCCACCGAACCCTTCGCCTCCCCCTTCGTCTTCCCCTCCGATCGAAGACCTGTCTGCCGCCTCAACTTCCTGCCCCAATCCCTAACCCTAACCCTAGCTAGCCCGACCCCCAACCCTTCCCTCTCCCCAACTGCCCTCTCTTCTTCCCCAGCCCAGGCCCCGCCTAGCCTCACCCCAAGCCACCGCCGAATCGCCGCCGCCATGCTCGCCCTTGCCCGAGCCCAAACCCTAGCCCCACGCCCCTTCTCTCTGTCTCTCTCCTGACCAGGCCCGTGCATCAGGTAACCCTCGCTGATAGCCCGACCCCACCCACCAGCCTGCGCCGTCGCCCTCTCTCTGCCGCTGGGCCCTGGTCGTCAGCCTCCTACCTTGTCAGGTCCACGTGTCAGGCCGACTACGCGCAATTGGGCCGATCCAGTTCTAGCCGCACACACGTCTGGCCTATGGGCCAACCGGCTGAATGAGTCTTGCTTCGGGCGCGGCCCGTTATTCTTTACTCATTTTTTCTTTCTAGAATTATTTAATCCAAGAAATCCAATTAAATACTCCAAAAATTCCAAAAATCCCCGAAAAGTCCAAAAATAGCCAAAATACACTACCCTTACTGTTTGAAGCCAATGAGTCCAGATGCAGCCTCCGTTTTACCTTTTGAAGCTTCCAAAATTTCAAAATACCCAAAGTGCCCTCAAACCCTCCTCCGACCCTTTTTCCGTTTTTCATTTCCGTTTCATTTTTCGTTTACTTACCGTTTTCAGTTTTTCATTTACGCGCTAGATCCGACGTTCGTGCAACAGTTGGAGCTCGAGCAGACACAGGAGCCAATGTAGGAACCAAGTGGAGATGTGTACGACTACGTTAACTACGAACTAGCCGATCCCGTTGCGCAGCAAGGCAAGCCGCACACCTTTGAACATATTGAACCCAAATTGCCATGATAATATTGTAGTATTTAATTTATACTGTACTACTTTGAACTGTATGTTTAGTACTGAAAATCGTTATTTTAGAATGACATGCAACATAGCTAAACCCAATTTCGCGATTAGCCTCCTTGATGTTGATGAACCATGTTAAACCTTGAATAACCTTAGTTGATATTCATACATGCCATAGTTATTATTAATTATATTCGCTTAACCAAAATCTCTAAATGAGAAGTACAAGGTTGGCGAGCAGTTGGCTCGGAGTAATTTTTTATGTGCTACGGTTAGGGGGACAATATTGGACTAGCCACGAGGTGGATGTGAGTCCAATCCCCAATTGATGATTAATGCATGGTTGGTTTCGGTGGGTGGTACAGCAGGTACTAGATTGGTTTGTGGATGGTCCGATGGCTTGGTCTTTGGCAACATAAGGCTAAACACCCCTTGAGCAAAGTAAATAACTTAAGATCCCACTCAACCACAAGTTGGGACCGGTCAGTTCAGTTGAACCATTTCCCAACATAGCTCAGTACATTGTTCATCCCCTGGGAATACCTACATGCTTGGTGGTACCATTCTCAGAAGGGGAATGAGGTGTAGTCATTCCCAGTGGGGGAATGACTGGTGGGTTTGGTGGAACTGGAATGGGCTTGTGTAGCACCATTCGCCGGTCCTCACAACGGTAGGTACCCACTCAGTATTGGAACGCGGCTCCTATGTTGGCCAGTGGGGTCCCAAGAATTGTGGGTCCAAGGACCTATCGGGTAGGAGCAACCATGGGGATGTTCAATCAAAAGGCTGTGATTATCTCGGCCCGGTCGCATGCATTTAAGTTGCATGTAAGTCACGTGTGGCATTAACGGCCATTGCTATCTTGCGGGTAAAGCTGAGCAGCTCTACAGAGTCAATTAAATGGTATTCGAATACGCCGTGCTTCCGATTAATGAAGCTAAGTTTGATTTGGGGTGACTCCCGTCACCGACCTCAAGTAGTCTTTGGAGAATTTTGAGGATGTGGCTTAATGGTGATAACTTTGTGAATGACCCCCATTTTACTATTATTTATGGTTTGTGTTTCAAATGTAAAATGATATTACAAATAAAACTGCATCCACAAATACTTAAACCCTGTGCCAATCATTTGTTAATCCCTTGCATGTAGTATTCAGTAATTTCCTGTGTGATTTGTTGAGTACGGTTGTGTACTCACCCTTGCTTAACCCAACTCTTTCAGAGATCCAAGAAGTTGGAGTTTACCAAGAAATCGTAGATAGCAATTTGGTTTGGTTTTAAAGTCTTAGTCTTTTGCTCAGGCCTACCTGTGCGGTGTTTTGGATGTAATCTATTTGGGGCCCAACTGCGCCTCCTTTTGTAAGAAACTTGGCCGCTAGGCCATATATTATATAAAAGCGGTTGAATTCATCTCTTGCCTGGCAATGTATACTTGGTTCCCGATCGCTAATCTTCCTGGGTAGCTGTCGAGGTATTTAAACGTGCCACCTGAAAAGGCGGTCCATTACAAGTGGTATCAGAGCCGAGGTTTTACCATAGCTTAAGACCTTAGGTTGGTTTAGGAAAAATCTTTACAAAAATTATTTTGACTTACAAATAAAATGAGTTACGAAAATATAAGTATTATTGATGTCTCCTCTTTCCTTTTCTACCATACCTTTCTTTAGAAACTTCTCTTTCCCCCTTCCTGTTTTGTTTTAAGTTTTTCATGCTCAACTTAACTTCAAAATCCTCGCTGTCCGCAAGATGGCTCGCCGAGCTTCACCGACAACTGTATGACGCCGTCAGCCGTAGATTAGGTCTGCCTGCTAGTCGTAGAAGTTGTGCCCCTTTTGGTATTAGGCTTTTGTAATGTAAAATGGGTTGTGCCGAACCTTAAAACGGTGTTGTGTACAATCCATATCCTATAAAATGTTATGTTCGCTATCTCTATCTTAATTTTCTTTAAAATATCTATATATTCCCACCCACTCAAAATAATTCATTCCTTTCGTCTGAGCCCTTATCTATTCTTTCTACTCTCACCTCATGCCCTAATTTCTTACTCACCTTCTGCTTTATTTTCAAAAACCTGCTGTAGACCAAAAAAAAGAATCAAGATTAAGACCATGGGAGACTTTGGAGTAAGATCACAACACAACAATCCAGGCAGTGATGAAGAGTTAGTTGGCAATCCAGTCAACCTAGTACAAGTACTGGCAATGATGGAAAGAAACAAACATCAGGCAGAACAGCGACAAGCGCAGATGATGGAAAGGATATTGGAACATCTAGTTGCAGGACCTCAAGGTTATCCCCAAGGAAATTTGAATGGACAAGAAGGAAATATAGGTGGGTCTAGATAGTCTGACTTCAAGAAGAACATGCCTCCTATCTTTTCAACGTCAGCTGAACCCCTAGTAGCTGACGACTGGATCAGGGATATTCGAAGGAAGCTGGACACAATTCAATGCACAAATAAGGAAAAAGTGATTTATGCATCCCATCAGCTACAAGGCCAAGCAACAGCATGGTGGATAAATTTCCAAGCAATGAAAGACAGACAAGAGATCACATGGCAAGGATTTGAGGATGCTTTTAGGAGGACCTACATACCAGCAGGATTAATGGCATCAAAGAGAAGGGAATTTATAGCCCTTCACCAGGGAAGACTAACCGTAATGGGATACATCCATCAGTTTAATTACTTGTCCCATTATGCACCTGGAGAAGTCAACGCTGAGGCCAAGAAAATGGAACGATTCTTTGAAGGGCTACAAAAGAACCTGAAGTTCCATATATCCGCCATAGACTTCAAGGATTTATCATCCATGGTGGACAAGTTGATAATCTCAGAAGAAACATGAAATGACCTGGAGGACACTAGAAAGAGAAAAGCTCATCAGCAAAGGATGCAAGCTTCAATCCAATTCGGAGGAAGGATCCCAGCCTTCACTCCCGGATCCCCAAATAAAAGACCAGCAATAAGTGGACAGTAATCAAACTCTACAACCACTCAGTCTGGAGCAGCGAGATGTTATGTTTGCAATGCAGACCACATTACCAACAATTATCCCCAAAAGCCTTAAGAATGTTTTCATTGTGGACAAGAAGGACACATCAGACAATACTGCCCAAGGACCTACCGACCATGGTAGCCAGGGCACAAGTGTCAGCTCTCACCTCTACAAATAGACAGCCAGTGACACGTCAGCCACAACAGCAGACACGAGGATACCTAAAAGGAAGGGCGCCAATTGAGACAAAAGGAAAGACCAACAGCAAAGGCCAGAACACCCCAAAGAACACCCAGGGAAGGATCAATCACATCACGGCCAAGGAAACAACAGAAACCACGGACGTCATCATCGGTAAGCTTCAAACTCAAGAATGATTATCATGGTTTGCTGAGTGCTGTGGAAGGATCACACCTCGGGATAAACCACATGGAAAAATGAATTGGAATTGCAGTAGTATTTTCCCAACCACTTCCCCAGGAGGAGTAAATGTCGGGAATGAGATTTATTTTATGTGGGGTAGGTTGAAATGCCCCCAAATTTCAAAGAAGAATCAAAACCCTAATCTGAAGCTCATTCGAGTTTATTTTGATCTAATCTGAGTTTAATTTCGATCTTTGACTTGGATTTTCAAGTTTGGAATTTTGGATTGGAGTGGTTTTGTAATATCCCAAGTATTTCTATACTCGAGTCACTGTACATTTGTACTCAAACACTATTCAATAATACACTGTCCTTGTGTACTTCTGCAATTTGAGCTGTATATACTTAAATGGGATCAAAAAGAACCCTTCAACTTAATTAACTTCGCTCAAAATCAATTTCCCATTTAATCGCCGACAAGTGTTTTCGGTGATTGAATTCAGTTTTCGAGCTCTTGCCATAATGTCTTAGCCTTTGATCCAAATACTCACTCCTCTGTCCTTTTGAAGTACAGATTACCTAGTTTACTGGGGGAACTTAAAAATCTTCAAAAGGAGTTAGGGATCTATTTAATCGGAGCTCGTGAACTTTGATCGTGGTCACGTTTAACCGCCCGACTTAATTAATTGCAAATTGAGTTGGAAAAGTATTTAATTGACCTAAAAACCTTCCTAAATATCTTAGAATCGATAAAAATCAACTTTGGAAGGTTTAATCTTCAAAAGCTGCCACTTGACCAAAATGCCCTCCATAAGTGCATAGTGCCCACATGTGTTTTAAGCCATCTCCAAGCCTCAAACCAGCCCACCCTCATTTCCTCCATCCCACACGTCCCAAGCAAGGGAGAAGGAGAAAGAGAAGAAGAAGGCCACCCAAATCCGCGGATTAAGGCGATTCAACCGACGAAAATCGAATCGGAGGCTGGATTTGGCATCCTCATCGCGTTCCCCATCTTCTCAACCCCTTCAAGTGAGTATTCCATCGAGATTCATCGATGTCTCTTGGAGTTCCCGTGGTGCTTTTGCGATCTGACTTGATTTCTCGGCTCCCGGGACATCCCTCGTCGCGTAGCTACGAGTTTCCCCTCCTGTAGCTCCGCATTTCATCATGTCCCTCAAACCCTAGCCTAGGTCATGTCTAGGTACCATGTGTTAGGAACATCGCATGGCAAATGTGCTTCAGAAACAAGACTCAGGTCATTGTTAGGTCCATTTAACTCTACTATCGACCTAGCATTTGACCACCTTCGAAATCTAGCAACCTAGTGCTAGGTTTTCGATTTGTCGGAGTTCTAGTGGAGCAAAGCATGGATCGTAATTTTTGTGGGCACTTCTGGTAGCTAGAGCCGCTATCAGAAGAATCGGAATTCAATTCTGATAAGCCGGATTTTATTTTATTTAATTAGGTGTTAAGTGTTTTCACAAAATACTAGGAGTCCGTAGCTTGAATCGACGATTCTATTAGCTCTTCTGATAGCCGTAGTCGCGATCGGAAGAGTCGAATTCAATTTGTCGCATCCTACACAAAATTGTCGGCTCTAGGTCACTCTATTTGCGAAAAATCCTAGAGGTCCGATGACCGAATGGATAGCCCCTATAGCTTTCTAGCTAGTAGAAACCCGATAAAAAATACGGAGTTTAGTTTTGACCATTTTGCAGCATACTTTCTTTGCTCTAGGTCTCAATTGGTTGAATAAAATCCTAGAGCTCCGAGCACGAATCGACTTCACCATTAGTCTTCTTAGAGGCTAAAGCAGTGGCTAAAAATGCTAGATTTGCATTTTAGCACTTCGCATTTTATTTTAATAATTAGAGGGCCCAAAGCCGTTCTTGGCTTTTAAGCTTGATTCGCCTCGTTTAAGGTCCCTAAGGTTGAAAACATGCTTCACGTGTGCTTTAGATCCCATTTTGGCCCTTTTAGGACTTTTGTCGTACTTGGATAAATCTGGGAGTTCTGTGGACGTTCGATCAAAAGTCCGAGTAGGTTAAGTCAATTTTGGCGGTGATTGGCTCCGATAAGTCATTATTACCTCCAAGTGTCTAGCTGCGGGTCGAGCGAAGTTTCACGACATTCTTGATCAAAAGCGACCTTTTGTCGGTTTTGATCGTTTTTGGTCGTTAACGGTCGTTTTGATCGTTTTGGCCGTTTTTGCGAATTCGATGCAAATTGCTAATCTACCGAGCGTTTTAGTTAGGTGTTGAGTGTTCGAACCCGTATCGGGAACCCACACGCGGATTCGATCGCGTTTGGACTCAATACGGACTCAAAACGATTTTGTCGGTAATTACTCCGCGGTTTTTCATTTTGATTCAATTTTGGTCAATTTCATTAGGAATTGCTTTGCAACCGATCCAACTAAGTCCTAAGTATCTTCCTTTAGCTTGTTACGTTGTCGGAAACCTGTTTTGCGCAAAAATCCGCAAAATTGGCCGTTTAACGGATTTCCGACAAAACGATCGTTTTCGGCCGTTTCGGCAAATTTGTCGCTTTTAGGGCCGAAAGGTTTTTTTTTGATCTTTCGAGCGTTTTAGCACCTAGTTATGTACCTGAGGCCATATTGAGGCTCCACATGCAAATTTAATTGCATTTGTCTTCAATTTACGTATTTTTATTCACGTAGGTAAAGAATACGCCGTTTTAAATCGTTTTAGCTCCCGGTTGATCATTTCAACTTCAAACAAGTTCCAATAAGTCCCATTAGGTATGTTATACCTATTTTTAGGTATTTCACTAAGTTTAGTTGGGTTTTACTTCATTTTGCACGTTTTAATCCATTTTGGCACTTGTTAATTTGAAATGGACATAATAGGTCATAGTTTCACATTTTCTTCGTTTTCTTCATTTCTTTCTCCTTTAAATATTTAAGTGGGTCTTATTTGATGTTTAGTTGGCATTTGTGCATTTAAGTCTTTCTTTTGCTAAGTTGTATTTCTTTTTGTCGTTTTGTTGCTTTGACCGATTAGAGGCTAGCGAGTCGGGCTTCGCCTCGAGCGACGACCGAACATCATCCGGACATCACCGAAGTGCAACAACAAGGCAAGCACCTCCTTTGACCATCTTGAAACCTATATCTCACGATGTTTACTTTGATTTCTCAAACTATATGCATTGTTTATATTCAAGAAATTGCTAGTTTGTGGGAATGGTAGATGTACCCTGATTTGATGGTTTCCCTCAATTTAATTCCACGAGATCATTGATAACCCTAGTAGGGTTAGACAATTTAATAAAATGTCACTTGGGTATAAACGATTTAGTAATTGCATACGCTTAGACACTGCAATAGAGGTGAGCAAAGTCAGTCCTTACCAAATGCTCAAAATTATGATAATTGTAATTGGTTTTGGAAAGGTTTTGGAAATGTGAATTGTAAAGGTAAATTGGTAAAAATGTGAAGCGTCTAGTTGGTAATTAGACTTGGCGGGAGGTATAATATGTGCTAGCTAAACATGGTGGCGATTGGTTGGCGAGTTAAGTGGAGTTCCCCGCTTGAGTCATTAGGCAAAAATATAAGGACCGAACTTGTGACGGTTTTTGAATGAATACCGTGCAACCGCGCAATGCTGGGATGGGGCAGCCTATTCTAGTACTTGAAGTGTGAGGGGATAGCCATGCCTGTTGGTAGGCCGAAGTGTGGACCTTTTCCCTGTGATGAGCAGTCAAGCGCGGTGTGTGTGTCCTCACGACCCGCCGTATGCGCCTTCGTGAGTGCGCTTGTACTTTTGCAGCGGGGAATCGCTCCAGTTCATGTTTGTTGATACAACGGTGTACGCCTTGCTATGGGGTAATGCCGCGGCCAACAATTCGCCGTCGTCACGATGAGTATTCCGTGGCCGCCTGAGTGGTGGTTGGCCTCTTATCGCCATAGCAGTGGGTTTGTCGTCACCGGTGCTGGGGTGTGGCTATAACCTCAACGATGGGAAAGAATAGATCATTCTTGTATATCGGATACCTCGTGTATCGCGTGTACCCTGGACGACAGGGATGCAAGTCTGAGTTGTGTTTGGGTAAAGTGCGCAAACTCTGCAGAGTATCAAATAATTCTAATCGATTAGCCGTGCTCACGGTTATGAGCAAATCTTCTCTAATCATATCAAGTATAGAAATTTGGTTTGGTTTTGAAAATGAAAATCTATTTCGGAGTCTATCTAAAGCATATGGGTCGATATGGTACTTGATGGAATTATGGATATGTGTATATGATACTTGGAGGATTTATGAATATGTATGGATGTCGATTCGTATCCCAGCTGCGACCATGGATGGTGGCAGCTGTGGAGCTCAGTTGTTACATATACTGTAAATATGTTTTATTCAAACTGCTGTCTTTCAAATTATGTATTACTTTTCGATGAACTGTTTTAAATCCAGCTTTCTGCAACTAACCCAAAGGTAAAAGCTTTATCCGTTGAATCAGCCTCGCATTTAATTATATTTGCATACACTAAAGTCTTGCGAGTACATACGTGTACTCACCGTTCTTTGCTAACCCTTTTTCCACAGAGGAAGGTAATGATGATGTCCGGATGATGGCGAGCCCCTTTTACTGCGAGTGTTGCGGCTTCGTTCATCCTCCCTCGATCGATGCTTTGTGGGGTGGTCGGGCCGGTACTGGTTGCCTTTCTTTTGTTTCCGCTGTCGCTTTACTTCTTTTGGATTCTGTAATGTACTCGTATAAGATTTACACCCAGTTATGTAAATTATATTAGTTTATATTTTCGTGCATTGATACTCGTGTTGTTGATGCAGCGATCTTTGGGCTCTTGATCCGAGGATCGATGCTCGAGATGCGTCTGCACCGGGTCCGAAGCTAAGGGTTCGATCCCGTCGATCGAATTTTTAGATTCAGATCTCCGGTGTCGAGGCTTCCTGTTGCTATACGGTGCTATACACTATAGTAGACGGCGTACAGTACGGTATAGGAAGAGGGGTCCTCACAGCGTTGGTATCAGAGCCATTGACTGCAGGAAGACTTAGTTAGCCTGGTCGTTAGACTTAGGAACAGATTTTCCTCTCAAAATTTATTTTGAAGTTACAAATCTTAATTGGGAAATGTAGAATGCTATTCTTGTCCATTCTATAGCTTTTCTCTTATCTACTTTTCAAAATGAATCTGATCTTAATCCAAATTTCAAAATTTGTTTCTTTCTTCTATCTTGTTCAAAAGAATTAGAAGGAACACGGGTTTAGCTCAGAATGGGTTAAGGTTAGATGTTTGTGATTGTAATTAGGGATTATTTTGTCGTTTCCCTGAGTTGGTTTTTGAATTGGTTCTCATGCTTCTTTGAATGAGGTCACTGTCAAGAACAAGTATCCTCTCCCTCGGATCGATGATTTATTTGACCAATTAGGCGGAGCTCGAGTCTTCTCCAAAATAGACTTGAGATCCGGCTATTTTCAGCTCAAGATCCGTCCTGAGGATATTGTGAAGACTGCATTCACTACTCGCTACTGATGCATGCAGTACACGCTTGTTTCATTTGGCCTCACCAATGCACCAGCCACCTTCATGAATCTGATGAACAAAGTCTTCATGGAGTTCCTTGATAGATTTGTGGTTGTGTTCATTGATGACATCCTCATATACTCTAAGGATGATGATGAGCACGCACTTCACTTGCATATGGTGCTTAGCAAGCTTCGCGAGCATCAGTTGTATGCCAAGTTCAGTAAGTGCGAGTTCTGGCTCGAGAAGGTGGAGTTCTTGGGACATGTCCTGTCAGAGGGCGGGGTAGCAGTTGATCCACGCAAGGTACATGATGTACTTGATTGGGAGCAGCCCCGCAATGTCCCAGAGGTTGGAGTTTTCTCGGTCTTGCCGGATATTATCGCCGGTTTATCGAGAACTTCTCCAAGATTGCTAAACCCATGACAGCGCTACTCAAGAAGGAGAAGAAGTTTGAGTGGTCGACTGATTGTGAGACCAGCTTTCAGGAGCTGAAACAAAGACTCACCACTGCGCCAGTGCTAGTCCTCCCTGACATCCACAAGAGCTTCGACGTATACTGTGATGCATCTCGCCTTGGGCTCGGATGTGTGTTGATGCAGGAGGGCAAAGTGGTTGCATATGCTTCTCGGCAATTTGAAGCCGCATGAAGCCAATTATCCGACTCATGATTTGGAGCTTGCAGCTGTTGTTCATGCTCTCAAGCTGTGGCGACATTATCTCATAGGTAACAGATGTGAGATCTACACCGACCACAAGAGCTTGAAGTACTTCTTCTCCCAGCCAGATCTGAATTTGAGGCAGCGCAGATGGCTAGAGCTGATCAAAGATTATGATCTGGGGATTCACTACCACCCTGGCAAGGCAAATGTGGTTGCAGATGCCCTCAGTCGCAAGCTGCACACAGTGAATGCCTTGGGTGTCATTGGCCACCAGCTTAGTCGAGGAGTTTGAAGCTCAATCTGGTGGTGGTTGTCTATGGCTATGTTGTCGCTTTGGCCGTACAACCTACCCTTGATTCTCATATTCAGGAAGCTCAACTCCAAGACAATGCTTGATAGAGATCGAGAGCCGACTAGTCAAGAGTGTGCACCTCTTGAGTTCTCGAGAGAGTCGAGGGGCTGGTTATGCATGGGCGTCAGTTATGTCCCCGCTAATGAAGAAATCAAAGGGAAAATTCTGGATGAAGCCCATGATTCTCCTTTTCCATCCATCCTGGTAGTACAAAGATGTACCAGGACATCCGCATAGCGCTTCGTGGCCAGGTATGAAGAAGGACATTGCTTCTCATGTAGCTCGGTCACGGCGTGTGCAAGCGAGTCAAAGCTGAACATCAAAGGCCAGTAGGATTGCTTCAGCCATTGGAGATTCCGGAGTGGAAGTGGGAAGAGATTGGGATGGACTTCATTCTTGGTCTCTGAGGTCGCCCACCGTCACGATTCTATTTGGGTGATCATTGACCGTCGACCAAGGTATCACACTTCATCCCGGTGCATACCACCTATTCTCGAGCCAAGCTAGCGAGCTCTATTTGCATAATATTGTTCGGCTCCATGGAGTTCCAAAGGTGATAGTCTCGACCGTGGTTCGTGATTCACTTCAGATTTTGGGAGAGTTTGCGATCTATTCTTGGCACTAAGCTATCATTCAAGATCGCTTACCATCCCCAAACCAATGGACAGACGGAAAGGGCAAACCAAATCCTTGAAGACATGCTAAGGGCTTGTGTCTGTGCTACTGACAAGTCGTGGGAGAAATGCTTGCCATTTGCTGAGTTCTCCTACAACAACAGTCATCAAGTCAGTCTTCAGATGTCGCCTTTCGAGGCTCTTTATGGCAAGAAGTGCAGAACGCCACTGTTTTGGTCCGAGGTTGGTGAGAGGCAATTCTTCGGGCCAGCCATGATTGAAGAGGCTGAAAGGCAAGTCAGCTTGATTCGGGACCGGCTGAGAGAAGCTCAGTCTCGTCAGAAGAGCTATGCTGATCGTCGACGCTGCGAGTTGAGCTTTGAGGTGGCTGACTTTGTCTACCTCAAGGTCTCACCACTCCGCGGCACTCGCAGATTTCAAGTCCGCGGGAAGCTAGCCCCGCGATACATCGGTCCGTTCCGGATTCTTGAGAAGGTTGGTGTTGTGGCTTATCGGCTTGAGCTACCGCCACATCTTTCGGACGTTCACGATGTGTTCCACGTGTCCCAATTGAAGAAGAGTCTTCGGGTTCCATCAGAAGTTACCCAATTGGACCATCTTGATTTGCGGCGATCTTTCGTATCGAGAGTATCGATCCGAATTCTCGAGACAGTGGCGTCACACTCGCGATCAGTTATCAAGATGCTCAAGGTCCAGTGGAGCAACCATTCAGAAGATGAAGCCACGTGGGAGCGTGAAGACCATATTCAGGCAGAATACCCCGACTTTCTTCGAGAGGATTAGCAATCTCGAGGACGAGATTTTTGTAAGGGGGGTAGACTGTAATATCCCAAGTATTTCTATACTCGAGTCACTGTACATTTGTACTCAAACACTATTCAATAATACACTGTCCTTGTGTACTTCTGCAATTTGAGCTGTATATACTTAAATGGGATCAAAAAGAACCCTTCAACTTAATTAACTTCGCTCAAAATCAATTTCCCATTTAATCGCCGACAAGTGTTTTCGGTGATTGAATTCAGTTTTCGAGCTCTTGCCATAATGTCTTAGCCTTTGATCCAAATACTCACTCCTCTGTCCTTTTGAAGTACAGATTACCTAGTTTACTGGGGAACTTAAAAATCTTCAAAAGGAGTTAGGGATCTATTTAATCGGAGCTCGTGAACTTTGATCGTGGTCACGTTTAACCGCCCGACTTAATTAATTGCAAATTGAGTTGGAAAAGTGTTTAATTGACCTAAAAACCTTCCTAAATATCTTAGAATCGATAAAAATCAACTTTGGAAGGTTTAATCTTCAAAAGCTGCCACTTGACCAAAATGCCCTCCATAAGTGCATAGTGCCCACATGTGTTTTAAGCCATCTCCAAGCCTCAAACCAGCCCACCCTCATTTCCTCCATCCCACACGTCCCAAGCAAGGGAGAAGGAGAAAGAGAAGAAGAAGGCCACCCAAATCCGCGGATTCCGGGCGATTCAACCGACGAAAATCGAATCGGAGGCTGGATTTGGCGTCCTCATCGCGTTCCCCATCTTCTCAACCCCTTCAAGTGAGTATTCCATCGAGATTCATCGATGTCTCTTGGAGTTCCCGTGGTGCTTTTGCGATCTGACTTGATTTCTCGGCTCCCGGGACATCCCTCGTCGCGTAGCTACGAGTTTCCCCTCCTGTAGCTCCGCATTTCATCATGTCCCTCAAACCCTAGCCTAGGTCATGTCTAGGTACCATGTGTTAGGAACATCGCATGGCAAATGTGCTTCAGAAACAAGACTCAGGTCATCGTTAGGTCCATTTAACTCTACTATCGACCTAGCATTTGACCACCTTCGAAATCTAGCAACCTAGTGCTAGGTTTTCGATTTGTCGGAGTTCTAGTGGAGCAAAGCATGGATCGTAATTTTTGTGGGCACTTCTGGTAGCTAGAGCCGCTATCAGAAGAATCGGAATTCAATTCTGATAAGCCGGATTTTATTTTATTTAATTAGGTGTTAAGTGTTTTCACAAAATACTAGGAGTCCGTAGCTTGAATCGACGATTCTATTAGCTCTTCTGATAGCCGTAGTCGCGATCAGAAGAGTCAGAATTCAATTTGTCGCATCCTACACAAAGTTGTCAGCTCTAGGTCACTCTATTTGCGAAAAATCCTAGAGGTCCGATGACCGAATGGATAGCCCCTATAGCTTTCTAGCTAGTAGAAACCCCGATAAAAAAATACGGAGTTTAGTTTTGACCATTTTGCAGCTCTAGGTCTCAATTGGTTGAATAAAATCCTAGAGCTCCGGAGCACGAATCGACTTCACCATTAGTCTTCTTAGAGGCTAAAACAGTGGCTAAAAATGCTAGATTTGCATTTTAGCACTTCGCATTTTATTTTAATAATTAGAGGGCCCAAAGCCGTTCTTGGCTTTTCGCTTGATTCGCCTCGTTTAAGGTCCCTAAGGTTGAAAACATGCTTCACGTGTGCTTTAGATCCCATTTTGGCCCTTTTCCGGACTTTTGTCGTACTTCGGATAAATACCGGAGTTACGTGGACGTTCGATCAAAAGTCCGAGTAGGTTAAGTCAATTTTGGCGGTGATTGGCTCCGATAAGTCATTATTACCTCCAAGTGTCTAGCTGCGGGTCCAGAACGAAGTTTCACGACATTCTTGATCAAAAGCGACCTTTTGTCGGTTTTGATGCTTTTGGTCGTTAGCGGTCGTTTTGATCGTTTTGGCCGTTTTGCGGTCGATGCAAATTGCTAATCTACCGAGCGTTTTAGTTAGGTGTTGAGTGTTCGAACCCGTGTCGGGAACCCACACGCCGGATTCGATCGGCGTTTGGACTCAATACGGACTCAAAAGCGATTTTGTCGGTAATTACTCGCGGTTTTCATTTTGATTCAATTTTGGTCAATTTCATTAGGAATTGCTTTGCAACCGATCCAACTAAGTCCTAAGTATCTTGCTTTAGCTTGTTACGTTGTCGGAAACCTGTTTTGCGCAAAAATCCGCAAAATTGGCCGTTTAACGGATTTCCGACAAAACGATCGTTTTAAACGTTTCGGCAAATTTGTCGTTTTTAGGGCCGAAAGGTTTTTTTTTGATCTTTCGAGCGTTTTAGCACCTAGTTATGTACCTGAGGCCATATTGAGGCTCCACATGCAAATTTAATTGCATTTGTCTTCAATTTACGTATTTTTATTCACGTAGGTAAAGAATACGCCGTTTTAAATCGTTTAGCTCCCGGTTGATCATTTCAACTTCAAACAAGTTCCAATAAGTCCCATTAGGTATGTCCTACCTATTTTTAGGTATTTCACTAAGTTTAGTTGGGTTTTACTTCATTTTGCACGTTTTAATCCATTTTGGCACTTGTTCGGCCGAAATGGACATAATAGGTCATAGTTTCACATTTTCTTCGTTTTCTTCATTTCTTTCTCCTTTAAATATTTAAGTGGGTCTTATTTGATGTTTAGTTGGCATTTGTGCATTTAAGTCTTTCTTTTGCTAAGTTGTATTTCTTTTTGTCGTTTTGTTGCTTTGACCGATTAGAGGCTAGCGAGTCGGGCTTCGCCTCGAACGACCCGAACATCATCCCGGACATCACCGAAGTGCAACAACAAGGCAAGCACCTCCTTTGACCATCTTGAAACCTATATCTCACGATGTTTACTTTGATTTCTCAAACTATATGCATTGTTTATATTCAGTAAATTGCTAGTTTGTGGGAATGGTAGATGTACCCTGATTTGATGGTTTCCCTCAATTTAATTCCCTGAGATCATTGATAGCCCTAGTAGGGTTAGACAATTTAATAAAATGTCACTTGGGTATAAACGATTTAGTAATTGCATACGCTTAGACACTGCAATAGAGGTGAGCAAAGTCAGTCCTTACCAAATGCTCAAAATTATGATAATTGTAATTGGTTTTGGAAAGGTTTTGGAAATGTGAATTGTAAAGGTAAATTGGTAAAAATGTGAAGCGTCTAGTTGGTAATTAGACTTGGCGGGAGGTATAATATGTGCTAGCTAAACATGGTGGCGATTGGTTGGCGAGTTAAGTGGAGTTCCCCGCTTGAGTCATTAGGCAAAAATATAAGGACCGAACTTGTGACGGTTTTGAATGAATACCGTGCAACCGCGCAATCTGCTGGGATGGGGCAGCCTATTCTAGTACTTGAAGTGTGAGGGATAGCCATGCCTGTTGGTAGGCGAAGTGTGGACCTTTTCCTGTGATGAGCGATCAAAGCGCGGTGTGTGTGTCCTCACGACCCGCCGTATGCGCCTTCGTGAGTGCGCTTGTACTTTTGCAATGAGGAATCGCTCGATTCATGTTTGTTGATACAACGGTGTACGCCTTGCTATGGGGTAATGCGCGGCCAACAATTCCGTCGTCACGATGAGTATTCCGTGGCCGCCTGAGTGGTGGTTGGCCTCTTATCGCCATAGCGGTGGGTTTGTCGTCACCGGTCTTTGGGGTGTGGCTATAACCTCAACGACGGAAAGAATAGATCATTCTTGTATATCGGATACCTCGTGTATCGCGTGTACCACTGGGCGACGAGGATGCAAGTCTGAGTTGTGTTTGGGTAAAGTCGCAAACTCTGCAGAGTATCAAATAATTCTAATCGATTAGCCGTGCTCACGGTTATGAGCAAATCTTCTCTAATCATATCAAGTATAGAAATTTGGTTTGGTTTTGAAAATGAAAATCTATTTCGGAGTCTATCTAAAGCATATGGGTCGATATGGTACTTGATGGAATTATGGATATGTGTATATGATACTTGGAGGATTTATGAATATGTATGGATGTCGATTCGTATCCCAGCTGCGACCATGGATGGTGGCAGCTGTGGAGCTCAGTTGTTACATATACTGTAAATATGTTTTATTCAAACTGCTGTCTTTCAAATTATGTATTACTTTTCGATGAACTGTTTTAAATCCAGCTTTCTGCAACTAACCCAGTGTAAAAGCTTTATCCGTTGAATCAGCCTGCATTTAATTATATTTGCATACACTAAAGTCTTGCGAGTACATACGTGTACTCACCGTTGCTGCTAACCCTTTTTCCACAGAGGAAGGTAATGATGATGTCCCGGATGATGGCGAGCCCCTTTTCTGCGAGTGTTGCGGCTTCGTTCGTCTTCCCTCGATCGATGCTTTGTGGGGTGGTCAGGCCATTCTGTTGGTTGCCTTTCTTTTGTTTCCGCTGTCGCTTTACTTCTTTTGGATTCTGTAATGTACTCGTGTAAGATTTACACCCAGTTATGTAAATTATATTAGTTTATCTTTTCGTGCATTGATACTCGTGTTGTTGGTACGCGATACTGGGCTACTGATCCAGGGATCCAGTATCAGATGCGTACAGGCACCGGGTCCGAAGCTAAGGGTTCGATCCCGTCGATCGAATTTTTAGATTCAGATCTCCGGTGTCGAGGCTTCCTGTTGCTATACGGTGCTATACGCTACAGTAGACGGCGTACAGTACGGTATAGGAAGAGGGGTCCTCACAGGTTTGAACTCGTACCTGTTTCCTTGCTCGGACCGTCGGTGCATCCCGCCGCGCCGTGTCAAGGACTGGTCCCCGCGCAGCGTCAAGGACTGGTCCCCGCGCCGCTGTCGTGTTGCCCATCGCGCGCGCCACCAGCTCCCGCCTCGCCTCATGAGCCTGCCTTCCACTCTCTCTATCGGTCGCCGCCCCATGCCCTAGCTCGTTTGCCACCTCACGCCCGGACCGCAACGGCCATCCCCAGCCTTGCCCGCTCCTCCTCTCTCGCTCGGTCGCTGCCGTCACCTTGCCCATCCCCTCCACGCCTCGCCCCGCGCAACCCGCCCGCCAACCGCCCCGCGCCATCCCTGCGTCTCCCTACCGTTTCGAGCCACTGAGTCCAGATACGGCCTTCGTTTTGCCTTTTAAAGCTTCCAAAATTTCAAAAATACCCAAAGTGCACTCAAACCCTCCTATGGCCCTTTTTCCGTTTTTTGTTTTTGTTTTAATTTCGTTTTTCGTTTACTTACCATTTTTGGTTTTTCATTTCTGCGCTAGGTCTGACGTTCGCGCAATAGTTGGAGCTCGAGCAGACACAGGAGATGAAGCAGGAACCGAGTGGAGACATGTACGACTACGTCAACTACGACCTAGCTGATTCCGTCGTGCAGCAAGGCAAGCTGCACACCTTTGACCATATTGAACCCAAATTGCCATGATAATATTGTAGTATTCAATTTATACTGCACTACTTTGAACTGTATGTTTAGTACTGAAAATCGTTAGTTTAGAATGACATGCAACATAGCTAAACCCAATTTCACGATTAGCCTCCTTGATGTTGATGAACCAAGCTAAACCTTGAATAACCTTAGTTAATATTCATAAATGCCATAGTTATTATTAATTATATTAGCTCAACCAAAATCTTTAAATGAGAAGTAAAAGGTTGGCGAGCAGTTGGCTCGGAGTAATTTTAAATGTGCTACGGTCAGGGGAACAGTATTGGACTAGCCACGAGGTGGATGTGAGTCCGATCCCCGGCTGATGATTAATTCCAGGGTTGGTTTCGGTGGCTGGTACAGCAGGTACTAGATTGGTTTGTGGATGGTTCGATGGCTTGGTCTTTGGCAACATAAGGCTAAACTCCCCTTGAGCAATTTTGAGAATGTGGCTTAATGGTGATAACTTTGCGAATGATCCCCCTTTTACTATTATTTATGGTTTGTGTTTCAAATGTAAAATGATATTACAAATAAAATTGCATCCACAAATACTTAAACCCTGTGCCAATCATTTGTTAATCCCATGCATGTAGTATTCAATAATTTTCCATGCGACTTGTTGAGTATGGTTGTGTACTCACCCTTGCTTAACCCAACTCTTTCAGAGATCCAAGAAGCTGGAGTTTACCAAGAAATCGTAGATGGCAATTTGGTTTGGTTTTAAGATCTTAGTCTTTTGCTCAGGCCTGCCTGTGCGGTGTTTTCGACGTAATCTATTTGGGGCCCAGTTGCGCCTCCTTTTGTAAGAAACTTGGCCGCTAGGCGTTATATTCTATAAAAGCAGTTGAATTCATCTCTTGCATGGCAATGTATACTTGGTTCTCGACAGTTAATCTTCCTGGGTAGCTGTCGAGGTATTTAAACGTGCCACCAGGAAAGGTGGTCCGTTACAAGAACACTTAACCTTGATCGGTAATTTTGCCACCTTTGGCTTGTCCACAAGGAAATCTACTAAGATACGAAAAAATGATCCTCCAAAAGCCCCTTTTACCTGAACATCCACATCACGAACAGAACCCAACCTACTCCGCAAAGATCGCCCAATCTTAACCGTCATCATCACTTTGGGTATGTCAAAAATCTGAACCTAGAGTGGAACTGAATTCAATTTCACTTCTGAAGGACGGGATTTGCCATCATAAGGTGCAACTATAAGAGCATCTCCACGGTGAACCCAGGGACCTCCTCTCATGACAAACTTGGAATCACCTTCAGATTGAAATTCTATCATGAATAAGTTGTCCTACAGAATTTTATATTCCATATCCTGCCTCAAGCCCCAAGCTCTTGCCATTTCCTGGAACAAACCATTGATGCTGAATCTATGAACCAAGTGGTAGCATGCTAGACCAACCCATTGATTCTTTATCTCAGTTTCTGCTTCTTCTAGATCCACTTCATCACCCCAATCAACCTGAACATCAAGCTTTTTGTTCCGAGATCGATCCTGATCGTGATCATCTTCTCGCCGAAGACCCCGAAAACACCCTCAGTCATGCGCAAATCCTAGACAGGCCAGGTGAGAACTAACACGAGGATCCACTAGACACAGAATCAAGACTTGTAAAGGAGAAAGACCCAATTCAATACGTAGACGGTGAAGACTGCTCATGTCGCCCTGGACACGTCATAAACCCTATCGCCGCCAGGAGACGTAGCGAGACTTTCTTTGGCACATGATGCCACTTGGTTGTCTAAATGCCAATATTACTATAGTTTTAACTATACTTACAGTACACACTTGCAGAAAGAGTATTGTAATTCATAATGTTTTTGCAAGTAGCTTTTGGTTAACTTGTTTTGATTATTAATCTCAAGGTGTTGCTGCTATTCTTGTAGTCATTGCTTTCTATTGTTATTTTTGGTAAAACGGCAAATAATCCACGCAACTGCTACTTACGTGAACATTAGTAACTTTCTGAAGTGTCCATGATGATAAATAACCTATGTCTGTATTTGAACTAGTGGGGTTATTTATCCGTTTGATGTCATGCAAATTTCCTCCAGTTTATTTTGATGGGTGCCAATGATATTATTATCTAATTGTCACTAAATCGAATTGAACAAATGTGCCTGTTCTTGATCTCATATGGTTCCGTGTTTGATTTGAACAACTTACTAATTCGAGCTTATTCACAGGAAATTTGTTCTGTTCTAGATTTTAATAGTTTTTTTCCAAAATCCTATATTTTTTTTCTATCTCAATAGGTAAGGAGCTTAACTACTAATTATCTTAAAACTACTAACCTTGTACATTTGAGTCCTTATATCTTGTACAAGATTTTATTGGCAAATGCTTCTCCCTATTCCACACCATCGAACCAAATATATTTGAACCGGTGCTCATATTTCCTTATTTGAGTCTCGTCACAACCGTTACTCTAAAGAAATGACAGTTATTTTGGTCAGATTAGTCCTTATTAAGGGCTGATAATGAAAGACACAATCCAGCATTGAACCAATGTGCTCATTTGTCCATTGGGTAAATGTGAACCTCTTCCAATGTCTGATGAAATGGGTCAGAATCAATATCCTATGCACTTGTTCTACATCAAATCTAATAAATATGGCGATATGATTATGAACGGAGTTATGGAAAAGGTTGTACGTATGTGAGATGGGAGGATGAGGACGAAGAACTCGCCGGCAAGGTGGTGCCGTGGTGAAGGCTGACGATGAGCGGTGCTGGTAGCAGGGATGGTAAGGGTACATGCAGGTAGAGTAACTTCTTTCTTTCTTAAGAAACTAAGGATACAATACTCATCCTGATATAATGGATGGCAAAACCGAAATCTGGAAACTATCTCTTAAGGATCCTAACCAATCTTATCTTTTCTAATTTATTTGATATCCTAATCCTTACCTGCCAAACAACAATGCAACATAGTCGACCGTTGTGGGCATGACAGTGGGTTTAGGGTGGTGCTCATAGTCATGGTTATTAAAGCGATAAGCCAAGATGAGACAACTCACCGCCTTTTATCATCAAATTACTTAAGGCACATGGTAACGTGACGCCATACACACATCAAAATTTAACGTTTAACTTAGCATCAAACCATTAATCATTAATTTAATGGCTTTATGCTGCTGTTAAATAGCATTAACATTTAACATCAAAATGTAAGGATCCACATTCTTGCAAACACGTAGCACAGCCACATCACCTTTCTACGATCAATTCAGAGCTCCTAAGGTTTAGATTAGAAGAATCTAATGCATCTAATGACTAATATAAAATAACTATAAACCTCAAGGGCTTCATCGCAAAAATTCCAAAAAATCCCAATTAGCTACTTAACCCTAGCACTGCCCCGTTATTGCTCTCCTCCTCTTCTCTGCTCTCCTTCCAACGCCCCCTTTTTTCTACTTACTCCTCTCGCCGTTGGTGTACCGCCCTCCACAGCACCACCGCCCTCTCCATTAGCGTCTATGTTTCATTTTCCTTGCTCACCAAATCCACAACGCTGTCGGGACCCGAATTTGCAAATCCGGACCCTCTGTGTATTCAGCACTAGTCCAGGAACGCGCTAGTGCACATAGTCTCAACATTGGTAAATATCACAATCATACTCAACGAAATATAAGGTATCTTAAATAGTTAACCAAGCTGGTTGCTCGACCTTAAGGTCAAGATACAAATATACGCCACGCAGGGCGAAAACTTAATAAAAGAGAAATAACAGCAGCGGAAAATAAGATAACTTCGTGGCGCCATCCAGTATACCACAGGCAATTGACTGGGCTCGCTCCCTAGTTAGACGGTTCCTCTTGGAGCTCCTCCTCCAAAGCTGGTGTAGACTCTTCTTCAACTGGTGTTGTATTGCGGCAAGGGTGAGTACTTGGTACTCAGCAAGTCATGCACAAAATGCAAACTAATATACTACATGCATGGCTTAGTACAAAGGAATAGCTCAGGGCATAATTGCAGTAAAACAGCATTTGACAAGTAGCATAAGTAGATTCGAAAGCAGTAGAAACAAGTTTAAGATCAATAACTTTTCCAGGAATCACATAAACATCTTTTCCATTCCTAATCCACATTTCCATCAACATCATTAATAAACCAAACCCAACCTTTAGAGTCCAAGTTATTTTTAAGGAAGTCTAACCCTTGACTATAATTCCCGAGCGATGTCCAGTGCCGCGGACACGGCTATTCGAATAGATTTTACACTCTGCAGAGGTTATGCACTTTACCCACAAGATACAGCCAAACACCACAAAGGCGAGTGTCCGTAACAAAGTCTTTCGGAAGCTTCTAACAGCACAAGTGGTCATCTCCGGTGATTGCACACTAACCCTTCCCTTAGCGAAGGCAAAGTTTAGGCTAATCCACCGTTAGATGGGTACCTGGCTGCAGCCCCGGTACGCTCCCCCATACAACTACACAAAAGGTATAGTTGACACCCCGAGGTCCCACAGGTGCGTTTTTAGCAACTTAATCAACTAGGTCCATCCCATTACAGACATGTGGTTGCACGTTTGACTTAGTTCAAAGGCTTGCAAGGTTAAGTCCTTAGGGTGACCAGGGCAAGACTACCCTAAGAACCAAATCAACGTTCCCGGTGCCACAACTGGCCCACCCGATCATTCTTGCCACATGCCCCGGTCGAAATTTATTTATCAAACCCCCAGTTGATTACCATGCACCACGTGCCGTCAACAATCATAACGCATGCTACTTCTTTCAAAACAGGTGCAGTATCTCATTAAGTCAATATTAGCATTTGATTGTCCAAAGCGTTTCACGTGGCAAGGCTAAGCATTCTACATCGGTCTAACTACCCATGTTGGCAAATTTTAATAATGTCCAACTAATAATCCACAACTAGGGTGACAAGGGTCATGGCACATATTTAATTAACCAAGGTGTCATACAGCAATTTGGCATTTATCTAATTTCCCATAATTAAGTAAAGCATTTTCTAATCAAGCTAGCATGCAATAATTTAAACCAAATTAATTTGAAAATGGGATCAACATGGTCAAAGCACAACTTGCCTTCAAAGAGTACTTGTTCTTGGTCTTGAGCTGGCTCCAGGGTCAACACTTCACCTTCGAAGCCTTCGGGCACTTCAACGTCTACTTGTAAAGCGTGCAAATAGCAATAAATAAATAAATAGTAGACAAAAAGTGTCCAAACATCCAAATAAAGTTCATAAACAGAGAGAGCATAATTTTATGAATTTTTAGAAACTGGAATCGTCAAATTCGGAGTTTAAATGCAAAAGTTATAACCGTTTAAAGTTTAAAGAAAACATTAATTAATTATAAACAGAGAAATATTCATAATCAAAAATTAATTAAAAATCATATTTGAGTAGGTCTCATTTTTATGAAAATTTAGAAATTTGAATCACTCAAATCGGAGTTGAAATGCAAAAGTTATAAGCGTTTGAAGTTTGAATCCATTTTTGAAATCAATAATTCGAATTAATAAATCATTTTCTTTTTCGGAAATTAATTTATTGCGTCAGCATGACACGTGGACCAATCAGAGGCCGCCACGTCGCCACGGGTCCATGGACCCGGCGCATGGTTTGGCTTGGTCCACCGTGGACCCGGTCCATGGCTCATGTCTTTGACAGGTGGGCCCTTCTGGTGACGTCAGCACACGGCTCAGTCCGAGTGGGCTGACACGCGGGCCCCACCGTGACATCAGCGTGACGTCATGGTGCAGTTTAGGCTCGATCGGTGACACGCGGGCCCCGCGTGACGTCACGGCTGACGTCAGCGGCGATCGGCGTGGCCGCGCTGACCGCGACGGTCAGTCTCCCAGCCACGTGGCATGATCTCGGCCGTTGATTTGAAAATCAACAGCCCTGATCGGATATAGCTCAATGCAATAGGAAACTACTGGGCTGATCTGGACCATTTGATCTTGATCGGACGGTCAAGATCCAATCTAACGTTTACAACGTGGCTAACCCTAGCCGTTCGATCTAAATCTAACGGCTGAGATTGGATCTAGTATGGTGCGGTTAAGGCTACATGGCGCGATCTAAACCGTTGGATCTAAATCCAACGGTTGGAAATAGATCTGGAGATTAGCACGTGGGATCTCACCGGGGGTGACGTGGACGAATCTGGGCCCTTGGATCTGGATCGGACGGTGGAGGGAGTTCGAGGTCCAGCGATGGCGTGCGGCGGCGCTCGGTCACCAGGGACGGGGACGATGACCACTCGAACGGCGATACGGGGCTCCTCCGGCGAAGTGAAGGGTCCTCTCCGACGCGGCTTGCCCTTGCGGTTCCGGATCTGAGCTCAACGGCGGCGGAGGACGGCGGTGGAACGCAAAACCAACTACGGCGAGCTCGCGTGGGCAAACGACGGCGGCTCAGGCGACGTTGTCTAGGGCTACGGGTGCGCACGGAAGTCGGCAACACGTTGGCAGCGGCGGCGCATTAAATAGGCCCCTCGGTGTCCGTGAAACTCGTGGAAACCGAGGCCCACACGGCTGCGACGGCGGAATCCGAATTGGATTCGGATTGAGGTGACGTGGCTCAACATGAGCCGTTGGATCAAGATCCAACGGTACGGGAGTTTGGGCTTGGGTCCGGCTCGAGCGACCTGGCTGGCTCGGTCGGGCTCGGGTTCGACGACGTGGCTCAACCTCGGCCGTTCGATCTCGATCGGACAGTCGAGAGGGTTAGGGTTAGGTTGGGTTCGAGTCGGACTCGGACTCGAGTCAGACTCGGGCCCGGGTCCGGGTCGGAGGAATAGTACAAACCGGTTCGGGTTTTTCCAGCGATTAAATAATCAAATTAATTCCCAGAAATTCATTTAATTCATTAAAAATAGCAAAACACTCAGAAAAATTCTAGAAAATATTTTGGAACATTTTGGACTCAAATAAAATATTTCCAACAAAATCTTATTTGCAAAATTAAATTCTTTAATTATTTCAAAAGGGGATAAATTCCAAATAAATCCAAATAAATTCTAGAAAATTTCAAAAATTCACCAAAGTACCAAATCTTATCTAAATTCATGAAAAGCAAAAATTGGGGTGTTACAAACGCCCACCTCCGGCCACTCTAGATCGGCCTACCACCGAGAGTACGTCGCCGCTAGATCGACGCTGCCATCCACCGCCTCCATGTCCTCTCTTACTTCCCTCACTCCGGCAATGACCTCAGCTTTGCTTGCTGCTACTCCATCTTCTATGACCATGGTTGGCCGGGGATTGGGGAAGATATAGGGGGTTGTTCCCACGCTGGTGGAAGTGGCGACGTAGGTTGGTATCACGGATCCAGCAGCGGCTTAGGTGGGGATGGAAAGATTCGCCTTTCTTCCTTGGCTCTGAAGCTGGTGGCGATGGGATGACAATGGCTGGTGGTAAGTTCTCTCCCTTGATGCTCGTCTCAGTCGTCCCCGATGCCATACTCTACCTATGCGACGCCATGGCAACTCGGCTCTGAAGTTGGTAGGGATGGAATGGCACCCTGTTCTTCCTTTTGCATGCCGAACATAGTGTTATGAATAGCACTTGTATTCAATATGAGGCCAATAGGTTAGAATATATAGAGTACATGAGGTGTAACACCCAAAGTTTTGCTTTTCATTTATTTAAATGAAATTTGGCATTTTTTTGAGAATTTTTGGAATTTTTTGTGATTTATTTGGATTTATTTCGATTTAATTTGAATTTATTCCCTTTTGAAATAATTAAAAAAATCAAAAGTTATAAAAAAAATTTTGTTGGAAATATTTTATTTGGGTCCAAAATGTCTCAAAGTGTTTTCCAGAATTTTTCTGATTATTTTGCTATTTTTCTTGAATTAATTGAATTTCTAGAAATTATTTTAAATATTAAATCGCTAGAAAATACCCGAGCGGGTTTTACTGTTCATCCGACCGGGTCGGACCCAAGTCTGACTCGAACCGGACTCAAGCCCGACTCGAGCCGGACCGAACCCTAACGCGCGTGACCATTGGATCGAGATCCAACGGCCAGCGACACGCCACGTCGACCAATCCGAATCCCCATCGTATTCCACCGCCGCAGCCGAGTGGGCCTCGGTTTTCGCAGACGCCACGGACGTCGAGGCCCCTATTTAATGCGCCACCGCCGCCAACGTGCTCTCCTCTTCCGTGCGCACGTTTTGCCCTAGGACGTCAAGCTCCAGCCGCCGTAGTCTCACCGCAATCGCTCGCCGAAGTTGGAGGAAGAGTCCGCCACCTTTCTTCGCCGTTTCCCGCCGCTCCCGCCATCCTCCGCAGTGAACAAGCCCAGATCCGGAACCGTCGTGGCGTGACGCGTCGGAGGGTACCACTCACCTCGCCGGAACTGCACCAAAACGCCATCGGGCTCGTCATCGTCTTTGTCTCCGGCAACCCAGCTCTGCCATGGCCATCGCTGAACCCGCGAAGCTTCTCCGCCGTTGGATCTTCATCGCACGGCCAGAATTCGTCCACATCACCCGTGGGTAAGTTCCACGTTTTAATTTTTAGACCTGTTTTCAGCCGTTGGATCTAGATCCGACGCTCTAGATTGAGCCACGTAGCTGTAAACTGCACCGTGCTAGGGTCAGATCTCAGCCGTTAGATCTAGATCGTACGGCTAGGGTTAATCCGTGTTGTAGCGTTAGATGAGATCTCAACCGTTCGATCGAGATCGAACGGTGTAGATTGAGCCACGCGTCGCACGCCGGGTCATGCCACGTCGCCCCCAGCGATGCGGTGAAACCCGATCGGATCTCAGCCGTCCGATTCAAATCGAACGGTCCATATTGACCGTGTTATTTCCAAATGCGTGAGGTTAGATCTGATCTGGACGGGAGCCGGACCAGCGCGATCCACGCGGGTGCGCCTGGCCGTCGCTGACATCACGCTTGACGTCAGCGTGGGGCCTACTTGTCAGCGGCTCAGTCCACCGTGCGGTGACGTCACCCGTGATGTCGGTGGCGTCACCGTGGCGTCGGTGGCGTCCGCGGTGAAATCGCGTGTCGATCCGCTCGAGCGAGCCGTCTTGACGTCGGCCGGCGTCACCCGAGTGGGTCCCGCGTGTCAGTGACACGTGCACCCATGGACCGGGTCCACGGTGGACCGAAGCCAAACCGTGGGCTGAGTCCATGGACCGGATGACGCAATGCTGACGTCATAATTCGATCTTTAAATAGAAAAACAATTCAGTGGAAATTCAATTTCCACACTAACGTCATGCTGACGTCATAAATCAGGTTTTTCAATCGAAAAATAAATGAATTAATTCGGTTTATTCTTTTATTTGAATTTTCAAACTTCAAACGCTTATAACTTTTGCGTTTTAACTCCGATTTGAGTTATTCCAATTTTTAACTTTTTATAAAATTGAGATCTAGTTAATGGTGAATTTTATTTAATTTTTGGACATGAGTTTTCTCTATTTATATTTATTTAACTGATTTTCCAAACTTTAAACGGATATAACTTTTACGTTTTAACTCCAATTTGGACGATTCGAATTTCTAAAAATTTATAAAAATGTGCTATCTCTGTTTATTAAGTTTATCTAGATTTTTGGACATTTTTTGTCTATTGTTTAATTATTTATTGCTATTTACACGCGTTACGAGTAGACGTTGAAGTTCCCGAAGGCTACGAATGTGAAGTTTTGACCCAAGAGCCAACTCAAGACCAAGGACAAGTACTCTTTGAAGGCAAGTTATGCTTTGATCATATTGCTCCTATTTTTGGAAATTAATTTGATTTAAATTATTACATGCTAGTTTAATTAGGAATTGTTTTTAATTATTTCTGGGAATTAGATAAATGCCAAATTGCAGTATGACACCTTGACTATTTAATTATGTGCCATGAACCCTTGTCACCCTAGTTGGGGAATACTTAGTTGGACTTTATTAAATTGGCAACACTGGGTATTTAGATCGTTGTAGTATATTGCTTATACTTGCTACGTGCACATGACATGATTTTGGACAATCAAATGTTAATATTGACTTAATGAGATATTGAACCTATTTTGGAGAAGTATCATGTGTTGTGATTGTTCATGGCATGTGGTGCATGGTTATCAACTGGGTTTGATAAATAGATTTAGACCGGGGCAAGTGGCAAGAATGATATGGTGGGCCATGAGTGGCACCGGGGATGTCGTTTTGGTTCTTCGGGTAGTCTTGCCCTGGCCATCCTAAGGACTTAACCTTGCAAGCCTTTGATCTGAGTCAAGCGTGCAACCACATGTCTGTAATGGGACGGACCTAGTTGAGTAAGTTACCAATAACTTGCATGTGGTACCTCGGGGTGTCAACTACACCTTTTGTGTAGCTTGAAAGGGGAGCGTACCAAGGCTATGGCATGGTACCCGTCCAACGGTATGTCGGTCCCATACTTCGCCTCTGTTAAGGGAAGGGATGGTGTATGAAAAAACCGGGGAGGTTCACTTGTGTAGTTTGCGGTCTCTGAAAGGCTTTGTTACGATCACTCGCCTTTGTGGTGTTTGACTGTATCTTGTGGGTAAAGTGCATAACCTCTGCAGAGTGTACAACCTATTCGAATAGCCGAGTCCACGGCATTGGACATTGCTCGGGGATTACAGTCAAGGGTTAGACTTTCATGAAAACAACTTGGATTTGAAAAGTTTGGTTGGGTTTATTGATGACGTTGATGGAAATGTGGATTAGGAAAAGGGAAAGTGTTTACTTAACTCCTGGAAAAGTTATTGATGTTATCTTTACTTTTACCGCTTTCGCATCTACTTATGTTACTTGTTAAATGTTGTTTACTGCAAATGTACCTATTAGCCTATCCTTTGAACTAAGCCATGCTTGTAGAATATTAGTTTGCATTCTGTGCATGAATTGTTGAGTACCAAGTACTCACCCCTTGCAATAATACAACACCAGTTGAAGAAGAAGCGACGCCAGCTTTGGAGGAAGAATTTCAGGAGGAACCGTCTATCTAGGGAGCGAGCCCAGTCAGTTGCCTGTGGTATACTAGATGGCGCCACGTTGATGCTTTTATTCCTCTGCAATTTATTTCCTTTAATAAGTTTTCGCCCTGTGTGGCGTACTCTTGTAACTTGACCATAAGGTCGAGCAACCAGTTTGGTTATTTTAATTAAAGTACTTGACTACTATCGATGTGTATGATTGTGATATTTATCGATGTTGAGACTGTGTGTAGGATCGAATATAGCAATCAGAGGGGGGGTGAATGATTGTGCGGAAGCTAAAACCAAATTCTTGATCTATTAAAAGTTTACCCCAAAATAGAACCAAATAATTGCCTCGTTTTCGAAAAAAACAGAATGACAAAGGTTTGGTAAAACGCTAATTCCCGGAGATCCAACCGTCGAAACGATCTGAAATTTGGACACAAGAAACTAGATTCCAATACGAATCGAACCCAAAAAGAATCAGCTCGATCGGACTTACGGATCAAAAGTTATGAGCTTCGCAAGCTTGATGATCCAGAACTTGACGAGAATCAATCTAATCAAAACTTCAAGATTAAACAAGAACGACAAAAGATTGATCAACTAGACTTTGAGAAACACTAGATCAATACCCTAGAGAGGTTTTTGATGGATCAAATCAAGATAAAACTTGAAGAACAAAAACCAATCTAGAACTAGAACAAGCATGCAAACAAGAACCAAAACAGAAAATACTGTAGCGACGTGGTTACTGTAGCACGCAAAAATCTTGGAAGAATTGATCTTTATTTCTTGTCTAAAATACTCTCATCAAAAGAGTACAAACCCTAAAACCAAGCTCAAAGCTTGATGCGCTCAGCTCTCCTTGGTGCCTTTCAACAGGAGACCCCCCACCTATTTAAAGCACCAACCCACAAGGAGTTCTGAATACGATTCCTATTCCCTAGAAGGAATCCGTATCCAACTCAACTCTACTTGGCCCAACCAGGCCGAGTACAACTCTTGCACGCGTATGGCAACCCTACCATACTCACGTGTCTAACACTTTGCACGCGTATGGCCACCTGCCATACTCACGTGACTAACACTTTGCACGCGAATGACCTCCTGCCATTCTCACGTGACTAACCATTCTTCATGTGCACCATTCTCTTAGCCCGAACGTCCCGCATGACATCCTTGACCACCAAGACCTCAGTTCCTCCTGAACCTAGTCCCGAACCTCAGTTCCTCCATAAACCTAGTTCCGGTCCCGTCATCGACCACATTCGTCTTCGAGCAATACCTGCACATGAACAAACCACAAAACAAATCCGAGCACAAGTCCACGACTTGACTCAATGTAAATCCATGCAACTACTCACATGAGTATTGCATAAAGTCCACTTCAAAAGAAGCATCATGAAATCATTACAAATTTCAAATTCACATTCAAAATTCAAATCCAAATCGCTCAAAACCCTAATTGGCGGCATTCACGACGGACAAACAAAGTTGGTCCGTTGTATAAAGAAAAGTTTCTGTTCCAAGAAGCCAACCAAACGCGGAAAAACACATTCACAACGGACAAACAAAGTTGGTCCGTTGTACATGCAAAATGGCTTCGGTCATGAGCTCAAAACAAGTTCACAACGGACCCCAGAAGCTTGTCCGGCGCAAACGTGCCACGCTCGGTTTCACAAAAGTAAAACCCTAGAAAAAGTCCATTCACGACGGACAAAAAGAATTAGTCCGTTGTACATGTGAAAATCTTGGTTCCAAGAAATTATCCAAACCGAAAAAGCTTGTTCACAACGGACCAAGAAAAACTGTCCGTTGTACATGTGAAAATGACTTCGGTCATGGGCTCAAAAACATGTTCACAACAGACCCAAAAACACTGTCCGTCGCAGATGGGAAACTTACTGTTTTCTTTAGGATTGGTCCGGCGCCAAGGCAAAACTTACTGTTTCTTGTCAATTGTCAAAACACATGAACAAACACATTTTGCAAATTCAAATCTAAGTTAATTTTTCAGTTCAAAGCCAATTTTTCAGCACATGATTTCACAATCTCCCCCTTGATGAAAACATTGGCAACACCACTTAGAATTGATCATTTGGCATTCACTTTACCAAAGATTTTGAAATCCAAAGGATCAAAGACCAAAGTAAGAAAACACAGAAATCCCTCTTTGACCAAAATGCAAAACAAATCTCCCCCTGAGAATGAAAATGTGTGTGAATGTGCAATGCGCCCAAAAATTTCAAAAATTCTCCAAACTTCTCAAATTTCCAAAAACAACTCCAATTTCCAAAAACAACTCCCCCTTATTCTTCTCCCTCTTTTTCCTTAAACTTTTCAACGATTTCCAAATTTCTCCCCCTTTGACAATGGATTCATCAAGAGTACAAAAGAGAGAACATGTTCAAAATTTTTCTGAAACAATGATTCACAATTAAGAAACAAGGGAGTGCCAAGATAGGAGAAAATGAGCTCATTCGATCATATAACCTTATATATCACATAATATGCAAAATACATGATCTTGAAGTGATTTTAACAAGTTATGGAATGACATGCATCTCAACCTCAATTCAGTCAACTATAGCCAAGTACTAAGCAAGACCTTAGTAGAAGAACAAAGACTCAAAGTTGAAGCAAATAACAAATCAGGGCGAGCAAGTAGTTTCAACTCCAATCTAGTGGACCAATTTAAGCTTTAAACAAGAATTGCATGTGGCATGCTTGAAGCATACTTCTTTTATTTTCTAGGAGTGGCATGCTTGAAGCATACATCTTATCTTTGAGGGAATGGCATGCTTGAAGCATACATCTTATCTTTTAGGAAAGCAAGCATGAAGCTCTTAACTTGAAGCTTTTGCTTTTAACAGCTCCCTTTTTTATATTGATTCCCTTTTCTTTGATTGTAAACATGCAAAAGTGATTAAAGGTCTTATGAAAGAGTAAAGTTGAAAACACACTTGCTTCATAGCCCAAACTTGTCAAGAGGATTCAATATCAAGCCTAGAAGAGTAAGATATCACAGAGTATTTAGCTATAGGCAATTAGTCCAGGGAATTCCGCAATGTCATTTTTTAGTTCAAGTGAAACAATTAGATTATCATATATTAGCTCAATTACATAACATATAAAGAAATATGATAAAGTGAGCTCATCAAGTGAAAGAACTTGGCAAAGAAACTCCCCCTCAAAACAATCCCATTGGATGAACAATTCCAAGTTCTCCCCGAATAAAAGCAAAACGAGAAGAAGACAAAGGTTTTGTGAAAATGTCTGCCAATTGATGTTCAGTATCCACATGGTGAAGCACAATTTTTTCTTTTTCAACATGATCTTTAAGAAAGTGAAATCCAATATCAATATGCTCAAGAAAAGGGATTACTCAAGAGGTGGCACGAACCAAATCAAATCAACATCCTCCAAAGTCAACATCAGAAAAAAGCTCTTAAACTAATCCATGAGGAAGCAGAAAGCCAAATGCCAAAATCTTGAGTTCTATGAAGATACCTGAAAATCCTTTTGATAGCTTGTCGATGTGGCCTTGCGTGGGAAGCTTGAAAACAAGCACACACAAGCACGTGGGAAGAGTCTCTCATGTAAACCTCTAATTATCTCGTCCTCAACAGCATTATCATCATCTTTATGAACAAAGACACTCTCCCCTGAACATATGCACGTGTACCTGCATCATTTGAACTAGTGCCTTTTGCGAAATGTAGTGGAAGAAGCATCTCCAAAGGCAACACTTTCAAGATGAGATGCACGAGTGAAGGAGAACCAAATCTTATCACTTGAACATATGAAGTGAGCATCCGAAATTCACTAGCCACATGTTCTCCCTCCTCGCGTGAGAAGCCTACATAGAAGCGAGAAAGTGTCGAGGTCTCGATCTTGGGGTTAGAAATAAGATGTTTAGGAATCGATCTTGAGACACCACGACGCACAATAGTAGGCACAACACGAGTATTCTTATGCACAAAATCAGATTTGCCTTTTCCGTGTTTTTAGCATCAAAGGTGTTTGTTTCACCTAGGCACATAATGAGAAATGAAACGTGCTGTCTGAAATTAGACCTAGCCTTAGTTCTTTCTTTCTTTTGTTGTTTGGCTAGTCTAAAGCGAAATTCACCAAATGACCATCTTTCCCACAATGAGTGCAATTGTACTTAACATATGGTTTGGCATTAAAAGTAACTTTTGCACTTGAAATAGTGGGAGATAGAGTGCCGCCAGATTTAATCAAAGTTCTTTTAGACTCATTATCAATTTTCACATTTTTGCTCTCAACAGGTTTAGTAGAAGCATGAGAGTTAAAACCTAAACCCTGTTTGTTGAAGCTCACTTTAGATTGATCTAAAATCATGTTCAAATTTTTCTTCCCTTTAGTGAACCTAGAAAGAGAATCTTGCAAGTAGTCAACCTTTTAGCAAGATTTAAACAATTATCACAAGGAGTGTCAATTTTAGCTTTACATTTACGGCAATTTGAACACGAGTTAATTTCATGAGTGAACATGTCATTTGTTAATTGGATAACTCTACAATTTGCATCTTTTAATTTCAACTCAAGAATAGAACATTTAGAGCAAGCAATTTGATCATGTAAACTATCAAGAGAGCAACCAATATTTTTCACAAGTTTTTCATTTTTCAATTGTTCGGCATAAACTTGTTCTAGTTTAATCACATGTTCCTCTTTTAGTGACTTAATTTCAAATTTGAGATCTAAGCAAGTATCACAAATATTTTCCGAATTTGAATTTCTAAGATCAAAGTTTTCAGATTTTAGCATGGATAGATCTTTTTCTAAGCTTTTATTTTTGAGTGAAGATTTTCTTAAAGATTTTCTCAATATGACTAAAACTTCACAAAGCTCATCGTATGAAGGTATTACCTCATCACCGTCATTTGGAGGTCTTTGTCGTTGTCACTAGAATCACTAGTGTTCCCTTTTGCCATGAAGCATAGTCCGGTGAGATCCTTCTCATTCAGCTTCGTTTGCTTCGCTTCCTTCTCATCTTCAGTTGAGTCATCAATGTCGCTTAAGTCTAAGCGACCAATTGCCTCGAAGACTTTGTTGAGCATCTTCTTTGTCCATTGTTTATTTTTATCCTTGCTCTCTCTTGGCCGGAAGGACTTGGAGGAGTTGCTTTGCTCCTTCTCCTCTCTATCTTTGTTCTTGAAACAGTTAGCACGGATGTGCCCGGCCTTGTCGCAGTTGTAGCAGTGGATGGAGGCTCCTCTTCTCTCCCTTGATCTCATGTAAGCTGCATTGACACGCTTGGAAAGAAGAGCAAGTGTATCTTCTGGTATTTGATCTAGCTGTTCATCACTAAGAGCACTCAAGGCATAAATGGAATATGATGATGAAGAACTAGTAGCATTATCACATGAAGAAGAATTTGCATTAAGAGCCAAAGAGTTATCATTGGATGTTCTGGAAACAATGTCTATTTCAAAAGTCTTGAGACTAGAATAAAGTTTATCCAATGTCATTTCACTCATCTTGTGAGCCTCCCTAAAAGCAGTTACTTTCATTTGCCAGATTTTAAGATCAAGAGAAGATAAGAAATGTCTAGCATTTTCAGAGTCAGTGTATTGTACATCAACAGCTCTAAGATTGTTTAAGATTCTATTAAAGCGAGCAAAACAATCATCTAATGATTCTCCAGAGTTCATTTCAAATCTAGTGTATTCCTTTTTAAATTGATCTTGCCTAGCCTCTTTGACAGAGTCAGTGCCTTCATGATAATCTTGAAGAGATTTCCAAATTTCATGAGCAGTGAGTAAATGACAGACTCTATCGAATTCTTTTCTAGCAAGTCCTTGAAGCAATATGTTTCTAGCTCTATTATTATTTTCAACATCTTTTTCAAACTCGATTTTATCAATATCATCATTTGAAGGAAGCTTGTATGAAATCTTTACCTTGCGCCAAATCGCGTTACCTTGAGCTTGAAGATATGCAGTCATTCGGATCCGCCAGTGGGGGAAGTCTGTGCCATCGAAGATTGGCGGCTTGTTCGAGTATTTCTCCGTTGCCATAACTTATCGTTTACTAATCACCTGTTAAGATGGATTAGTAGAGCCTTGCTCTGATACCACTTGTAGGATCGAATATAGCAATCAGAGGGGGGGTGAATGATTGTGCGGAAGCTAAAACCAAATTTTTGATCTATTAAAAGTTTACCCCAAAATAGAACCAAATAATTGCCTCGTTTTCGAAAAAAACAGAATGACAAAGGTTTGGTAAAACGCTAATTCCCGGAGATCCAACCGTCGAAACGATCTGAAATTTGGACACAAGAAACTAGATTCCAATACGAATCGAACCCAAAAAGAATCAGCTCGATCGGACTTACGGATCAAAAGTTATGAGCTTCGCAAGCTTGATGATCCAGAACTTGACGAGAATCAATCTAATCAAAACTTCAAGATTAAACAAGAACGACAAAAGATTGATCAACTAGACTTTGAGAAACACTAGATCAATACCCTAGAGAGGTTTTTGATGGATCAAATCAAGATAAAACTTGAAGAACAAAAACCAATCTAGAACTAGAACAAGCATGCAAACAAGAACCAAAACAGAAAATACTGTAGCGACGTGGTTACTGTAGCACGCAAAAATCTTGGAAGAATTGATCTTTATTTCTTGTCTAAAATACTCTCATCAAAAGAGTACAAACCCTAAAACCAAGCTCAAAGCTTGATGCGCTCAGCTCTCCTTGGTGCCTTTCAACAGGAGACCCCCCACCTATTTAAAGCACCAACCCACAAGGAGTTCTGAATACGATTCCTATTCCTAGAAGGAATCAGATCCAACTCAACTCTACTTGGCCCAACCAGGCCGAGTACAACTCTTGCACGCGTATGGCAACCCTACCATACTCACGTGTCTAACACTTTGCACGCGTATGGCCACCTGCCATACTCACGTGACTAACACTTTGCACGCGAATGACCTCCTGCCATTCTCACGTGACTAACCATTCTTCATGTGCACCATTCTCTTAGCCCGAGCGCCCCGCATGACATCCTTGACCACCAAGACCTCAGTTCCTCCTGAACCTAGTCCCGAACCTCGGTTCCTCCATAAACCTAGTTCCGGTCCCGTCATCGACCACATTCGTCTTCGAGCAATACACGCACATGAACAAACCACAAAACAAATCCGAGCACAAGTCCACGACTTGACTCAATGTAAATCCATGCAACTACTCACATGAGTATTGCATAAAGTCCACTTCAAAAGAAGCATCATGAAATCATTACAAATTTCAAATTCACATTCAAAATTCAAATCCAAATCGCTCAAAACCCTAATTGAGCGAACGCATTCACGACGGACAAACAAAGTTGGTCCGTTGTATAAGGAAAAGTTTCTGTTCCAAGAAGCCAACCAAACGCGGAAAAACACGTTCACAACGGACAAACAAAGTTGGTCCGTTGTACATCTAAAAATGGCTTCGGTCATGAGCTCAAAACAAGTTCACAACGGACCCCGGAAGCTTGTCCGGCGCAAACGTGCCACGCTCGGTTTCACAAAAGTAAAACCCTAGAAAAAGTCCATTCACGACGGACAAAAAGAATTAGTCCGTTGTACATGTGAAAATCTTGGTTCCAAGAAATTATCCAAACCGAAAAAGCTTGTTCACAACGGACCAAGAAAAACTGTCCGTTGTACATGTGAAAATGACTTCGGTCATGGGCTCAAAAACATGTTCACAACAGACCCAAAAACACTGTCCGTCGCAGATGGGAAATTTACTGTTTTCTTTAGGATTGGTCCGGCGCCAAGGCAAAACTTACTGTTTCTTGTCAATTGTCAAAACACATGAACAAACACATTTTGCAAATTCAAATCTAAGTTAATTTTTCAGTTCAAAGCCAATTTTTCAGCACATGATTTCACACTGTGTGCACTAGCGTGATCCTGGACTAGTGCTGGATACACAGAGGATTCGGATTTGCAAATTCGGGTCCCGATAGAGGTGGTATCAGAGCCAGGTTGACTGTAGGACTACCCCTTAGTTAGAATGGTCGTAGTGAGGATAAAACCTAGTTTCTAAAATTAAAACTTGACAAGATGATGAATGAAATCTCGCCTTATCCCCTTCTCTCTTGTTCATACCCCTTGCTGAAATCTTTTTGTCTCCACTTGGGTTTTAAAATGGTGCGTTCTCACGTGAGTGTCTCTTGGCAGATGAAGATGCTCAACAACTACACAGAGCGTGAGGAAGGCTACGCCGCTGAGTTGTGGCGTATGCTGCAGGTACTTGGAGGATTTGAGAGACCGCTTTACCAGGGGACTACCGTAGTGCAGGCTGGTTTGGTCAAGGCATGGGACGTCAAGATCACAGTGTATGCTCGGGAGAAGACGAAGTTCAGTCACCCATGCTACTTCACGGCCAGGAGGTCTACATTTGAGATGGGAATCCAGGAGGTGTCGCGCTGAGCTATGAGGCACATCGCTCGCACCTACTCCAGAGAGCTGTAGGGCACAGTGTTTCGTCACCACCCACGCCGAGACAATAGGATTGAACGGGAGCCAATAGAAGATGAAGATGTCACCGTCACACACTTGGCAAGGTTCGTTGTCGCACAGGAGGATGCACTTGATGATACGGTGCAAGAGCTGCAGAAGGCCCGTGAGGAGGTCAAGAAAGAGAAGAAAAGTCCGCATGAGGTTTGAGAGTATACGTCCCATCTTCTGCGATGGACTGATGAGCTGGAAATGGAATTGTATGGACAGGGGCCAGAGCCAGTACTGGAGTTGCATGAGCCAGATCCCGAGGATCCGCAGCCACAGCCACAGCCCACGCCTGAGCCGCAGCTAGAGCTAGAGGAGGACGTCGCGTCGTCGACTACAGTTGTTGTGGGGCATGGCGATTGCTTCGCGCCGATGCCGCCGCATCCACCAAAAGGAGGCAGTGGAGGTTGGGTCGAGGAGTGAGCGTTCAGATTAGTGGTTGAGACTCCTTCGTCGAGTCGCATTATAGAATAAAGAGTCGTCCTTAGAGGTGTTAGACTCTAGTGTTAGTTTAATTTGGGTTTTCATTGATTGCTGAGTATGCAGTATGTGTTGCAAGGCCCTTAGGCATTGTGAGTAACCATACCAAGTTATTATTAAATAATAAAGTTGGATTTTGAGTTACACCTTCCGCCCCGCATAAGTTTCTCCAATACTTATCTATGTTTGTTTCCCCCTCATCTCTAAACCTTGGAGCAATCGAAAGATGGTGAACACTCACGGAAACCTTGTAGACAACAGAAGTGGATCTCGCCCACCTGGAAACCCTAATGATGGAGCACCTGCACCCCAGCCAGCACCGCCAGTAGATATGCAAAACTTTAGATCTTTCCTTGCTGCACAGACCCAGCTGATGCATGCTATGATGCAACAGATGCAGCAAGTCACTACTCAGGCCACTGCCAATCAAGTCAATCAGGGACAACGTCAAAACTCGAGGCTGTCAGAGTTCATGAGGACTCATCCGCCCACCTTTTCCGGAAACGCCAATCCATTGGAGTCAGATGATTTGTTAAGGTCAATAGAAAGGAAACTACACATTACCCAATGTGTGAGAAATGAGTGGGTGCTTTACACCTCTCATCAGCTAGAAGGGACTGCAGTAGAATGGTGGGAGAATTACTACGCTACACAGGAAACCCACAAGATATCACTTGGGAGGAGTTCACCGTCGCCTTCCGTTAGTATCATGTACCAAAAGGAATCATGGATCTCAAGAAGGAGGAGTTCAGAGCTTTAAAGCAGGGCAGCCAGTCAGTGGCTGAATATCTCAATAAGTTTACTCAGCTAGCCCGCTAGGCACCTGAAGACGTAGCGACAGACAAGGCCAGGCAGTCTCGCTTCTTAAAGGGAATGAATTCTGGACTACAGGTGGGACTGATCACCCACACGTTTCCTGACTTCGAAGAGCTTGTGAACAAGACGCTTGTGACACCACGGAGTGTCGTAACCTTATATAATGTGAGTGTTGAGGTCAAAGTCAAAATCATTATGAAATATGGAATTTGAGGTTGAAACCTTACGCTATGAGGTTTATTTGCGTTTCCGGGCCGATTCCGGGAGTTTGGGCCTTCCCGGGGGAGTTTGGGCCTAAGGGAAAGGGTCGTGGCCTTTGGTGGGATGGAGTTTGAGTCCAAGTAGGAGTAGGAGACCTAGTTGGTGTGCCTCCCCCAGCCTTCTTGCGCCCCAGCCCCTGCCCATATGCGCCCCCCATGCACTAGCCGCCCCTCACCTCCCCCACCTCCCCTTTTTGGCGCCTCCACCTCCCCAAGCCGCCCCCTTGCACCCCTCTCCTCCCCATCGCTCTCCACCACCACTTTCTGCTCTAGGGAAGCCTCTCCACCTCACCACCCCGAAGATCCATCCATTGGAGCGCTCCGCGACGAGGAGATCCGGTGGATTCAGAGTGAGGAAGGAGATCGCGCGAACCGGGAGGAGATCCGGTGGGTTTTCGATCGTCGGGCGAAGGTATGGTGTAACATCCCAAAATTTGGGTTTTCAAAATTTTTTTTGGTTTAGTTTAGCTTCTAAAAAATTTTCGTTGATTTTCTCGCGTTTATAAAGCTTAATTTGAATTTTCTAAAAGCTAAAACAATTTAATTTGATTATTCTAAACCTCAAATAAAATAAATTTAATTTTATTTGGATTCCTTGTATTTCAAGAAATTCTTCTGTAATTGTTGAGATTTTTTTGAGCTCGTTTGCTAATTTTCTGATTTACTTGGAATTGATTTGTTTTAAGCCCTTGTATTGAGATTAATTAATTATTCTGAAAAGTTTATTTAAAGTTTTGTTGCAAATATTTTATTTGAGTTCAAAATATATCAAAATATTTTCTATAATTTTTCTAGGATTTTTCGGAGCTCGTTTGCTATTTATTGGATTTATTCGGGATTGATTTGTATTAAGCCCTTTTATTGAAATTAATTAATTATTTGGAAAAGTTTATATAAAGTTTTGTTGAAAATATTTTATTTGAGTTCAAAATATCTCAAAATATTTTCTAGAATTTTTCCAGAATTTTTTGGGTATTTTTAGTGCCTCAAATGATTTATTTGAATTTTTGAAATCGTTTTTATTCGAAAATGCCACGTGTCACCACCACAGCGCGCCACGTCAGCCCTAATCCGATTCATGCACGGAAGGTGCTCGTTTAAATGCCTACAAGGCCCGTTTTTGCTCCAAATGCGTCCAAATTTTTTTTTCTTGACCTAGCCGCCACCCCTAACCTTTGTAAACCTCCCACACGTCCTCCCACAGGTCCCCTAGACTTTAGATCAATTTTCTAAAATTCCAAAACCGCCGCGAGAAGCCCGGATGTCGTCCAACGACGGTCGAAATTTGGAGTCGCATCCCGGGCAGCTCGTCTACTCTTTTCGAGATCCGTCTTCGCCATGGTGTGCCACAAGGTACCATCTGCTTGCTGTCCAAAATTCAGCCAATTTGGCCTGCGGGATCAAAAGTTATGGCCGTTTCAATCTCGAATATTGCCGAGGCCAAAACTCCCTCAATTTGTTCGAGTTTGACCATGAAATTTTTTGTGTAGACTCCTGGGGATGTCCTCTACATGATGCACATCTTGCCTCATGGTTTTTCCCTCTGCATTTGGCGTAGAAAAATAATTTCTCCGATCAGATTGCGATCAGACTGCGTTTCAAACAGGGGCAAACTTCCTCGCGTGTTCCCCGCTGTTTCAGAAGGTATTGCTTCGAGCCACCTGCGTCACGGTGTGCCTCTTGGTCCCATCTATCTCTCGGTCAAATTTCGTTAAGTTCTGATCATTATTCCAGAAGTTATAGCTGTCCAAAGTTTGGCCCCGAAACCCGTTAATTGGCAGTTTGTGATTAATCCGGAGGGGCGCCGCAAAATCCGCCTATACCGTTGAGTTCGTATCGCCGCGTTCTACGTGGTAGACATTTCCCCTTTGCCATCCCATCCTCCGAATTTTTTTTATATATTTAGGCCACCGTTTAGCCGTCGACGCGCGTCGCCTTTTGACACCGGCTATTTTAGTTCGCTCCGGTCGTGTTGTCGCATCCGGTGGATCATCATGTACTGTTTTGGTCCATCTTTAGAGTTCTTTTGGCCTTCGTTTGCCGTCGGAGCCCGATTCCGGCCTTAAACCGTCGTCTTTTGGCCTAAACCGTTGTTACCGGTTTGCATATCGGTTAGCCATCAATGGTAGCGTTTTATCGCGGCCATGTCGTTGCACCGACGGTCGCTATCTTTTTTCATGAGTATCCTATCATTGTTTGACCTCTGTCGTTAACGTTCGCCGTTAACGATCTGCCGTTAACGCTCCGTCGTTAACGCTCCGCCGATAACGTTCCGTCGTTAACGTTTCACCGTTAACGCTCCGTCGTTAACGTTTTGTCGTTAACGTTTCGCAGTTAACGTTCCTCCGTTAATGTTTTGCCGTTAACGCTCCGTCGTTAACGCTCCGCCGATAACGTTCCGTCGTTAACGTTTCACTGTTAACGTTCCGTCGTTAATGTTTCACCGTTAACTCTCCGCCATTAACGTTTCGTCGTTAACGTTTCGCAGTTAACGTTCCTCCGTTAACGTTTTGCCGTTAACATTTTGCCGTTAACGCTCCGTCGTTAACGTACCGTCGTTAACGTTCCGCCGTTAACGCTCTGTAGTTAACGTTTCGTCGTTAACGTTTCACCGTTAACGTTCCGTCATTAACGCTTCATCGTTAACGTTTGGCTCTCATTGCTTCGTTGTCATCGCATGCGTGCAGTCATGCAAGAGCCCTAGTGCGATGTTCTCATCTTCTCTATCGTCATGACGTGAGCCTAGTCTCATCGTCATGTCATCTTCAAAGCCGAATCAAAACCCTAACCTAAGACCGGTTCGATGAACTAAGTTCATCGTGAGCCGCGTTGTTATCTTTGCAATCTTTCCTGTTGTTTCAATCGTGGGATGACACTTGTCTTGTCTTATCCCTGAAAACCTAATCTACCAATAACCTAGACTTTGTTTGTGGACTTGGTCGATAGACCATTGGCCATGTGTCTTACTCTTGTGCCCGATCTAATCTAACTGTGTCTCTTTTGGTTTGATCGTGTTTCGTTCAGTCAACAAAAGTCAACTTCGAGAATCAGTTTAGTTCATTGTGAACTAACATATCCTTATGGACCCGATCTATAGATCGAGAGCCCATATGTCAATGTTTGTTCAATCATGATAATAACTTTGGAAGAAATATTCTTCGGAATATTATTCATTCTTTCCCAGTTATTAGTCCTTCCCTTTTTGGTGTTTTCCCGAAAGCCCGTTCTCTTTTGTCAACTCTCCAATCTAATCCGTTTAAGTTCCTAATTTCATCCAAACCGTTGTGCCCAATGCTATTCGTTCTTTATTTGGAGTTTATTCGATTTGTCTTTTGAATTGGTTTGTACTTGTGTTTCTTTAATCATTAGACGCGTCGTCCGGAAGTCGCTCGAAGGAACCAAAGATCAAGGAAGTGGAGATTGATGATCGAGGATCAAGGATCAAGGATAAGGAGTAAAGAACAGTAAATGTTGCAAGGGCCAGGCAAGTTGTGCATTGACCATGTTGATCCCATTTTCGAAACTTATGTTGTTTCAAATTATTGCATGCTAGTTTGAGTTAAATTGTTTTCAATTAATTTGGGATTAGATATTCAACCTACTTGTTATCGCCACCTTGCCTATAATGATTGTATGCCATGATTCATTTGTCACCCTAGGATTGTTGATTAATAGTTGGTAGCTAAATACTTTGCCAACATGGGTTATTTAGATCGTCAGTAGTTTGCTTAGCCATGCAACGTACCTTTGACATCATTTCGGAATTACAAATGTCAATATTGATTAATGGAATATGCAATGTATTTTGAAATGGTGTGACGTGTTGCCAACACGATGATGTTGATATGCGGAGGCCTTCGTGCTTCTTCAAGGATGTTGAGTTGTTGTTGGCATTGTGTTGCGCAATAATCAACTGGGGTGATAAAATGATTTAGACTGGGGCAAGTGGCAAGAAATATTGGTGGGCCAGCTTGGCAGTTGGGATTGTTTGAAACATGATATATGTATGAGTGTTGGTGAGTTGGATTTCTTTGAGGGTATTGATGGAAGTCTTTCCCTGGTCACTCTAAGGACTTAACCTTGCAAGCCTTTGAACTGAGTCAAACGTACAACCACATGTCTGTAATGGGATGGACCTAGTTGAGTAAGTTACTAATAACTTGCATGTGGTACCTCGGGGTGTCAACTACACCTTTTGTGTAGCTTGAAGGGGGAGCGTACCAGGGCTGCGGCATGGTACCCATCCAACGGTATGTCAGTCCCATACTTCGCCTTTGCTAAGGGAAGGGATGGTGTATTTCAACAACCGGAGAGATTCACTTGTGTAGTTAGTAGTTTCCGAAAGGCTTTGTTATGATAACTCATTCGCATACTCTTGTATGGCGATTCACGGCTGACGTGGTGAGTTGATTGTATCTTGTGGGTAAAGTGTATAACCTCTGCAGAGTGTAAAATCTATTCGAATAGCCGTGTCCGCGGTACTGGACATTGCTCGGGGATTACAGTCAAGGGTTAGCTTTTCATAAAATTAAACTTGGGTTTGGAGGCAGTTTGCTTGTGGAAAAGTGATAACTGTTTAATGATGTGGAATGGTTTACTTGTGGAATAACTGTGAAATCTATTACTGTCATTATTTGTTTTACTGCTTTACGATCTATTATGTTTATTTATGATTGTTGCTTTTCTGCAAAATAACCATTCAACCTATTACATGGAATAAGCCATGCATATAGTTATTAGACTTGCATTCTGTGCATGACTTGCTGAGTGCTTTATGTACTCACCCCTTGCAAACAAACAATCACCAATGAGCAAAAGTCTACATCGTCGAAGAAGAAGAAGTTCCGTGAGAAGGCGATTATCTAGGAGTTGAACCCTGTCAGTTGCCTGTGGCGTATTGATGGGATTCACCGATGTTCTTCGTTCATTCTTTGCTTATTTGGAGTTGAAGCCGTCAAGGCCTCACAAATGTAAGGTTGACCTTAAGGTCGTTCAATAGTTTATATGCTATATTTGTGTTATTTCTCTTTTCCGCTGTGTATGATTGTGATATTCATCTATGTTGAGACTGTGTGCACTAGCGTGATCCTGGACTAGTGCTGAATACACAGAGGGTCCGGATTTGCACATTCGGGTCCCGACCGAGGTGGTATCAGAGCCATACTGACTGTAGGTCTTGACCTTAGATAGATTGGCCGTCTTTAGGAGCTTCAAAATTATTTCCTAAAGAAAAAATTTAACTTGAAAGAATAATACATTCTTGACTTATCTTATTCTTCCATTCTTTCCTCTTTGCTGAAAGTTCTATCCTTCCCTTCGATTTAAATGGAAATCTTACCTGAGTTGTTCCGAATAGTTAACGATGTTTCACACTTAAGGAGAAAGTACTAGATGTCGCCGTCAACCCTGAAGACCGCGAAGTAAGGAATCATCGAGCTCAAAGAGAAGTGGATCGTTGAAGTGTTCCAGAAGGTTGAAGAACCAGTGCTCAGTAGTAAGTTGAGACTCATGTGTGAGAGTCGCGTCTCTTAAGATAGGAGTGTTACCCTTTTAGACGCTAGATTATTGTGTGCTTAAGAATTTGGTTCTTCATTGATTGCTGAGTGTGCAGTATGTGTTGCAAAGCTTTTAGGCTTGGATAAGAAACCATACCAAGTTCTTAATAATGTTTGTATAAGTTTTTGGGTTAAACCTATTCTCCCCTGCACTAGGATTCTTGAACCTCATCTATGCTTTTTCCCTCTTACCTGAACCCTGGAGTGGACAAAAGATGGAAAGGATCAACTACAGCAGTGACTTCGAGGCAGTTCAAGTCAGTTCAATTGCTACTACTGGTGTCAGTGATAAAGCAGATAGTGACCAGCAGACATCCACTGTACCAACCGTGACAATTCAACACTTGGATCAGTTTGTCACTACCCAGACTCAGCTCATACAAATGATGATGCAACAGATGAATGCTATCAGTGCCAAAATCAACCCCACCACCACTGAAGTCGCAACCTCCTGTTCACAGTCAAAGTTTGCCTTGCTCATAAAGACTAAACCGCCCACGTTTGAAGGATCAGCCACTCTCAAAGATGTAGAAATCCGACTTCGTGTCATGGAAGAGAAGCTGGCTTTAGTGCAATGTGAAGATGAAGAGAAGGTTCCCTACGCTACTTGTCAGTTAGAAGGAGATGCATTAGTCTGATGGAAAGGTTTCTACTCCACCTCTGAGTATGGACATACCATCACTTGGTTGGAGTTGCTGTTGCCCTTCGTCAGTTTGTCGCGTCGTCAGATGATAGTGTGACTACCGCAAGTTTAGAGAAGTGTACAACCCTGGCCCCCAATACCATACCAAGACATTGTTCTTTGAAGTGTTGTCAACCAAACAAATCAAAAGACCGTGCATGCATCCGATGTGGAGAAATAGGAAACACTGCTGATGAACAGGTAATCAATTGTTCCAGCTGTGAAGGAAGCCATTTACCCGGAGAATGTCCTATGTGCAACATCACATGCTATCTTTGCGAAGGCCGTGATCACTGCCCATCTCAATGTTCCCTGGATTTAGTAGTGACCGCTATGACTCAGCATCAACGAGAGAATTTTCGAGCTGTCATTGCTCAAGAGTTAGCAAAAAGAGAAGGATTGTCATCCGCACCAGCTGTGCCACATGAAGAAAAGAAGAAGAAGCATGTCAACCCTATCCATCTACCTTAGGAAATAAGTAATACTTGGTCACCATGGAATTGTTTCTTCTGTGATAAATGAGGTCATTGGCCTAGAGAATGCCCCATCAACCCGGCACGATGACCCAAACATTCATGTTACAACTGTGGTGAGTTAGGTCATTGTGTTAAGGAATGCCCACAGAAAGATCAAGCAATTTATGAAGACATGATCATTCCAGAAATTACTGCAGTAAAGTTTGTAACACCAAAAGTGAGTGGTACGACTACGAGAGTAATTCGCGTAAGGAGTCAGTTGAAGCAAAAGGAGTTGGTTAACAAAGGCCTTAACCTAAAAGATGAGTGCAAGGAATTGGAAGACCACCGCAAGCGTCGGAAAATTTGTCAAGAAGGACCACCGCAACAGCGAATGAGGAGTGCCCCTCAACAACTCAGTTGTCATATTGCTCAGACTTTGTACGAGACATCTTCACCTGTGCTTCGCCCTAATGGTCAGAGTTTTGATAACACCAACCCAGTGAAAAGCTCTCAAGGAGGAAGCTTACTGTCTAGAGTTTGCTATGCTTGTTGCCAGCCAGGACATTTTTCTAATCACTGCCCTCAGAAGAAAGTGATCACCGCTGATCACATCGATCTCAGCTTTACCCCTATCAAGATTAGTGCCATGTCAGGAGAAAGCCAACAGATGTCAGTCAAGCGTTACTTCAGGTGCAATGAGCCGGGACACTTTGCTAATAGTTGTCCTAGGAGAAAAGATATTATACCTGCCCACCTCAATCCTAGTCCTTCACCTACCGAGACACTTATGCCAGAAAGTGAATTTTGAAGCAGTTCAAGCTGAAGCCATGCCGCAAGCGCCAGCAAAAGTCATGTCAACCACATTATGACTGATAAAGGTTAGGATGCATCAGATGATGTACTGATCAAAAGTCATATGTGATGTAGAATGTTGGAAGTTAAATTGTTCCTTGTCAAGATTAAGTTTTTGATAAAGCTCATCACCTTGGAAACCATGCTTGAGATGCTTATACCTGGAATTAAATTAGTCACCCAAGCGAAAGGTGGTTTTTGGTCTATGGTTAGAGATGTAGTCAGTTAAGGGAAGTTAAAGTGTTCTGAGATAAAGTTGCTATCGAGTTACCTTTAGTATACCTGAGACAGCTGAGAACCATCCATTCCTTTATGGTTGAGTCAAGAAGATGGATGTGCCATCACATCGGAGGAAAGAGTTGCTGCTTGTGCTTAATAACTAACATAGGATAATTGTCTACCTGAAGAATTACTCTAGCCACCGCAGTGTACGCCAGCCAGCCAATACCATGATCCCAATAATAGTTGAAGCTTGAGTTCAATATGCATGAGTACCTAGTTGAAGTGGAGTTTAAGTCAGTACTGGAGAATCAAGCCGACAAGGATAGTGCCAGATCAACAGGAATGCTGTTCAAGTCTTGATGAAGACCGCATAATTGCAAGTAAGCTTTGTTGTCAGATACAGATTGTCCAATCTCTACGAGAAGCCGAAAATCAAGTGTTTAGGAACAGAAGCAAGCGTGCCTATCAATGGAGTTACCAGAAACGTCAGCATGAGTGCATGAGATGTTCAAGATTCTCCGACAAAGAAGGTATCAAGATTTTTCGCAGAAGAAGTGCCTTTTTGTGCCAGAGAAGCAGACACAGTTAAAGTCAGTGGAGTTGCAAGAGGATCTCATCCGCAAGGAGCAGCCTACAAAATTTTGGATGTTATCAAGCGCTTGTTCAGAAGTGACCCTGTCCAGTATGTAGTTGCTTGGAAGTTTGAAGAAGCTCAAGTGTTGAGTCCCCTGAACCTATTTCTATAGTCAGCCATGAATCTCGGGGACGAGATTCTGTTAAGGGGGGGAGATTTGTAACATCCCAAAATTTGGGTTTTCAAAAATTTTTTGGTTTAGTTTAGCTTTCCAAAAATTTTCGTTGATTTTCTCGCGTTTATCAAGCTTGATTTGAATTTTCTAAAAGCTAAAACAATTTAATTTGATTATTCTAAATCTCAAATAAATAAATTTAATTTTATTTGGATTCCTTGTGTTTCAAGAAATTCTTCTGTAATTTTTGAGATTTTTCGGAGCTCGTTTGCTAATTTTCGGATTTACTTGGAATTGATTTGTTTTAAGCCCTTGTATTGAGATTAATTAATTATTATAAAAAGTTTATATAAAGTTTTGTTGCAAATATTTTATTTGAGTTCAAAATATCTCAAAATATTTTCTAGAATTTTTCTAGGATTTTTCGGAGCTCGTTTGCTATTTATTGGATTTATTCGGGATCGATTTTAAGCCCTTTTATTGAAATTAATTAATTATTTGGAAAAGATTATATAAAGTTTTGTTACAAATATTTTATTTGAGTTCAAAATATCCCAAAATATTTTCTAGAATTTTTCCAAAATTTTTTGGGTATTTTTAATGCCTCAAATGATTTATTTGAATTTTCGGAATCGTTTTTATTCGAAAATGCCACGTGTCACCACCACAGCGCGCCACGTCAGCCCCAATCCGCTTCATGCACGGAAGATGCTCGTTTAAATGCCTACAAGGCCCGTTTTTGCTCCAAACGCGTCTAATTTTTTTTTGCTTGACCTAGCCGCCACCCCCTAACCTTTGTAGACCTCCCACACGTCCCCTAGACCTCAGATCAATTTTCTAAAATTCCAAAACCGCCGCGAGAAGCCCGGATGTCGCCCAACGATGGCCGAATTTTGGAGCCGCGCCTCGGGCAGCTTGTTGACTATTTTCGAGATCCGACTTCGCCATGGTGTGCCACAAGGTACCATCTGCTTGCTGTCCAAAATTCAGCCAATTTGGCCAGCGGGATCAAAAGTTATGGTCGTTTCAATCTCGAATCTTGCCGAGTCCATAACTCCCTCAATGTTTCGAGTTTGACCGCGAAATTTTTTGTGTAGACTCCTGGGGATGTCCTCTACATGATGCACATCTTGCCTCACGATTTTTCCCTATGGATTTGGTGCAGAAAAATAATTTCTCCGATCAAATTGCGATCAAACTGCGTTTCAAACAGCGGCAAACCTCCTCGCGTGTTCCCCGCTGTTCCAGAAGGTATTTCTTCAAGCCACCTACGTCACAGTGTGCCTCTTGGTCCCATCTACCTCTCAGTCAAATTTCGTTAAGTTCCGATCATTATTCTAGAAGTTATAGCCGTCCAAAGTTTGGCCCCGAAACCCGTTAATCGGCAGTTTGTGATTAATCCGGAGGGGCGCCGCAAAATCCGCCTATACCGTTGAGTTCGTATCGCCGCGTTCTATGTGGTAGACATTTCCCCTTTGCCATCCCATCCTCCTAATTTTTTTAATATATTTAGGCCACCGTTTAGCCGTCGCCGCGCGTCGCCTTTTGACGCCGGCTATTTTAGTTCGCTCCGATCGTGTTGTTGCATCCGGTGGATCATCATGTAGTGTTTTGGTCCATCTTTAGAGTTCTTTTGGCCTCCATTTGCCGTCGGAGCCCGATTTTGGCCTTAAACCGTCGTCTTTCGGCCTAAACCGTTGTTACCGGTTTGCGTATCGGTTAGCCATCATTGGTAGCGTTTTATCACGGCCATGTCGTTGCACCGACGGTCGCTATCTTGTTTCATGAGTATCCTATCATTGTTTGACCTCTGTCGTTATCGTTCGCCGTTAACGATATGCCGTTAACACTCCGTCGTTAACGCTCCGCCGATAACGTTACGTTGTTAACATTTCACCGTTAACGTTCCGTCGTTAACATTTCACCGTTAACGCTCCGCCGTTAACGTTTCGCAGTTAACTTTCCTCCGTTAACGTTTTTCCGTTAACATTTTGCCGTTAACGCTCCGCCGATAACGTTCCGTCGTTAACGTTTCACCGTTAACGTTTCGTCGTTAACGTTTCACCGTTAACGCTCCGCCGTTAACGTTTCGTCGTTAACGTTTCACAGTTAACGTTCCTCCGTTAACGTTTTGCCGTTAACGCTCCATCGTTAACGCTCCGTCATTAATGTACCGTCGTTAACGTTCCGCCGTTAACGCTCCGTAGTTAACATTTCGTCGTTAACGTTTCACCGTCAACGCTCCGTCGTTAACGTTCCATCGTTAACGCTTCATCGTTAATGTTTGGCTCTCATCGCTTCGTTGTCATCGCATGCGTGCAGTCATGCAAGAGCCCTAGTGCGATGTCCTCATCTTCTCTATCGTCATGACGTGAGCCTAGTCTCATCGTCATGTCATCTTCAAAGCCGAATCAAAACCCTAACCTAAGACCGGTTCGATGAACTAAGTTCATCGTGAGCCGCGTTGTTATCTTTGCAATCTTTCCTGTTGTTTCAATCGTGGGATGACACTTGTCTTGTCTTATCCCTGAAAACCTAATCTACCAATAACCTAGACTTTGTTCGTGGACTTGGTCGATAGACCATTGGCCATGTGTCTTACCCTTGTGCCCGATCTAATCTAACTGTGTCTCTTTTGGTTTGATCGTGTTTCGTTCAGTCAACAAAAGTCAACTACGAGAATCAGTTTAGTTCATTGTGAACTAATATATCCTTATGGACCCGATCTATAGATCGAGAGCCCATATGTCAATGTTTGTTCAATCAAGATAATAACTTTGGAAGAAATATTCTTCGAAATATTATTCATTCTTTCCCAGTTATTAGTCCTTCCCTTTTCGGTGTTTTCCCGAAAGCCCGTTCTCTTTTGTCAACTCTCCGATCTAATCCGTTCAAGTTCCTAATTTCATCCAAACCGTTGTGCCCAATGCTATTCGTTCTTTATTTGGAGTTTATTCGATTTGTCTTTTGAATTGGTTTGTACTTGTGTTTCTTTAATCGTTAGACGCGTCGTCCGGAAGTCGCTCGAAGGAACCAAAGATCAAGGAAGTGGAGATTGATGATCGAGGATCAAGGATCAAGGATAAAGAGTAAAGAACAGTAAATGTTGCGAGGGCCAGGCAAGTTGTGCTTTGACCATGTTGATCCCATTTTCGAAACTTATGTTGTTTCAAATTATTGCATGCTAGTTTGAGTTAAATTGTTTTCAATTAATTTGGGATTAGATAATCAACCTACTTGTTATCGCCACCTTGCCTATAATGATTGTGTGCCATGATTCATTTGTCACCTTAGGATTGTTGATTAATAGTTGGTAACTAAATACTTTGCCAACATGGGTTATTTAGATCATCAGTAGTTTGCTTAGCCATGTAACGTACCTTTGACATCATTTCGGAATTACAAATGTCAATATTGATTAATGGAATATGCAATGTATTTTGAAATGGTGTGACGTGTTGCCAACACGATGATGTTGATATGCGGAGGCCTTCGTGCTTCTTCAAGGATGTTGAGTTGTTGTTGGCATTGTGTTGCGCAATAATCAACTGGGGTGATAAAATGATTTAGACTGCGGCAAGTGGCAAGAAATATTGGTGGGCAAGCTTGGTAGTTGGGATTGTTTGAAACATGATATATGTATGAGTGTTGGTGAGTTGGATTTCTTTGAGGGTATTGATGGAAGTCTTGCCCTGGTCACTCTAAGGACTTAACCTTGCAAGCTTTTGAACTGAGTCAAACGTACAACCACATGTCTGTAATGGGACGGACCTAGTTGAGTAAGTTACTAATAACTTGCATGTGGTACCTCGGGGTGTCAACTACACCTTTTGTGTAGCTTGAAGGGGGAGCGTACCAGGGCTGTGGCATGGTACCCATCCAACGGTATGTCGGTCCCATACTTCGCCTCTGCTAAGGGAAGGGATGGTGTATGGCAAAAACCGGAGAGGTTCACTTGTGTAGTTAGAAGTTTCCGAAAGGCTTTGTTATGATCACTCATTCGCATACTCTTGTATGGCGATTCACGGCTGACGTGGTGAGTTGATTGTATCTTGTGGGTAAAGTGTATAACCTCTGCAGAGTGTAAAATCTATTCGAATAGCCGAGTCCGCGGTACTGGACATTGCTCGGGGATTACAGTCAAGGGTTAGCTTTTCATAAAATTGATCTTAGGTTTGGAGGCAGTTTGCCTATGGAAAAGTGATAACTGTTTAAGGATGTGGAATGGTTTACTTGTGGAATAACTGTGAAATCTATTACTGTCATTATTTGTTTTACTGCTTTACAATCTATTATGTTTATTTATGATTGTTGCTTTTCTGCAAAATAACTATTCAACATGTTACTTGGAATAAGCCATGCATATAGTTATTAGACTTGCATTCTGTGCATGACTTGCTGAGTGCTTTATGTACTCACCCCTTGCAAACAAACAATCACCAGTGAGCAAAAGTCTACATCGTCGAAGAAGAAGAAGTTCCGTGAGAAGGCGATTATCTAGGAGTCGAACCCTGTCAGTTGTATGTGGCGTATTGATGGGATTCACCGATGTTCTTCGTTTCGCTGCTGCTTATTTGGAGTTGAAGCCGTCAAGGCCTCACAAATGTAAGGTTGACCTTAAGGTCGTTCAATAGTTTATATGCTATATTTGTGTTATTTCTCTTTTCCGCTGTGTATGATTATGATATTCATCTATGTTGAGACTGTGTGCACTAGCGTGATCCTGGACTAGTGCTGAATACACAGAGGTTCTGGATTTGCACATTCGGGTCCCGACATATGGCCACGGGGATCCTTGGGGTTTGTCTAGGTTCTGTTATAAGGGTTAATATCATGTTTTTAGATCAATTGGTGGTGCTGTAATTGGGTAGATTAGTTGGAATCTAGAGTTTGCCACGTTCTCGGTTTCGGGCAGCATGAGTAGTCGACCTAGGGTTTGAGTTTTTGCCAATTTAGATTGGGAATTTGGTCGGCCTCCTGTTGAAGAAGTTGTAGGTAATTTCAATACCTTTCAGTGGGTATAAAGAACGTCCAATTCCGCCCATCCGTTTGAAACTTATGCTCGTTTTACCGAACGTATTAAAAACTGTGACGTGATTGGAATAGATCACAGTATTCTGTAGATTAAACCACTTTAGAGTCCGAATCAGTCTTTCCATATACTTAGAAAAAGTTAGGAAATTTCCTAAGCTACGCGAGGATGTACTCGTTTAATTGATTCGGAGTCTTAGAACCCGAGTTATGCCTTTTGGAAGGCTGCTGTCCCGACGGGACAGAACCTCTGTTTTTGGGTTTTACGAGTAGTTTACGATGTCGGGGTAGAAGAGTGTTTGCGTACTGTTTTGTGGACATAATTGTGAGTGTGTGGTACCTATGTGCAGGTGGTGTGACCCCGGGAGTGCCTTCTACTTCTCGCCAATCCGTCGCCCGTGGTTGAGGCAAGTGTATTGGAATTGGAAGCGGGTTGTAGTTTGCTAGATTGGTTGAGATTGAAATTGAATATATGATATGTTCACATGCCATGCTTTAATGATTACCATTGATATGATGAATATGCTTATTATGTTATGATGCCATGTGTTAATGTACAAGTTATTTATGATGTTGGCATGATTGCATACATGGCATGATACATGGCCCGGGCGGTGAGAATGTCATAACTAGTCCGGGGAAGGTCGGTGAGAAAGTTATGACTATTCCGTAGAGCCAATGAGTAAGTCCTACATCGTGATTCCATCCACCGCGGTGTATGGAAGCGAGGAGTAGGCACCCTCCATCTTCGGGATGGAAGGGGGGAGAGGGTGCACACCGACGGGTGTGTACTCAACCATACCGGTATGAGTTTCCAGGAGATATGTGCATCGCATTGCATTATATGAGGATGTTATATGATGATGATGATATATGATGATGTCAATGATATGTTTACACTATGAATATGAGATGTGTATGATGTCGTATGTGAAAAGTGGTGAAGAAGGTATTGGAATGTATTTTCTTGTTCCATTGCAATATACTTGCTGAGTGATGAACTCACGCTTTTGTTTATGTGTTTTTCTTAGGTACCATGAAACTGGCATGCGGGAAAGGGAGTTAGTCACACGTCATCACTTAGCATCACACATATAACCAATGACATGTTCTCTCCTTTAGTTGTGATGGTTAATTCACTGAACTAAATTATGGTTTTGATGCTTCGTTGGTTGTCTTGAGTAAATGATTAGTCCATATTTGACATGTGACAGATAGACTTATATCCTTAGTTATATGATGGTTGAATTTCCGATTGGTCATGTTATTGCTATCATTCATTATGCAATCTTGACATATTAATATTATTGTTGCTTCAAATCATGGAAAAACAAAGGAGATGCTGCCAAAATTTTTGGTATTAGCATTTGCTCCTTTGTTGTAATTTACTTGTAAATTGTGGTATTTAGAGGTTGCTTAGACTATGTTTGGTAGCATTCGGCATACTAGATGCTGGGGTGTTACAGTAACACCCTAATTTTTTCTTTTCATGTATTTAAATGAAATTTGGCATTTTTTGAGAATTTTTGGAATTTTCTGTGATTTATTTGCATTTATTTGGATTTAATTTGAATTTATTCCCTTTTGAAATAATTAAAGAATCAAAATTTATAAATAAAATCTTGTTGGAAATATTTTATTTGTGTCCAAAATGTCTCAAAGTATTTTCTAGATTTTTTCTGGATTTTTTCTGATTATTTTGCTATTTTTCTTGAATTAATTGAATTTCTAAAAATTATTTTAAATGTTAAATCGCTGGAAAATACCCGAGCCGGTTTTACTATTTATCCGATCGGGTCGGACCCGAGTCAGACTCGAGGCTGACTCGAACCGGATTCAAGCCCGACTCAAGCCGGACCGAACCCTAACGCACGTGACCGTTGGATCGAGATCCAACGGCCAGCGACGCGCCACGTCGCCCAATCCGAATCCCCATCGGATTCCGCCGCCACAGCAGAGTGGGTCTCGGTTTCCGCGGATTTCACGGACGCCGAGGCCCCTATTTAATGTGCCGCCGCCAACGTGCTCTCCTCTTCTATGCGCACGTTTTGCCCTAGGCAGTCGAGCTCCAACCGCCGTAGTCTCGCCGCAATCGTTCGCTGAAGTTGGAGGAAGGGTCCGCTGCCTTTCTTCGCTGTTTCCCGCCGTGTCCGCCGTCCTCCGCCGTGAACAAGCCTAGATCCGAAACCGTCGTGGCGTGACACGTCGGAGCGTACCACTCACCTAGCCGGAACTGCAAAAAAATGCCGTCGGGTTCGTCATCGTCTTCGTCTCTGGCAACCCAGCTCTGTCGTGGCCATCGCCGAACCCGTGAAGCTTCTCCGCTATTGGATCTTCATCACAAGGCTAGGATTCGTCCACGTCACCCGTGGGTAAGTTCCACGTTTTAATTTTTAGATCTGTTTTCAGCCGTTGGATCTAGATCCGATGCTCTAGATTGAGCCACGTAGTCGTAAACTGCACCGTGCTAGGGTCAGATCTCAGCCGTTAGATCTAGATCGTACGATTAGTGTTAATCCGCGTTGTAACGTTAGATGCGATCTCAGCCGTTCGATCGAGATCGAACGGTGTAGATTGAGCCACACGTCGCACGCCGGGTCATGCCACGTCGCCCCCAGCGATGCGGTGAAACCCGATCGGATCTCAGCCGTCCGATTCAAATCGAACGGTCCAGATTGACCGTGTTATTTCCAAATGCGTGAGGTTAGATCTGATCTGGACCGTTGGATTCCAAACCAATGGCCCAGATCGTGCCACGTGCAGGGGAGCCGGACCGGCGCGGTCCACGCGGGTGCGCCCGGTCGTCGCTGACGTCACACGTGACGTCAGCGTGGGCCCGCTTCTCAGCGGCTTAGTCCACCGTGCGGTGACGTCACGCTGACGTCACGATGGGCCCACGTGTCAGTCCACTCGGCCGAGCCGTGCTGACGTCAGCGCTGGCGTCACCCGAGTGGGTCCCACGTGTCAGTGACACGTGCACCCGTAGACCGGGTCCACGATGTACCGAAGCCGAACTGTGGGCCGAGTCCATGGACCGGTTGACGTAATGCTGACGTCATAATTCGATTTTTCAATAGAAAAACAATTCAGTGGAAATTCAATTTCCACGCTGACATCATAAATCGGGTTTTTCAATAGAAAAATCAATGAATTAATTCGGTTTATTCTTTTATTTGAATTTTCAAACTTCAAATGCTTATAACTTTTGCGTTTTAACTCCGATTTGAGTTTCCAATTTCTAAATTTTTATAAAATTGAGATATACTTCATGGTGAATTTTATTTAATTTTTGGACATGAGTTTTCTCTGTTTATATTTATTTAATTTATTTTCCAAACTTTAAACGGATATAACTTTTGCGTTTTAACTCCGATTTGGACGATTCGAATTTCTAAAAATTTATAAAAATGTGCTCTATCTACTTATTAGGTTTATCTAGATTTTTGGACATTTTTTGTCTGCTGTTTAATTACTTATTGCTATTTGCACGCGTTTCGAGTAGACGTTGAAGTGCCCGAAGGCTACGAAGGTGAAGTTTTGACCCAGGAGCCAGCTCAAGACCAACGACAAGTACTCTTTGAAGGCAAGTTATGCTTTGATCATATTGCTCCTATTTTTGGAAATTAATTTGATTTAAATTATTACATGGTAGTTTAATTAGGAATTGTTTTAATTATTTCTAGGAATTAGATAAATGCCAAATTGCAGTATGACACATTGACTATTTAATTATGTGCCATGAACTCTTGTCACCCTAGTGGGGGAATACTTAGTTGGACTTTATTAAATTGCCAACACTCTGTATTTAGATCGTTGTAGTATATTGCTTAGACCTGCTACGTGCACATGACATGATTTTGGACAATCAAATGTTAATATTGACTTAATGAGATATTGAACCTGTTTTGGAGAAGTATCATGTGTTGTGATTGTTCATGGCACGTGGTGCATGGTAATCAATTGGGTTTGATAAATAGATTTAGACCGGGGCAAGTGGCAAGGATGATATGGTGGGCCATGAGTGGCACCGGGGATGTCGTTTTGGTTCTTCGGGTAGTCTTGCCCTGGTCATCCTAAGGACTTAACCTTGCAAGCCTTTGATCTGAGTCAAGCGTGCAACCACATGTCTGTAATGGGACGGACCTAGTTGAGTAAGTTACCAATAACTTGCATGTGATACCTCGGGGTGTCAACTACATCTTTTGTGTATCTTGAAAGGGTAGCGTACCAGGGCTATGGCATGGTACCCGTCCAACGGTATGTCGGTCCCATACTTCGCCTCTATTAAGGGAAGGGATGGTGTGTGACAAAAACCGGGGAGGTTCACTTGTGTAGTTTGCGATCTCTTAAAGGCTTTGCTACGATCACTTCACTCGCCTTTGTGGTGTTTGACTGTATCTTGTGGGTAAAGTGCATAACCTCTGCAGAGTGTACAACCTATTCGAATAGCCGAGTCCACGGCATTGGACATTGCTCAGGGATTACAGTCAAGGGTTAGACTTTCATGAAAACAACTTGGACTTGAAAAGTTTGGTTGGGTTTATTGATGACATTGATGGAAATGTGGATTAGGAAAAGGGAAAGTGTTTACTTAACTCCTGGAAAAGTTATTGATGTTATCTTTACTTTTACCGCTTTCGCATCTACTTATGTTACTTGTTAAATGCTGTTTACTGCAAATGTACCTGTTAGCCTATCCTTTGAACTAAGCCATGCATGTAGAATATTAGTTTGCATTTTGTGCATGACTTACTGAGTACCAAGTACTCACCCCTTGCAACAATACAACACCAGTTGAAGAAGAAGCGACGCCAGCTTTGGAGGAAGAACTTCAGGAGGAACCGTTTATCTAGGGAGCGAGCCCAGTCAGTTGCCTGTGGTATACTAGATGGCGCCACGTTGATGCTTTTTTTTCCGCAGCATTTTATTTCCTTTAATAAGTTTTCGCCCTGTGTGGCGTACTCTTGTAACTTGACCATAAGGTCGAGCAACCAGTTTGGTTATTTTAATTAAAGTACTTGACTACTATCGATGTGTATGATTGTGATATTTACCGATGTTGAGACTGTGTGCACTAGCGTGATCATGGACTAGTGCTGGATACACAGAGGGTCCAGATTTGCAAATTCGGGTCCCGACATGAGGATACAAAAGAAAAGCCTATACAAAGCAATATATAAATAAGATAATATCTAAATATGGCAATATATATGCCTTAACACCCCCCCTCTAATACAAGGCGTATGCAATAGCATTTCATTTGAAAAGAGTTGACACTAAAATAGAAACAATACAAAGTCCTGAGAATTGAAGTAGTCATCGTACCATCCAACTCTTGAAAAACCGTGCCAACGAAGGAGCCGAGTCAATGAAGAAAAGTCAACGAAGGAGCCTCGATGAAGTAAAATCGACAAAGGAGCTGAGCCGATAGAACGAGCCGACAAAAGAGAGCCGACGAAGCCGACAGAACGAGATAACAAAGCCGACAGAACGAGTTAATGAAGCCAATAGAATGAGCCGACAAAGGAGAGACGATGAAGCCGACAAAGAAGCTGAGATGACGAGTGTAAGGTGAGCCGAGCTGATAAAAAGAGCCGAACTGATGAAAGAGCCAATATGCTAAGGACTTGGATTGACGCGGCGGAAGACTGAAGAAAATACTAGTAATACTAGTAGCAACAACAGCCAATGGAAGTAGAACTCTAGATCAAAACTCAGAGGTGGTGACTGACTGAAAGAAAATCATGTGGACATCGAACCAAAGCTCATTAGTGGCGGCCAAGGCAAGGAGAAGCCCAACAGTGGCAGTTGAGGGAGTGAGATGGATTCTAAATTGCTAGCGACAGCCATTGGTAAAAGCTTGAAAATATCAGCGATCAAAGAAGCTAAATAAGCTAAAGCTGTCAAAAACGGTGAAGCCAAAGTATTAGAAGCTGAAGTCGCAGAAGCACAGTTCACCGGTGAATCCAAAGCCAGGTGAGTATGCTGAAGTTGGGCCAAGAAGCCGAATTTACGGCTCCACTCTTAAGCCAGTGAAGAAGCCAAAGCAGCTCTTGCCGGCTCTAAGCTAAAGCCGGTGGAGAAGTCATTTTCTACAATTGGAGCTAGAATCGGTGGAACTGGAGTGGCTCCAACCAGATTGGGTTATAGCTGTTAGTTGAATCCTCCGCAGAGCGAGAAGGTGGACAGGCATCACCAAACCAGATCGAGTTGGCAGGCGGACGTCAAGGCGGGCTTCAAGGAGGCGATCAAGGACTATAACAGTGAAGGTGTCCTTGTTTGCCACCGCCACAAGATCCGATAGCTTAGAGTTTGGGCAAGACACGCTGTTGTAGGATCTGGTCGCCAAGAGGGCCAAGAGTGCATCGGATCCAATAGCTTAGAGTTTGATCATATATATATGCCATTTATCGGTACGACGCGAATATACACCGTGATTGCACACACTTACAATATCCAGCATCTCATGAGTGAAGCGTCGAGGGTGTTGAGGTTGTACAGGTCGAACAAGTCATTGAAGCCGACCACGAAGAAGTCATCAAAAACTGGTGTAATAAATGTTCCTCCTTGAATCTCACTAAGATACTCGATGCCCGTTGTGCCACTGGCTTGTTGGCTTGTTCCATGCACCAATCTTGCAATCTAACGTAGACTAATGTAAGTGTCTCCTGGTGCTCTTTCAGTACGAATGGCTATCCCAGCTGGAATTATCGCACCAACGGGAAACGAAAAGTCGTGGGCTGACTTGGTCATCCCTTTCGATTTGCGCTGGTTGCCGCGTCGCCGTCTACCAAATGTCGTCTTCATGGGAGATGACTTAAGTTGTGCCTGACAGTACACAGTAGACGATTTGGTGAGCTCCTTCGGTGTAGCACATGGCTCTGGTAGTGCTCGTAGCTGATCCGGCGCATCACGTGGCAATGGTAGTGCTTGTAGGTGATCCGAAGCATCACGTGGCTCCGGTAGTGCTCGTAGCTAATCTGAAGCATCATTTGGCTCTGTTAGTTATTGTAGCTTCGGTGCTGCAGGGCGGTCATCGAAGGAGATGTCCTTCTTTTGCCACTGGATGAATATGCTGATGGCACTCCCAAGTGCAACGATCTTGTCATTTGGAGGCATCTCCAGCGTGATGGCCTTGCAGATTTCATGTACACCATCGACATGGACCTTCGCGTAATCCGGATTTAAAGTACGGTTGTGCACAAGCGCCCTACACTGAATGGATACGCGTGCACCCAAGCAGTCTGCAAGGAACAGAGCCGTTGGCAAGCCTCACTTGGAGATTGAGATTGCATGGCGTGGCCAACTACATAACAATACATAATTAATTAGCTAACATGTCAAATAGATCTATCTAAGGAGCATTGCAGACATGTATATTACCTGCGTGTCGTCGGGAGAAAATATGGCATCATCCACGTCCGTCTCAGGGGCGGACGCGTAGCTGCTCCAACGGTTAGTTTGGCTAAACCGCGCATGTGCTTCTTGGGCTTGCATGTTCTGTGCCTGCCTCTCAAGATCGGCCTTTTGCTCTATCCTTTCCTCAAAGCATCTTAGCTGAATATCAAACTGCCCTTCCAGCCATTCCTCAACCCTTTCCTCAATCAGGGCTACTAGCTGTTCCTCACAGTCGGCTTTGCTTTTCTTTCTCCTCTAGTACGTATTGGAGTCTTGTGGGAATCCCATTTTTCAGGGAATGAAAACACCTAGACCTCGGGTGTGACCCGGGTGCTCCTTGTTTCCCAATGCCGTGAAGAGTATATCTTTCTCTCTGTTTGGAGTTAAAGAGTCTTCTGAAGATTCCGTGCTCAACGATATTAGGCGTTGGGACACTTCCTCGTCAGTGGGGTTGGCAAAGGACACGCCGCCCAAAGACGTGGGATGTGACCTCGCTCTTACCAAGTTTCGAGCGCGCGGGTCTAAGATCGAGGCAAATGGCGGCATGACCTCCTTCTGGATTTCCTTGTCGTCCTCCCTTGTCCATTGCGTGATCTTGCCCGCGTACCTAGTGGAGCTGAGTCTATGTGGGTGGGTGTTTTTTGACTGGCGGCCTTGTGCGTCGTACTTCGATGCACAAACTCTTCTTTCTTCTTCATCTCAACAAATTGTTCCCACACAGCTTCAGTAATGAACCCGTACTTCTAGAATGGAGTCATTTCTTTATTCACATAATTAGTGATGAGGATGCTCTTAAAATTCTTCCACGCTTTTCCCACCACTAGCAAAGCATACCATCACAGTGCGTGCATGGCGTCTTCTGGTAGCTCGAACGACCTAGAAATTTCTGTCAGCAGGCTGTCGCGCTCCTCATCTGTCAGCGTCTTCCATGATTGATACGTGATGGGGACCCTTTCATGCCCAATGATCCCGCACAATATTCGGAATGCTGTCGCGGCCTTAGGAGCTACGGTAGAGGCCCCATGATGGATACGTGATGGTATATCGGCTCTGGGCCTTCTACTAAGCCCTCTTGGAGCGCACCTCTATTTTCCTACGTTGGGCACCTCATCAGATCCATTTGGCGATGAGAAGTGAGGGGACACCATGTTGTAATGAAGATCATAGAAGAGGCAAGTTGGTAAATCAACAACGCATAGAGGGTCATAGAAGAGGAAAGAAAGTAAATTTATGAGAAGGTAAGTCAAGAGAATGTATAATTGATAGAAGTATAATTAAGAAAAGGTAAGTTAATAGTTGTTTTATACATACAAGTTTAATTGAAGGTGAGTTAAGAGAATCATTCATGTAGTGAACCATATCTAATACAACAAATTGATGAGGAAATTATTTTATATTGCTCTCAGAAATAGTACTTGATTGAAGATTTTAAATCTTCAACTTCAATCACAAATGGTCTAAACAATTAATTAAGTGAATAAGGCCTCGAACCCTTACCACCTTAACATGCTCATAGTTTAGCAGGATATTGTAAAAGTTTAAAGCTGGTTAAGCATTGTGTTTTAGTTCAAAGATGAATAGTTGTCAATAACAGAAAAACTTAGAAAAATTTGAAAGACCAAAACATAATAACCAAGCTCTTGGAGAAACAAGTATCAATACGAAACATGCATGAAAGACATACTTAGTCTTGGAGAAACAAGTATCAGAATGCATAAAAAAGAACAGATAGAAGACATAATTAATAACTGCAACATTACTAATGACAACAACAGTTAAGACTAAGTTAAAACAACATGTAGAATTAGTAATATAGTACAAGACTTCAGTTAAGACTCAGGTTCGTGAGCAACTCACTGGTATAAACTCATCGGGAGGGGGATGTGCGCCGTCGAGGGGAGGACTCACTGGGAGGAGGGATGCGCACTGTGGGATGTCTGAGATAGGGGTCTCGCAAGTGGGGCCTATACCCGACTGGGCTAGACGGGCGGAGTAGCAGGCCCAAAGCCCAGAAGCGCCACGACGGGCCTGGAGGAGGTTTTCGACTTGTTCCCCAAGGCAACTCCCGATCCTTCGGGGAAGCTTCGCGCCACGCCCAAACAACCCGCCAAAAATGAAGCATGCGACTGACCTTTGGCGAGCTGCGAGGCTGGAACCTGACAGGGCGGCAGGCGTGGGTCGGGGAAAGCATAACCATCTCTCCAAGACGTAGTGCGCCAGAGCCAATAAGGACAAAGCGCATGTTGGCCAGGCCACCATGTTCAGGGCCCGGTGGCGCCCATCTATCATGTATCCTTCCCCCGGTATATAAGGGGAGGAGGGAGAAATAAGAAAGGAGGACGCTCATATATCCAAGAACACAGGACTAGGGTATTATCTCCTCCGAGAGAGCCTGAACCTGTCTAAAAACCGATTGCCCTCGCATCCTGTGTTACCATCAAGCTCAAATCCCGCACAAATCGCCTAGAATCACAAATCTCATTGCCGGCGAAACTGATCGTCGACAGTTGGCGCGCCAGGTAGGGGTTTGTGTCAAGATCTTCGTCAAGCTTGATGGCTACGACGAGCGGAGCCTCCATAGTCTTCTTCCCGGGTCAGGTCTTCCTTTTCGGGAGCCTGACCTTCATCTCCAACGACCTCGGGAACCTTTCCCTCTCTAAGGGGACCGCGCTGCAGCACGGTGAGGTTTCCAGCGAGCCATCGTCATGACTTCCGCGCCGATCGGAGGGTCCCCCTGTCTCGCGCTCTAAAGCACCGAGTAGGGGACCGAAGGCCCGATCCGGCCAGGGAGTCGGACCCAAGGACGCCGAGGTACGAATGGTGGGGGTTCTCGCCGCCAAACCACTCGGCACCTCCGAGCGCCTGGAGTTATCCTCTTCAGGCTCACCCAGCTCAGTGGCCGAGTCAGAAGAAAGCTTAGAGAGCTGCTGGAATTTCCGTAGAGTCTGCGTAATCGAGGGCTCGCGGGCGGATTCGCAGCAGCGTCTCGACACTTCGGCCGCCGCCGACCTGGAAGGTGGCCGAGCAACTGAACCTGACGCGTGGGCGCGTACTCTACGGGACCGCACCCGGGCTGTCAATGAAGACATTCTGCAAGCTAAGATGGGGGACCAAGCTGTTTTCCGTACCCCGCAGCAGAATATCATCGCCTCCAAGACACTCCTGGATACCACGACCCTATCTTTGAGGCGGGTGATCGATTGCCCGATCGTGGCCCAAGTAAAGGCCATGGTAACGGCGGCAGCAATCCAATAGGCCCAGACCGACCAGCCGGCAAAGGAGCTGTCACGTGGTCTGGAGAGGACCCAGACGGCCAGCAGCCGGTCAGGTCGGGAAGCCCGCCAGACACATCATGTTCCACCTCGCGGAGATGACCTACGACACAGCATCAACCGCTACCTCCGTTCAGACCTCGACGCCAGGCGCCGCGACCGAGAAAGGGAGGAACAACGCCGTCATGCCGACGAGTATGAACGCTACGGCATCCTTCCGCGAGATCGCGAAGTACGCCAAGCGCGATCCCCTCCGCGTTGATCACCACCCGGAGGGTGTCGCGGGGTCATTGAAGGGATTCGCGCGTTTACCCCTCACCTACGCCGAGTGGTTTGGCCTGATGGATTTAATCCTAAAGGCATCACTAGGTTTGACGGTGAGAGGAACCCGGAGGCTTGGCTACAGGTATATGCTCTGGCAGTCAGGGCCGCCGGAGGGGATCAGAAAGTAATGGCAAACTACTTACTGGTTACCCTCTCACCCCTGGCCCAAGCATGGCTCATCGGACTTCTAGCGAACTCTATAGATTCCTAGGGAGATCTGTGTGAGCAGTTCATTTCAAATTTCCAAGGCACCTACGAGCGCCTAGGCACCCCTTGGGACCTATATCAGCTACACCAAAGGAGGAACGAACCCCTCCGGGAGTTCGTCAAGCGCTTCATGCATAGGAAAAGCACCGTTCGGGATGTCAGTGATGCGGTTGTGATAGCTGCCTTCCAGAAGGGAGTCAGCGACCCCGACCTCATCAAAAAGATGTCCCGGAAGCCACCAACGTCGGTCCGGGAGCTGTTCGCCCTAGCGGACCGTTACGCTTCAGCCTCCGAGGCTTTGGCGGAACGGCGTGACGAGGGGAAGGATCAGGCTGAACCCCCCCCCCCGGCGGAAGGAAAAGAAGAGCAAGGGGGAAGAGCTGGTGGCAGTCGCTGCACCAACTCACCCTCGCGCCCTCAAGGAGGATGGATATGATAAGGTTATGAACTCACTTTGCCCTTTCCATCCGAAGGGGAGACATGCCGCCAAGGATTGCTTCACCCTAAAGAGGTTCGCCCGCGATAGCAAGAAGCAGGTTGGGCAAGGTCCGAGTGGACACGCCGCCAACAAGCCACCTCCCCCCGAAGCTGAGGAGGACTATCAGGAAGCCGATCTCGAGCTCAACTACATATTCGGGGGCTCGGCTGCATACAAGTCCAAGCGGAAGCAAAAGCTCACCGCCCGGGACATCTACGCAGTACAGCCGGAGACGCCCCAATATGTACGCTGGTCCGAGGTCGCGATAACCTACGACCGCTCGGATCACCCAGATCATGTCCCATTCCCCGGCTGGTATCCTCTTGTCTTGGCGCCCATCGTCTGCAGCATCAAGCTCAAGAGGGTATTGATCGACGGCGGGAGCGGGCTCAATGTCCTCTTCGTCAAAACCCTTGATGATATGGGGATTCCACGGTCGGAGTTAAAGCGCGGATCGTCGCCTTTCCACGGTGTCATACCTAGAACTTCAGCGACACCACTCGGACAAATCACTCTGCCGGTCACTTTCGGTGCGAGGGAGAATTACCGGACAGAGAACCTTGGCTTCGAGGTGGCAGATTTCGCAACAGCATATCATGCCATCTTGGGGAGACCAGCGCTGGCCAAGTTCATGGCAGTACCCCACTACACGTACATGACCTTGAAGATGCCGGGGCCGAGTGGTATCATCGCTCTACGCGGTGATATCAGGCAGTCTTTTTCCTGTGACAAGGAAAGCTGCGAGATGGCCGAGTCCCTGGAGTCGCGAGCGGGTCGGGAGGGGATCCGGCGAGAAGCGGATTCCGAGAAGCCGGAAGGCAGCGTTCCCACCCGCAAAGCGCGAAACCCTGGGATCGGCCCCAAAGAAGGTACCAAAAGAATCCTCCTCGACCCGTCCGATCCGTCGCGAACCGCCTTGATCGGGACAGGGCTCGGAGACAAATAGGAGGACACGCTCGTCACTTTCCTGCGGGCAAACAGAGACGTCTTCGCCTGGAAGCCGTCGGATATGCCCGGAGTCCCCAGGGAGGTGATCGAGCACGCATTGAACGTAAACCAATCGGCCAGGCCAGTCAAGCAAAGGCTGCGACGATTCGCCCAAGATCACCGACAAGCCATCAGGGAGGAGATTACAAAGCTTCTAGCCGCAGGCTTCATCAAAGAAGTGTATCATCCCGACTGGTTGGCAAACCCTGTACTTGTCCAGAAGAAGAATAAAAGCTGGCGCATGTGTGTTGATTACACCGACCTCAACAAGGCTTGCCCGAAAGATCCTTTTGGCCTCCCCCGTATTAACCAGGTGGTAGACTCCACTGCTGGATCCCAGCTACTTAGTTTTCTGGATGCCTACTCAAGCTATCATCAAATCCGGCTTCGAGAGGAGGATTGCGAGAAGACGTCATTTATCACCCCATTCGGAGCATATTGCTACATCACCATGCCGTTTGGGCTGAAGAATGCTGGCATGACTTATCAGCGCGCGATACAGCGGTGTTTTCACCATCAGCTCGGACGCAATGTGGAAGCATATGTGGATGATATAGTGGTTAAAACCAAGACAGAAAGCAGCCTCACCTCTGATCTAGCCGAGACGTTTGCAAGTTTGAGGGCGTTCCGGATGAGGCTAAACCCTGAGAAGTGCGTTTTCGGAGTGTCCTCCGGGAAACTGCTCGGGTTCATTGTCTCTCGTCGCGGGATCGAGCCAAACCCGGAGAAAATCGGGGCCATCATAAGGATGGCCCCGCCTGCCAGCCAAAAAGAGGTCCAAAAGCTTACTGGGTGCATGGTAGCGCTGGGCCGGTTTATCTCCTGGTTGGGAGTTCGGGGGATGCCTTTCTTCAAGCTCCTCAAGAAACAAAACCGTTTTGAATGGATGGCAAAGGCACAGCAAGCCTTTGAAGAGCTCAAGGTGTTCCTCTCCACCCCTCCAATTCTAGTCTCGCCGGTGCCAGGTGAACCTCTCCTGCTCTACATAGCGGCAACAACTCATGTAGTCAGCGCCGTGATAGTTCTGGAGCGGGAAGAATCTGGACACCGCTATGGCGTGCAACGCCTGGTTTATTTTGTCAGCGAAGTGCTGGGCGAATCCAAGACGCGATATCCTCAAATCCAGAAGCTGCTGTACGCCATTTTGATCTCTTCACGGAAGCTAAAGCATTATTTCCAAGGACATTCGATTTCAGTAGTGACCTCTTTCCCCGTGGGAGAGGTCCTCCATAATCGAGAACCTACTAGAAGAATCTCAAAGTGGGCAGCCGAGCTCGGAGCTTTCGACGTCTCGTTCAAGCCACGCACCGCCGTCAAGTCCCAGGCTTTGGCCGACTTTACGGCCGAGTGGACCGAATCCCAGGCTCCCCGCACGGAAGAAGAGCCAGAATATTGGACCATGCACTTCGATGGTTCTCTCATGCTCGGCGGGGCAGGGGCGGGAATTCTCCTTGTCTCGCCTAAGGGCGACAGGTTGAAGTACGTCCTTCGGATTCACTTCCCGGCCTCGAACAATGCCGCAGAGTACGAGGCTCTCATCCATGGGCTCCGCATCGCCACATCACTCGGAATCCGACGGCTGGCAGTTCGGGGTGACTCCCAGTTGGTGGTGAGCCAAGTACAGAAGGACTGGTCGTGTGTAGATCAGACTATGACGGCATACTGCCAGCAAGTCCGAGAATTGGAAGGCAAGTTTGACGGTCTGGAGCTGGTTCATGTCCTCCGCCGCAATAATGAAGCAGCCGACGAGTTGGCTAAAATGGGAGCCACTCGGGCAGATGTCCCGAGTGGTATCTTCGTCCAGGATCTTTACGAGCCAACCGTTACAAAACGACAAGAGCCAAGTAAGGATCCTGGGACCGGAGTCCTGCTCATCGATCCCGACTGGACTGCCCCGTACCTTGATTATCTCCTGAAGGACAAACTTCCAGAAGCAACCGCTCTGGCAGAGCGCATCTCCCGACAAGCCAAATCCTATGTGGTTGTGGGCGATGAGCTCTTCCGGAAGAGTGCCTCAGGTGTCCTCAGGCGGTGCATTTCGGGACAAGTGGGAAGAGATCTGCTCCAAGAAATCCACTCGGGAATGTGTGGCCATCACGCGGCGTCAGGTGCCTTGGTTGGGAAAGCCTACCGACAGGGCTTCTTCTGGCCAACGGCAGTAACGGATGCCAAGGAGATCGTTCGAACCTGCGAGGGCTGCCAGTTCTATGCAAGGCAGACACACCTGCCGGCGCAGGAGCTGCAAACTATCCCCATCTCTTGGCCCTTTTGCGGTCTGGGGGCTCGACTTAGTGGGCCCACTCAAGAAGGCTCGAGGTGGCTTCGCCTACCTTTTTGTAGCCATTGACAAGTTCACCAAGTGGGTCGAAGCCAAACCAGTCGCCACTATCACTGCGGTTAAGGCCAAGGAGTTCTTCCAAGATATCGTGGTCAGATTCGGGGTGCCCAACCGGATCATCACGGACAATGGCACCCAATTCAGGAGTGAAGAATTCCAAGAATGGTGCGAAGGCGTCGGGATCAAGATCTGCTTCGCCTCGGTGGCTCACCCACGAAGCAATGGGCAAGTCGAGCGGGCTAATGGTCTGATCCTCCAGGGCCTCAAGGCCAGGATCTTCGACCGCCTCAAACCATACGCTGCCCGATGGGTGAAGGAGTTACCGTCGGTACTCTGGGGACTCAGAACCACCCCCAGCCGAGCAACTGGCCAAACTCCCTTTTTCCTAGTTTACAGCGCAGAGGCGGTTCTGCTGACCGAGCTAGGGTTCGAATCCACGAGGGTTCAGAACTACAACGAAGCCGAGTCCGAGGGAAGCCGAATGGTGGAGCTTGATCAACTCGAGGAGGCTCGGAACGTTGCAGCCATCCAGTCGGCTAAGTACCTCCAGGGACTTTGGCGTTACCATTCTCGCAATGTCAGAAGTAGAACCTTTTCAAAAGGAGATCTGGTCCTGAGGAGGAACCAGAAAAGTGAGCACAAGCTCTCTCCTATTTGGGAAGGTCCCTACATTGTGGAGGAGACGGTCCGGCCGGGCGCCTATCGACTTAAACGTGAAGATGGCGAGATTTTGGCGAATACTTGGAACGCCGAACAGCTCCGTCGCTTCTACGCATAAGTTATGTACCCGACTCTCACATATTAAATAAAATGGTGATCCGTCTTGCTTTCTGAAGTTCTGTGTAATGCTAGTCCCGAGTGGTTATCACCCGACTGGTGTAGCGCCTAACCCTGGTCGCGCCGGTACAAAACGCACGGAAATAAAAACCGCGATGAGCACAAAACTCCGGCGGTTTATACCAGCGCGCATAACGGAATGGGTAGAAAGCACTAACCACTCGGTGACTACAGTTCGCAGCGCCAGAATTTAACCGAGATTTGCCTGATCGCGAGTTTCTAGCTGTCAAAAGCTCGGGCCCCAGCGCCTCGTTGCTGGCACTAGAGCAACTGACTAGAACAGTCGATCAGGCGGAACCCTAAACTCGGGATAATTATGATGGCATAGACTGGGCAAGATTTCACATTTCATTCCATAATATTAATAATTTACATTACTGACTTTCTTTTTCTTTTTTTCGCGCTAAAAAAAAAGAGAAAAAAAAGGGGAGGAGGGGCGGCTCCTGCCGCCAATCCTGCTGCTGGTGCTGCTCCTACCGCTGGGAGGCCCGGGAGCGGGATCGTCGAGATCATACGCGACTCGCACGGCCCAATGCCGCCAGAATCTCGTCCTCAACCACCCACAGGGGTGGTATAAGGCGGACGAGGGCCCTGGCGACTAGGTCGTTGCGGCGTTCGCGCCCAACCATCTCGGTGATGATCTCGGCCACCTCGCGGAGCCCCGGTGCAACCTCCAGCAAGGTGGCCACGGCGGCAGCGTCACTTGCGGCCCCCACCTCTTCTTCCGCCTCCAGGATAGCAAAATCGTGCTCCTCCCAGAATTCGGCCTCCTCCCAACTGTAGAGCTGCCTAAAGAACCGCTGGCGAAAGAACGCCGCGTGTGGGCCAACGAAGCTCCTCATGTTAGACATGGAAGGAAGCTGGAAGAGGAAGAAGAGGGACGAGACGAGAGGAAATGGGCGATCGCTCATCAGCGGTGACGCCCTATTTATAAGCCACCCCAGCCCCGGAAATCGAAGCGTCTCCAAAGGCAATCAAATGCGCCACCTCGCAATCAATGAAGCGCAAAAAACAAAGCGGCTGCGCGAATACCGAAGAAGATCAGCACGTTGAACAAAATTAAGGGACATTTCGCCAGACATGTGTCACGAGCAGTTCAAGTTCATTCGGCCTTCCCGCTCACTTCGCTCAGTTAAGCGAGAAGTCCGGGGGCTGTGAGCTGGGAGGTGGCGACGCAAGCCTGGGGGCTAAACCACTCAGCCAGGTGGCCTGGCGTAAGTCCCGGCCTTTCGAGAGGCACGCGTCGACCTCTCGGAAGCGTGTCTGGGGCAAGAAGACCACGGGCCAACGCCTGGCGCTGGGAGCCATACCCGGTCGGTGAAGACCATCCGGAAAGGCGCCCGGGCCAAAAGCCGTGGCCTGGCGTAAGTCCCGACGCTCGAGAGCTGCACGCCAGCCACTCGGAAAAGCGTGCCTGGGCGAAAAGGCCATAGGCCAAGACCCTGGCGCTTGGGAGCCGTACCAGTCGGCTGAAAGCCACCCAAAAAGGCGCAACGGGGGCCAAAAGGCCGTGGGACTACATTCTAGCAATTCAGACAAGGGGAAAAGAGTGAAAGAGGTCTGGAGCCCACTTAGCAGAGGACAATATAAACAAATTATATTCAAGTGAGAAAATACAACATTTCAAACAAGGAGGGCAGGGCCAGCACTCGGCATCAAGGTTCACATCGAAGTCAGAATTCAAGATTCTCTAACAAGGCTTGCGATGTACCGGAGACCTCTTCGAGGAGCGCGTTGGCTTTGTCTTCATCACAGGCAAAACCTTCTTTCACAGCTTCAAGGTCAACTCTCGGATAATGAGACTTGACCACTGCCAATGCCTGGTTCGCACTCATGGTCGCGGACTCCTTGGCGTAAGCTCTGATCCTGTCGGCTCCTCCAGAGAGAAGCGGAACAGCGTCGTCCCCCTGGCCCGGCTCAACTCCTCCAATACGCAGAAGGTGCAGAACTGGCTCGCAGGCGACGCGCAGCTCAGTCCGGCCCTGTTCGGCAGCGGCCATCTTTTCCTTGCATTCTGCAACAAAGCCAAACGGCCATCAAAAACACACCCGACGCCAAGTACGTTCAACCCAAGTCAAAGAAATTCACCCTTCAGCTCCCGTTGCATCCTCTCCAAACCGACTCGAGCTTCGAGGACAGAGTTCTCTGAAGCCTCCAGTCGGGATCTCAGCTCAGCAACGGTCGAATCACGCTCTGAAACACAAGAGCGTCATCATCCTCTCCAACTATCCAAAAAGATGTCCAAACCGAGTCCAGGGGAGAATCTCACCTTCGAGCGCATGCTCAAGCTTCGCCTTCTCCTCTCGGACCGTCATACACTGGGCCTCAAGCCCGTGGACCTCCTTCCATCTGTCGTTGCTGATCTCGTTGAGCTTGTCCTGATACTTCTGGTGCTCCTTGAGCTTCGGGAGCACCTTCCGAAAAAACTGCGACCTCTGCTCCGAGCGGTCCCCCATGTCCTAGGTAACAGGGCAGAATCTCAGGGGGAGACCAGCAGGCAACAGACTAAAGAAAGACAAGAAACTCACCCTGACGAGCGTGCTACACCTGACGGTGAGCTCGTAAAGCTCCGTCTGAGCAGCTTTCTCTGTCTCTTCGTCCTCTTCCATCCCCTTCCAGTCGGAACCCCCCTCCCACCATACGGTCCGATTCGGGGGCTTCGGCAGAGGACCGAGCGGCGGTGGCTCTCGAGGCACCTCCTCCACTTCGGGAGATGGTGCCGGGTCAAGCTCGTCGACGGCCGGACCACCTGATGGTTCAGCGGTCGGGCCGCCGGCACCAGGTGGCGACGCCCCAGCAGTCGACGCGGGGGGGGGGTCCCCTTGGGAGAAGCCGGTGCCTGGGGCTCCTTTTCAGGAGACCCATCCACTGGGACGCCCATAGTAGGAGTCCTGAATCGGCAAAAAGGGAAAACACCTCAGCACAGGTAATAACAAAAAGACAAGGATCGCCTAAAAGAATACCTCCTGGATTTCTTAAATTTCATCCCGGGTCTCATCCGAGTCCCAGCACCACTCGGAGGGGAGCCAGTCCCAGCACCACTCGGAGGGCAGCCAGACCCAGCACCAGAAGCCGGGGCTGCCCCTGAGACAGAAGGATGTGGCTCTGTGCTTTGTGATCCGGGTACGCTGGAGGTCGAAGGCCCGGCTGACGAAAGGCCAGCAGCTTCCTCCGCTGATTCCCGGCGCAGCTCATCGGCCGAGGTGTCAGCCGCTCGCTTGGCCTGAACATTCCTCAGCCGAGAGAGGCCGACGACCGGAGCGTCAGAGAAGAAGGATGCGCGTTCCTAAAAAAGGAACGATCGCACCTTGTCAGGATCACACATCAGGCAAAAAATCATGGGACAGTCTTTCGAGAGAATGGTGCACTCACGGGAGGGGGAGGCCTCGCCGCCGAAAATTTGTGAGGGCAGCCCCTGTTGGTGATCACAGTGCCAGCCACGAAGAGATCAACTACCCGTGCCGCCAATGCATCCGTCGACAAGGACGTATCAGTTTCCCGAGTGGGATCCCGGGACCCGCCGTACTGGAACCCCAAATGGATTCTCTCCTTTAAGGGCTGCACCCGGCGCTTCACAAAGCTGATTGCGATCCCGGGGCCCGTCAGCCCTCGGTTCTTCAGATCGTTAATCCATGCCGAAGCTTCGTAGACTTGGTCGGACCGCCGCCACAGGGCATCGCTCCAAGATCGGGAAGCTTTAGGCGCGCCAGCGAAAGGGGCGAAAAGGATCAACATTGGCACAATAGAACCACTCCCGCCTCCAACCTTTGAGGAGGTCTTGAGGGGATGACGGCAATCTTGTTTCTTCAAGCCCTCTCGTAGCTGGAGCCCGGCGCCCCCAATGACGCTGGGAGCAGCCCGGTTCGGATGAGGTTTGAGTAAGAAGAGGGAGCGGAACAAGTCAAAGTGAGGACGTATCCCAAGATACGCCTCGCAAAGCTGAATGAAGATAGTAATATGAAGAATGGAGTTGGGATTCAAATTGATCAGCTCGATCTCGTATAAGTGAAGGAGCCCTCGGAAGAAGGCGCTCTCAGGAACGCTAAATCCTCGCCAGAAGAAGGACTCGAACACCACAATCTCATTCTCTAGAGGTGTGGGGTAAGGGTCACCTGCGGCGGGACGGGCGGAGATCAACTCCAGCGGAGGGAGGACGCCGGCGGCGACCAATTCCTCCAAGCGGGACGTCGTGGTGATGGAGGTCTCCCACCCCGCGGTCGCGGGGTCGGTGCCACCCTCCGACGCTGATGAGGATCCCGAAGAGGAAGACATCTCTGTGAAGGAGACCTGGAGGGAGGAACCGCCGAAGGCCTTGGGCGCGAAACTAGAAACCCTAGGTCGCCCAAATCGCCAAAAGAGACTTAAAAGATTTCTCAACTGTGGTGGGGGAAGGGCAAAGGTATCTTCACCTAGCAAGTTTTCCCTCATTTATAAAGAGTGAGCCTCAATTTTCGCCTTACGGCGGGGAAGACAAGGGCCTCCACTTTCGATTCTGGGCCAGACCTAGGGCACGCCCCATGTTGGGCCGATAGCTGGGTTGCGCAAAACGCGACCAGGTGTCAACTCTGGTTCGAAGTTTGGGATAAAGTGCGCCCCATGATGGGCCTGAACGCCGGCCGCCACGGAAGTTTGGGGCCGGGCACTTTCCGAACATCCTCAAGCGGTATGCCCCATAATTTGGGGTCAATTGCTGGTCACTGCTTCTTAGCGTGATTGGGTGCCGTGGGAGGATTTTTACTAAAACCGGTCTTGAGAATGCGCCCCATGAGGGTGCAAGCAAAGGCGCCGTAAGCGAACACAGGCATTACTCTGGATGACCAAGGTATGCCCCATGAGGGTCGGTGGCGACAAGCGGTTGCAGCGCCTGCAGTAAGCGGGCGCGGGTACCACTCGACCATGAGCCAAAGACTACGGTATGCCCCATGAGGGTCGGTGAGCGACAAGCGGTTGCAAGACCGTAAGCGGGCGCGGGTACCACTCGGCCATGAGCCAAAAGACTACGGTATCCCCCATGAGGGTCGGTGGCGACAAGCCGGTTGCCGCGCCGCAGTAAGCGGTAGCGGGTACCACTCGACCCACGAGCCAAAAGACTACGGTATGCCCCATGAGGGTCGGTGGCGATAAGCCGGTTGCAGCGCCTGTCAAGCGGTAGCGCGGTACCACTCGACCCACGAGCCAAAGACTACGGTATGCCCCATGAGGGTCACCGAGCGACACGGTTGCAGCGCAAGACCAGAACGCTCGGGTACCACTCGGCCACGAGCCAAAGGACTGCGGTATGCCCCACGAGGGTCAGCTGAGCGACAAGCCGGTTGCCGCGCACCGTAAACGGGCGCGGGTACCACTCGGCCACGAGCCAATCAACCACGGTGGCCTCACATTACAAGTTCTTTACGATCTTTTTTCCCGTATAATCTTTATGACAGGATAAGAGACGGAAATCCGATCCTAAAGCACTTGGGGGCTGCTGTGGGATGTCTGAGATAGGGGTCCCGCAAGTGGGGCCTATACCCGACTGGGCTAGACGGGCGGAGTAGTAGGCCCAAAGCCCAAAAGCGCCACGACGGGCCTGGAGGAGGTTTTTGACTTGTTCCCCAAGGCAACTCCCGATCCTTCGGGGAAGCTTCGCGCCACGCCCAAACAACCCGCCAAAAATGAAGCATGCAGCCTGACACTGGCAGAGCCTGCGGACGCTGGAACCTGACAGGGCGGCAGGCGTGGGTCGGGGAAAGCATAACCATCTCTCCAAGACGTAGTGCGCCAGAGCCAATAAGGACAAAGCGCATGTCGGCCAGGCCACCATGTTCAGGGCCCGGTGGCGCCCATCTATCATGTATCCTTCCCCCGGTATAAAAGGGGAGGAGGGAGAAATAAGAAAGGAGGACGCTCATATATCCAAGAACACAGGACTAGGGTATTATCTCCTCCGAGAGAGCCCGAACCTGTCTAAAAACTGATTGCCCTCGCATCCTGTGTTACCATCAAGCTCAGATCCCGCACAAATCGCCTAGAATCACAAATCTCATTGCCGGCGAAACTGATCGTCGACACGCACCGCCAAGGGGGAGGACAGAGGGCCAGGTTGTGCGCCACCAGGGGGAGATGGAGGAGGATGTTCGTCACAATGGGGGGTAGGGTTTGCCGTCAAGGAGAAGATAGGGTTTGCCGCCAAGGGCCGGGGGAGGCACACGCATAGGTTATACATTTTGGGGAGGTGTCGGGACCCGAATTTACAAATCCGGACCCTCTGTGTATTCAGCACTAGTCCAAGAACGCGCTAGTGCACACAGTCTCAACATTGGTAAATATCACAATCATACTCAACGAATAATAGGGTACTTTAATTAGTTAACCAAACTGGTTGCTCAACCTTAAGGTCGAGTTACAAATATACTCCACGCAGGGCGAAAACTTAATAAGAGAGAAATAACGGCAGCGGAAAATAAGATAACTTCATGGCGCCATCCAGTATACCACAGGCAACTGACTGGGCTCGCTCCCTAGTTAGACGGTTCCTCTGGGAGCTCCTCCTCCAAAGCTGGTGTAGACTCCTCTTCAACTGGTGTTGTATTGTGGCAAGGATGAGTACTTGGTACTCAGCAAGTCATGCAAAGAATGCAAACTAATATACTACATGCATGGCTTAGTACAAAGGAATAGCTCAGGGCATAATTGTAGTAAAACAACATTTAACAAGTAGCATAAGTAGATTCGAAAGCAGTAGAAATAAGTTTAAGATCAATAACTTTTCCAGGAATCACATAAACATCTCTTCCATTCCTAATCCACATTTCCATCAACATCATTATTAAACCAAACCCAACCTCTCAAGTCCAAGTTATTTTCAAGAAAGTCTAACCCTTGACTGTAATTCCCGAGCGATGTCCAATACCGCGGACACGGCTATTCGAATAGATTTTACACTCTGCAGAGGTTATGCACTTTACCCACAATATACAGCCAAACACCACAAAGGCGAGTGTCTGTAACAAAGTCTTTCGGAAACTTCTAACAGCACAAGTGGTCCTCCCCGGTGATTGCACACTAACCCTTCCCTTAGCGAAGGCGAAGTTTAGGCCAATCCACCGTTAGATGGGTACCTGGCCGCAGCCCCAGTACGCTCCCCCGTACAACAACATAAAAGGTATAGTTGACACCCCGAGGTCCCACAGGTACGTTATTAGCAACTTAATCAACTAGGTCCGTCCCATTACAGACATGTGATTGCACGTGTGACTCAGTTCAAAGGCTTGCAAGGTTAAGTCCTTAGGGTGACCAGGGCAAGGCTACCCGAAGAACCAAAACAACGTTCCCGGTGCCACAACTGGCCCACCCGATCATTCTTGCCACATGCCCCGGTCGAAATCTATTTATCAAAGCCCCAGTTGATTACCATGTCCCACGTGCCATCAACAATCATAACACATGATACTTCTTTCAAAACAGGTGCAGTATCTCATTAAGTCAAAATTAACATTTGATTGTCCAAAGCATTTCACGTGGCAAGGCTAAGAATACTACATCGGTCTAACTACCCATGTTGGCAATTTAATAATGTCCAACTAATAATCCACACTAGGGTGACAAGGGGTCATGGCACATATTTAATTAACCAAGGTGTCATACAACAATTTGGCATTTATCTAATTCCCATAATTAAATAAAGCATTTTCTAATTAAACTAGCATGCAATAGTTTAAATCGAATTAATTTGAAAATGGGATCAACATGGTCAAAGCACAACTTGCCTTCAAAGAGTACTTGTTCTTGGTCCTAAGCTGGCTCCTGGGTCAACACTTCACCTTCGAAGCTTTCGGGCACTTCAACGTCTACTCGTAAAACGTGCAAATAGCAATAAATAAATAAACAGTAGACAAAAAGTGTCCAAACATCCAAATAAAGTCCATAAACAGAGAGAGCATAATTTTATGAATTTTTAGAAACTGGAATCTTCAAATTCGGAGTTTAAATGCAAAAGTTATAACCGTTTAAAGTTTAAAGAAAACATTAATTAATTATAAATAGAGAAATATTCATAATCAAAAATTAATTAAAATTCATATTTGAGTAGGTCTCACTTTTATGAAAATTTAGAAATTTGAATCACTCAAATCGGAGTTGAAACGCAAAAGTTATAAGCGTTTGAAGTTTGAATCCATTTTTGAAATCAATAATTCGAATTAATAAATCATTTTCTTTTTCGGAAATTACTTTATTGCGTCAGCATGACACGTGGACCAATCAGAGGCCTCCACGTCGCCTCGGGTCCATGGACCCGGCGCATGGTTTGACTCGGTCCACCGTGGACTCGGTCCATGGCTCGTGTCTCTGACAGGTGGGCCCCTCTGGTGACGTCAGCGCACGGCTCAGCCGAGCGGGCTGACACGCGGGCCCCACCGTGACGTCAGCATGACGTTATGGTGCGGTTTGGCTCGGTCGCTGACACGCGGGCCCCGCGTGACGTCACGGCTGACGTCAGTGGCGACCGGCGTGGCCGCACTGACCGAGACGGTCAGTCTCCTAGCCACGTGGCTGGATCTCGGCCGTTGATTTGAAAATCAACGGTCCAGATCAGATCTAGCTCAACGCAATTGAAAACTACTCGGCTGATCTGGACCGTTCGATCTTGATCGGACGGTCAAGATCCAATCTAACGTTTACAACGCGGCTAACCCTAGCCGTTCGATCTAGATCTAACGGCTGAGATTGGATCTAGTACGGTGCGGTTCTAGCTACGTGGCATAATCTAAACCGTTGGATCTAGATCCAACGGTTGGAAATAGATCTGGGGATTAGAACGTGGAATCTCACCGGGGGTGACGTGGACGAATCTGGGCCCTTGGATCTGGATCGGGCGGCGGAGCGAGCTCGGGGTCCGGCGATGGCGTGCGGCGGCGCTGGCTCACCGGAGACGAGGACGGCGACCACGGCAACGGCGCTTGGGCGCGATTCCGGCGAAGTGAAGGGTCCCCTCCGATGAGGCTTGTCCTTGCGGTTCCGGATCTGAGCTCAACGGCGGCGGAGGACGGCGGATGGCGGCGGAAACGGTGATTAACCGCGGCGGAACTCCAAACCAACTACAGCGAGCTCGCGCGGGCAAACGGCTACGGCTCAGGCGACGTTGTCTAGGGCTACGGGTGCGCACGGAAGTCGGCAACACGATGGCGGCGGCGGCGCATTAAATAGGCCTCTCGGCGTCCGTGAAAACCGCGGAAACCGAGGCCCACACAGCTGCGGCGGCGGAATCCGAGTTGGATTCGGATTGGGTGACGTGGCTCAACGTGAGCCGTTGGATCAAGATCCAACGGTGCGGGGGTTTGGGCTCGGGTCCGGCTCGAGCGACTTGGCTGGCTCGGTCAGGCTCGGGATCGGCGACGTGGCGCGATCGTGGCCGTTGGCTCGGGATCCAACGGTCACACGCGTTAGGGTTTGGCGACTGGGTTCAACCGGAACGGCTGGCTCGGGTCGGACTCGAGTCTGTCTCGGACTCGGGTCCGGTCGGAGGAACAGTACAAACCAACTCGGTTTTTACCAGCGATTAAATATTCAAATTAATTCCCAGAAATTCATTTAATTCATTAAAAATAGCAAAACACTCAGAAAAATTCTAGAAAATATTTTGGGACATTTTGGACTCAAATAAAATATTTCCAACAAAATTTTATTTGCAAAATCAAATTCTTTAATTATTTCAAAAGGGAATAAATTCAAATAAATTTCAAATAAATCCAAATAAATTCCAGAAAATTCCAAAAATTCACCAAGTGCCAAATCTTAATTAAATTCGTGAAAAGCAAAAATTTGGGGTGTTACAGGAGGTCATTCCAGACTGTTCATAGATAATACTGTCTTAGGTACTGTACACATAGTTTATCTTGAAGAAGTAAAGAAAAAAGGATAAGCACCCTATGCTTAGTAAATCAAGCTAATTTAATTATTTTTTGTTTAATTGATGTGTCTGTACGCCGGATCTAAGCTCACGTTAATCACTTGAAATGAAACAACCTTTTATTAATGTAGGGAATAGCTAAATGGCAGTTGAGTGTTTTTTGTTTGTAATCACTTAACTTTTTTGTCTATTAGATATTGTTTTGTGATACATGCTGTGCTTTATCATTTTGCCTTTGTTATCCACATTTTCGTCAACTATGTTTATTATGGTTTGTTTTGTTTCTCTTTTTTACAATTTGGCACATTACTTTTTACATAATTTAAATTGTGTAAAATTAGTAAATATTGATATAAAAAGTCCATACAAAAAAAATAATATTCTTTTTTCACAAAATTTCACATCATTTTTATGAATAATTTAATTTGTGTGAAACTAGTATATAATTGTTGTAAAAGGTAATGCAGAAAAGAATAATGTTTCTGATCCAGTATCAAAAAAATTGAGTGCTCCTTAATAAAATAGTACTCGAATAGGAGGAGGAAAGGAAAATTAATTTAATCAATTGAATCTGGATATGAAGGCTTAAAATTTGAGTGCTACTCCCTTCAGTTTAGAAAAACTTGTCGATTTGGGACACGTGCAGTTAAACTTTTGAAAATTTAGCAATTGATATCTTTTTAAATAATTAGATTGGATGCAAAAAAAAATATGTGTAGATTCATCTCAAAACGTACTATTATAATATTATAATTTTGTTGGGTTTTTTAAATATATTACAACATATTTTAGTGGTCAAAATTGAGTTTTGGGGGACCGTGTCGATGTTAAAAACGATAATTATTTGTGACCAGAGGGAGTATTTAAGAGCAAGTACAATAGCAAAGCCCACTGCATACTAATAGTAAGCTAAAAGCCAGCTTATACAATAACTATTTTAAAGGTTGTCTCTAAATGTTGTGAAATAACTATCTTTTCTCTCTTGTACATAAATAATCTAGCTATGTTACCGTGCAAAGCTCGCTAGTAAACAAAAGCCATCTCTCTTCTCTCTGTTTTTTTCTCACTCTTCCCTACATAATACTCCCTCCACCCACATTATATAAAGCGTAACTCCTACCAACGCATAGACTAAGGAAGCAGTTGCGTCGCGCAAGGCACGAGGGGGTTAATGCATGCATGCGTACCCATGAGAGATGGGAGAGAAGGTTAATGCATGCATGCATGCACATGAGAGATGTAAGAGAAGTCAGAACAGGAGCTGAGGAGGTGCCGCACCCTATATTCTGGGACTTGGGAAAAAAAACAGTTATGCCTTGTATTTTAGAATGAAGGGAGTAAAATTGATATGCACATACTAATAATAAGATGAGATGTTTTTATTGTTCTTACTCTAAGTAAGAAAAATACTACTACACGTTAATCTAAACCCATTTGCACGAATGTCAAAGCAGCTCCATACCGATAGCAACGCCACACGTGCCCACCTCTCCATGACCGTACGTCCGTACCTCCCTTGGCTCCACCGCGACGAGATGGTCTTGCGATTGGATGGCGTCGGATGGGTGGGATCCGATCAGAACCGTCCATTCCAAAACCCAGAAGAAAACGGATCAATCAGCACCGTCCACTCCGCTATAAGTATAACCCCCATGCTCCTCCCCCTCACCCCCATCGCCTGCTTCTCCCACTCGCTTTTCGTTTTTTTTTTTTTTTTCGTGCGAGTAGCATCTCGATCTGCTTCATTCTCTTTAGTTCTTCTGGTTTGCTGTTCTTCGTTTCGATCGGCTCTTTGCTTGATGCTAACAATTACTAACTCTGCTTGGTGCTAACAATTACTAACTGTGCTTCGTGCTAACAATTACGAACTCTGTTCGGTTCTTCTGATCTTGGGAGTTTGATCGATGCATGCGTCTCTTCCCTATTCTTTGTCCAAACGACTCTCCTCCTGTGTTCTCGATGCGCCGATGAAAGAGCCAGAGTTCGCCCGCTTTGATTCCTGCGAATTTTCTTCGCGTGCGAACCGTAGCTCGAAATCTGAGGCGCTGTGTGCGTGCGCAAGTTTTTCTTGGTTCTTGGTGGTGGTAGTAGTACTTCTTTGGCTTGAATCCGCCTGCTGGAACCAAGTAATTTGGATCTCTTTCGATAGAGCTGTAGCTTTGTGTTCTCGTTTCTTTTTTTGCCCTTCTTCTCGGGGTGCCAGTGATGACACTCGCAAATCTTTCCCTCTCTGAAACATGACGATGCCGAGCACTTGCTGCTAGTATGGTATGCTTCTCTGAGTCTCCCTTGTAACCAGCCGCTCTCTGTTCTTCTTGGGATTTGGATTGGACCCTCCGCGCGCTGCTGCTGCGTTTTTCGAGACGCGCGGCGTGCAGATGAGGTCCAAGAACCGGTTGATCATCTGCACGCGCGCCCCAAGGATCTCGCGAGATTCGACCGAGGCACACGTTGCCCTTCGGCTTGGTTCGTTTGCTTTGTTTTCTTGGGATTTTTGTGTGGTTTTCGGCCTACACTTTGAAGCACGCTGGTGAGGAGCGATCGATGCGCAAACACGTTTTGTTTCGTTCTTTATCCGGCTCTTTCTTTCGTTCTTCTTGGTAGGCGTTGATGAGCCCGATGATAACAAATCACGACGCCCTGATCCACGCGTGTTACTGTGGAGATGATGTTCGCTCGCGCTTGTTCGATACATGTGTTTGGATTGTTTCGAGGGAATGCAAGCTCCTGCTCATCGACTTGGATCTGAGCCGCCCTCCAGCTTTAACTCTGTTCCTCAATTCTGCTTGGTTTCACTGCTCTTTCATTGCGATTGCGACCTGTGTTCGTTGGAGCGCATATCTATATCTACACGTTCGTTCGTGCGCTTTCGCTTCATTTCTTGCTGGGTTGCAGAGTTCTTGACACGTTTGGTTACTGTCCGCGTGTCTAGTGGATTTTTGGCTTAATTTCTAGCTTCTTGTAGAGTCTCCTAGCTTGGCCTGCGATTTTCCGTTCTTCTGCAAGCGGGGGCCGTGATGCGATGCAAAAATCTACACCTCTTCTGAGACGCGCCGTGCTGAGAGCAGTTCTAGCTCATCGCACTTAGATCTGAGCCACCCTCTTCAGCGTTTGCCTTGTTCTTGGGCCTGATCTATTCGCGATCAATCCGTGTTCCAAAGATGTTCACACCAACTGGTTTCTTGGGCCGATGATGCAAAGCGTAGACCGTTCATGGTGGTCGTCGCTTCACACAGAAAACATATCGAGGCTCTCCTAACCAAGGCTGTATTTGTGTTTTCTTGCTCACGGTTGCTTTTTTTGCTCTTTAATTTCTTGCCTTCTCTTCTCGGCAACCGAATTAGGGCTGTGTTTGTGTTTGTCCGATGATCCAAGATTTTGGAGATGGGATTAATGAGGGGCAGCATTTGTTCCTTTGATGTGTACTGCGCTCTCTTTTGGGAGGAGACAGCTTTTGATGTGCACTGTTTTGGCTCTGCCTCAGGCGGGGGGAGGCAGCTTTGGCTTGTGCCCTGCGCGCCACGAAACCATCTGGGCCGTTCGTTCGTGGGTAAGGGACCAATCCCGCATGTACACCTGTTGTTGCCGTCGTCGTGTGCTGCTTGCCGTTGTCGTCCCCGTTTTCTTCCTTGCCTACACTTTCGGTCGCCCCGCCGCCGCCTTCTCTTCTTTCTTTTTTCTGGTCGCGTCTATTTACGTTTTACTTTTTCTGTTTCCATTCCAACCACTTCAGTACTTGTGCTTGTGCTTGTGCTTTCGGAGTCGCTGTGTGCTGGTGATTACAGAAAGTTTTTGCTAGCGCTCGTGATGTGCTTGTGCATTTATTCATTATTAGAGCTGCTTGAGATACACTTTATTTATGTATGTCCGACAATTTAAAATGACCGAATATATATATATGTATGTATGTATATCCGTTTCTTGTTTTGATGTAGTCAGTATTTCTTGTATAGATGTTAATTACATCTGTTTCGTTTCTTGGTCGTTCGTTCAATACCTTAGGGTGTCTTTGTATGCAGCGTGGGCCTGCCATTTCAATTCTCCTTGCTGTTTTTTTTTTTTTTGCAGGGAGGGACATTAATTCCTGTGTTTTTTTTGTTGGCCGATGATGTGGTATAAAGTGGAATATCTGATTCGCTCCATGCAGAAACTTTACATTGCTGAGGCCATGTCTATTACAAAGATGTTATATGCGAGAATATATATATATATATATATATATATATATATATATATATATATATATATATATATATATATATATAATGTAGTTTGAACTGCTGATCTCAGGTCGGTCCATGTGTGCCTGCCACTTCAATTATCTCCACTTTGTTTGAGGCAATCTATCTCGTTTCTCTGTTTCTTTGGTTTTTGTCGATTGGTTTGCACAAAGCTTCATTGCTTATTGAAAAAAAATTTAAAAAGCTATTGAAAAATGATTAAAAACAGAGATTTAATTTAAGATCAGTTGGCCTAGCCCTGGGCTTAGGTTTGGGCTGACTCTGCCCCTATATATATATATATATATTTGCGGGGAGGAGCATTAATTCCTGTGTTTTTTTTGTTGGCCGATGATGTGGTATAAAGTGGAATATCTAATTCGCTCCTGCTGAGGCCATGTCTGAATCAGGCACTCATTTGCTCAGCATTTTACCAAATTTTATTTTCTTCAGCCGCGTTGTGCAAACTGATGTATGAAAAGATGTACTTGTTTCTCTAAATTCGTTCTGTTCCGAACTTGTCTGAATCTTTTCAACAAATTATTGCACTTCTTGCTGACGATATAAATTACCAAGCTGTCACCTGTCACTACTTCGACATGGACAGCACTGCATGCATTCATGATTATTTCTCTCAGTTCCCCCAATAGTTGCTTTGGCTAGTCATTTCCTTCTGCATGGATGCCTATGATACGAAAAGGCGAATGACACGTCAATGAGACACTCATTTGCTCCATGCGGAAGATTTACATTGTGTATTTTTTTTGTCGGCCGATGATGTGGTATTCAGTGGAATACCCGATTCACTCCATGCGGAAGATTTACATTGCTGAGGCCATGCCTGAATCAGGCACTCATTTGCTCAACATTTCCGCTTAAACAGAACAAACTTAATTTGCCAAATTTTATTTGCTTCAGTCGCGTTGTGCAAACTGATGCATGAAAAAACGTACTCTGTTTTCCTGAATTCGTTCTGTTCTGAACTTGTCTGAATTCTTTTCAACAATGGATTGCACTTCAGGCCGATGATATAAATCACTATGCTGTCGCCTATCACTACTTCGATATGGACCGCACTGCATGCCTGCATGCATCTGTGTTAGCCTGGGCTCATTTAGTTCCATAGGAAAAGTTACAATCATCATCTCAGGCATTTAGTTTCATGGGGAAACTCTTTTTTTTTAGATAATGCTATATCACAAATTTCGAAGCTCAGGATTGTAGTCTTGGTATTCTTGTATGCCAATGATATTATCTAGTCATCACCAATTTGGGACGGACCGCTGTGCCAGTTCTTGTGCACAATTGTTTATGTGCAAAAGTCAAACCAGATTCGAGGCATTTTGACCAATTTGTGTTCATTGATGTGCTTTAGCTTGGCATTGCTGCTCAAGAAGAAAATAATTCTCTACTGATATTCAGCTATGATGTTTCCTTAAAATTCAAAATTTGAATTCTGCTTTTCCTTAAAAATTCACAATTTGATATTTCTACTCCAAATTTAAATGCTTATTTCTATTACATTGGCAAATTTCTTATTCTGATATACTTGACACCCCTTTTCAAAAGGTCCGATGATGCGATACACAGTTCGAAATTGAATTAATGGGCCAATTTCGCCCATTTGCGACATGTAAAGTTCAATATTACTGAGGCCATTGATGAGAATACTGCGATTCAATAAGTTTTGCTACTGTTATGATAAGATTTTGTCCTAATAAATAACTGAGGTTAGTTGTGCACTACACATTCTTGGAGTTATTAATTTGCTTTTGCTAGTTGCTTTGTTTGCAGTTCTTGATCTTTCTTGTGATGTTCTGAAGATCCTCTCTCTATATATCTCTCTCAGGATGCGTGGAATTCTTGATGTGCCAGATGTCATTTTTTCCCATTAACTTGAGCTGCATTTGCTATTTCTTCTGCATAAAATGGTCTCTGTTTCTTGTTTTAATCGATCTTCCATTCTCTCTAGATCTTTAGGCCCTCTTGTTTTGCATCCAATAACCAGCCGAAGATGACAATTGTCTACACAACTCGATGAACCATGAAAATGTGTTATCCCATGTCTGAGGCCCTCACTTGTTATCTATTTTGTCTGTGTTACGTTTGTTTAGCTCAACATCTCTATAATGCACAAGAAACTCTCTTGCGTTTTACTCTCTCTTGCGTTTTACTCTGATTGGATTTGGAACTGTTCTAGAAAGGATGAACAATTGTTAGTTATGCTTTGATGAGGCCCTGAAATTTCTAGAACATCCAAGCAATTTCTAGTTCTTTAACCCCATCTGTTAAAATGGCAAATAATTCTCAGATTTGCATGTTATCTGAAAATTGCCAATTCACCTCAAGAATAATAACTTTTTTTCACCTCAAGAATAATAACTTGTGCTGTAACTAGGTTTGCTTGATACTAGCATACGTAGTGCTTGTGATGATGACTTATCTAGGTCTGGATTTGAACCAATGGGATTATTTCCCCCATTGGTGGTGTAAATTTTCTGAAGATCTGTTATGCTCTAATCTTGTTCAAATTTTCTGTTGGGGTGTCGATGATATTATCTAATCTTGTGCATATTTAAGCATTTATGCACTATAGATCAAGTATTGCGCCTTAGCATTTCCAATTCACCGGAGATTTCTTCTGTTTGGGTTTTCAGTAGCTTCTTTCTAATGCACGGTTGGCAATGTTCTCCTAATTCTCATATTCTTTTTGCTTTGCTTGATAATAAATAGTAAGCATTTTTCATATTTTAATTTTACAGTTTTACAGTTGAGAATGTTATCACGGTTGGCAATGTTATCTGGTGTTCATGTTGAGTTTGTTTCGTTCCACGTGAGAAGTTAATTTTACAGTTTGCATCATTTCTAACAGTTGTACTCTTGTTTTGATTACAATTATTTATCTCTGTTTTGTATATTTTGAATGTTGTTTAAAAATGACATTGAACACGAGGCATTTCGTCCTTGTTCCTCTGTTGCACTTGCCTATGATAAAGAAAAGGTTTTAGTGCTAGAGATATCAGTTGAGACATTTCCTTTCAAGTTTTTCTTTCACTGCGTTGCTGTCATTGGTCATTATTTTGGACATAATTCATGTGTCTTTTAGAACTGCATTCACTGATCAAATGGACCATTTTCATTTGGTCCTACGATTCGTTCCTTTTTGTGCTGCCATAACATCAGTTTTACTCTTGTTTTTTTAATCCTATGATTCAATGTTACTAGTTTTTAAAAGTTTATAAATGGACTTTTGATGCCCTACTGATTAATTTTCATAACTAGGTTGAATGTTGATAAACCTCTGATGCCAGTGGCACGAAGTTATGGTTCTGAAGATTACCTTGTTCCTTGATATGTGGCGCATATCATTAACTGCCAAAATTAGACCCTAGATTAACCAATAATGGGATTTGTTGCCTTATGTGCTCAATGTATGCCCAATGATAACAACATATTGTCACTATCAAGATGGACCAGTGCCCTAAAAGAGCTCATTAAGTTACATGGGAAAGTTCCAAGCACCCTTTCCAGGCACTCAATTTGTTGCCGTTTTATGATTGCCTTAGTTTTGTAATGATATTTTAACATTTCTTACTTCCTTTCCATAGATACGATTCACAGCATTTGATGCTTCACGCTTCTCTCTTTCTGTTATGAGTTTTTGACCATCCTTTGCAAAGGCTGATGGTGAGAAACAGAGGAAGTTGAACCAATGTGTCAATTTACAATTTTGCCCATTGGCATGATGTATACATTTGTTCATATATACCTGCGTCTTTTGTTTTTTGTTGTGGAGTGCTAAAGTACCTGTGATATTGAGGCACAAAGTACAATTTCAACTAAATTTATTTCATCCTGTTTTTATTCTTCGAAGTTTCAAAGCTTTATTAGATTCCAATTTACATGAACTTCTGTTGGCCTTGTTTGTGCATTCCAATTTAGAGCCAGCATTTGCAATCAGTTTAGCTTCTTTTTTGCCTTTTGATATTCCAAACAGAAGTTTTTTGTTCTGCATGTAATGATCAGGCAATAATGATTTTTTTTTGGGTGCGTCTTGAATCACGAGAATGAGTTCCTAGACATATAATTATGGCAACTTTCAATATGTTCCATTTATTTTTTTGAGAAGGTAGACCATCCGCAAAAACTTTAATTTTTTGAGGGATTGGAAGTTGCCATAATTTCCTCCAAATCAAAGGCTGATCATCAGTCCTCATGTTTGTTGATTCTCCGCCTTTCTCGCTGTCACTCCGAACTGAAAAAATGCCCATTCTCGTGATGCCAGGCCGTGCAATCAACTCCATCATGAGGCAGTTTTAACTTAAGAATCTCCTCAACATCATGATCATAAAAATACTTTTTTATGACATCCTGCAAGTTCTACTTTTACCAATCACCTTCAAGGAGAGACAACAAGGAATCTTCTCCAGGAGCTGCGTCAAATGTGAATCTTCTCCCCTAAACCAACCCTCCAGATCAATCCTTTTTTTTCAATAACTCAAAGCCATGCAAAATAGACTTCCAAGTTGGAGAAATGGTGCTCAGGAACACTATATCAAGTATCAACCAAGTCTCCATTCAGATAATACCTCGCCTTCAATAATCTTGCACAAAGGCTATCTGGGTACACAATCAAATGCCAAGCTCGCCTTGCCAATAATGTCTTATTAAAAAGCTTTAAGTTACAGAAACCAATTCCACCCTTACTTTTAATCTGAGTTAATTTATTCCATACGAGCTAGTGCTCTTTATGCTTCCCCACAAATAATTGATGTCCTTGATCGTGGATGCCGGAAGATGGAAAACACTTATTATGTAAGTCGGAATTGCCTGAGCCACTGACTTAATAAGCACATTGCATAAGCTTATTGCCTAAAGTCTTTAATTTCTTTCGGTTGACTCATCTTTGGGATCAACATAATATCTTTGGGATCAACATAATTAAGGTATCATTAACTCCATCTGGTATAGTACCTTCAGAAAAGAAATGCTTAACAGCCCAAATTACATCTTCTTTCATGACTCCTCAATTTCTCTGGAAAAAATGAAAAACATCACTTATTTCATCATCTGTAAACTCCTTACACAAATCAGCATTCATATCCTTAGATATATGGGGTTCAATTAGAGAAGATTATCTCAGGTTGAATATCAGAGTCTTTTGAATACATCCCTTTGAAATAATCCAAAACCATATGCTCCATATCCTCCTGTTTGGTATGCCAACTCCTACCACAATCTTTCAGCCTTTGAAATAGATTTAAGAGGACCAATCTGGAATAAAGCATCACTTATTTCATCATCTGTAAACTCCTTACACAAATCAGCATTCATATCCTCAGATATCTGGGATTCAATTAGAGATAAGATTATCTCAGGTTGAATATCAGGGTCTTTTGAATACATCCCTTTGGACCAACTTTTACTCAACTATTAGCTAAATACAAGAGGAGGGGACAGAAAACAGCCAACGTGTCCCGGCGGGCGCCGATAAGAAAGTATCAGTCAATGGCTGCTGAAAAAGCCCATGAGCGGTGCCCTTTCTGGCGATTCTGTTGGGAAAGGAGATTAGTTCTACCATTCCCCATGCCTGTCCCATGCAGCATTACCTAGGGCAAAACCAGGAGTATCTCCGCTTTCCATCAGGAATAAAGCCGGGGCAGAAAGACGAACCACCCTCAGGAAGTTATTGAAAACCGGTCGACAAAAGGATCGGCAGACTGGAAGGAACACTCGAGCAGTCGACAGACCAAAGCAGGGCCGAAGGACCAAGATCGGCCAAGCAGGGAGATAAGAGAAAGTCAGTTCATGAAAGAATTTCATGGACAAAAAAGAACCAAACAAATGCTGGGCGAAAACGCAAGGCCGACCAGTTAGAGTCGGCCAAATCCGGGATCCCTGAGAAGGTAGTCCCAGAAGGGGGACGCGATCAAAAGGACGGCACAACCAAGTTGGTTGGGAAAATCCGCCAACCTGTAGAGCCAAAACCACGATGGTGCCTGGCTAGTCTCACAAAATCGCAAAAACGTAGACTCCAGCGCCTCAAGACACAAGAATCCAGGAAGGCTAAAGAAGAAAAACAGAGAGACGACACTTTCAATAAACTGCACCCCGTAAAGATCCTAAAGAAGGAATGGCGCAGGAAAGAAGCTATCCCAGATAGTCCTACGGTTGATGATGTGGACACACCCATGGCTGAGGACGTAGAGACACCCACAGACGAGGACGTAGAAGCTTTTATGGCCGGATGCGCGGAAAGACCTGAGACCGAAGAAGCGGAAGCATCTATGACCAAAAATGCGGACGCACCTACAGCTAACAATACAAATAGTTCTACGCCAGATGATGTGGGAGCACCGGCAACACAAAATGGCATGCCCTCTCCGGTAAGCATCAATATGGCGTTCACCCTACCGGCCGAATTCAAAGCTCAAGCCACTACGGCCCTGGAATCATGCACACAGTTGTGCCTGGGGTCCCAAGAGGTGGTTTTTGAGAAGCCGCAAGAAGGTCACCAGCACTTGAAGACATTGTGCCTAAAGGGGTATATCAATGGCAAGCTGATATCTAGGATGCTGGTAGATGGAGGAGCAATCGTCAACTTGATGCCATATTCAACACGTAAGAAGCTGGGAAAATTCGATGAAGATCTCATCAAAACCAATATGGTTCTCAACGACTTCACCGGGGATCCCACAGAAGCCAGAGGCGTCATGGTCACGGAATTGACTGTCGGCAGTAAGACTTTGCCGACCATTGGAGCAATGTTATTAAGTCATTGACTAGTCGCTGACTAATCTATGATTAGTTGTCCAGTTGGTGCATGGAGAACGACTAGGACGCTTGACTTGATTGGAGCGACTAGTCGGGCGGTTGAACGACTAATCTTCCTCTTCTAGCCGGTCGACTAACGACCCATGTTCAGAGGATGACGACATTTATACCCGGAATGGAGGGGCCAAACCCTAGACACCTCTAGTCCATATCATCATCATGCTTATATTGTTCTCTTCATTTCATGCTTTACAATATGTATATGTGCTTAGTTGTTGCTACAACTTAGTATGTGACATGTCATACTAACATACTTTCTAGTTTGGGGGCTAGTCAAGATTAATCACGACTAGTTGGTTGACTAGTCGCCCCTCTGGCGACTCTACTCAACTTTACGACTTAATAACATTGATATGCAGTAAATTCATCTCTACACTTTCCTCCCAAAACAAAGCCAAGCCTCCACCTTTACCTATGCTATTTCTCACTAAACAATTTTTCTTGCCAAACCTCCAAGTAAGGTTTCTCATAGTCTTCCTTCTGTCTTATTTCTGAGAGAGATTATTTTGGGGTTATGGGATCGCACTAAGGTGATAATTTCCTGGACTATATGAGGATTCCCTGCTCTCGACAATTCCAGCTTAAAATATTCATTGCTCCTGGTGGGTCTCACCATGAGCACCCACTAGTTTGTCAGCAAGATCTGTCTTGCCAACACCAATATGTCCCTTCTTTGCTAACTTTTCAGCTCCCACAGTACCCATGACCATTAAGGCTTTCTTGCCACTCTCCACACTTTGCTGAGCATATAAGGCTAGCCTCTTTCCCAAAATAGATCTCGGAACCTCCTTATTCCCTTGAAAAGACTCAAGTTTCATTGCCAAACCTACATCCTCCTTTGAAGTATTAAGGCCTTGATTGACCAGCACATCATCATCAGAGTTAATATTAGACAAGTTACGCCCTCTGGACGTCTGAGATTTATCAAACTTTCTGACGAAATCAGGTCCTCTACTACTAGACTTAGTTGGCTTCAGAATAGTATTTTTGGACTCGCTACAGTGGACCTGTTGTCTTGGTTCAGGAACCTGATGATTTGCTTGATTCTCCCATTTCTTAGCCAGATTGTGAACCCTCCCCACATCATGTAGTAATGGTTCACTTGAATCCAAAGAGACCTGATCCCTATTTTCTATTGCCTTCCCTCTCTTCTGATCATTGCATAACTTATGTGTTCTCACATCATCTCCCACATACATTGCTTCAGTCAGATTTTCCCCTAGCTTTGTGCTTTCTCCATCAAAGCTGTTTCCAATAAATTCCTCGTAGCCCTGGCTCTTCCTCTCTGAATAATGTAAAGCATCCTGAAAACCTTGGTCACCAAAATTCAGATTTTGTGCCACCGAACGAGAAGACGTGGCATGAACTTTCCATCTTTTTTTTTCATATTTCTTATAAGGAGAAGCATGCAGATCTGCACCAAAACGAAAACCCGGGTGCTCTTTAAACTCCTGCTGACAATCCTTGTCTGAGTGTCCCATTCTTCCATAGTAAAAGCAAAAATGAGGAACACGCTCATACTTCAAATCAAACTTCTGGATCTCAGTAGAACCCTTAACCTTGATCGGTAATTTTGCCACCAATGGATTGTCCACAGGGAAATCTACTAAGGCCCCATTTGGCAACTTGGGACTGGGCCGTTTCTACTAAATTCTGGAAGAAACCCAACCAAACAGGCTAAAGCTCGAAATGATTCTCCTCGGATCATTTCTTCTTTTTCCACTCTATGGCCGAATCGGCAGTGTTTTAAAGTCACACGACTGGTCGACAACTAGCCGACAAGTCGGTGTAGTGAACCTAGTCACCGCACCTGACTCGACTAGTTGTGCTAGTCGGCTGATTAGCCGACTAGTCAGCAGCTAATCGCGAGTAACCGGAGCTGCCTAGTCGCCCGATTGGGCCACACTTTGTTGGCTTAAAACCCAAACCGAGCTGTGTGAAAATTGAAGAAGCCAAACGGACAGGCGTGAAGACTGAAGAAACCCTAGTCACTAATGCCGCCGCTTGGTGGGAGCAGAACACTAACTGTGGCCGAATCGGCAGTGTTTTAAAGTCGCACGACTAGTCACGACTGGTTGACGATTAGCCAATAAGTCGGTGCAGCGAACCTAGTCGCCGCACCAAACTCGATTAGTTGTGCTAGTTGGCTGACTAGCCGACTAGTTAGCGGCTAATCGCGAGTAGCCGGAGTTGCCTAGTCGCCCGACTGGGCCACACTTTGTTGGTTTAAAACCCAAATCAAGCTGTGTGAAAATTGAAGAAGCCAGACGGACAGGTGTGAAGACTGAAGAAACCCTAGTTAGCTGATGCCGCCGCTTGGTGGGAGCAGAGCCGCCGCCGTCGGAGCTTCATTGCCGGACGCCACCATGCAGGTACATCTTCATCTTCCCTACTCCTCTCCTCTCTAGCTCTCCTCTTGAGCAGGCGGAGTAGCAGAGCGCCCTCGAGCGGGCGGAGGAGCAGAGCACCCTCGAGCGGGCGGAGGAGGCGAGCCGAGCAGAGCGCAAGCGATGGCGGAGAGAGCGAGGAAGCGAAGCGAGCGTCGTTGCTAATTCTTTGCTTTGCGGTGGATTAGTTCTACTGCTTATCCCTTCTCTTGCACTCCACAGGTACAAATGGCAGCCGGTAACCAATTGTCTCAACAAATGGTAGCAGCGGTTAAGCAGTATGATCCATCCAAGGATCCCAAGCGGAGGCCATCTAAGTCAAAGGATCCATCTTGGAAGTATGCCTTCTAGCCTATTTTAGAGAAGAGCGACCTCCTCCAATGTATGTTGTGCAACAAGCAATTCTATGCCGGAGTGGCAAGAATGAAGCGAAACCTTGGTGGGAGTTTCAGTGATGTAGAGAAGTGTCCCAAATCTACAACGGAAATCAGAAAAGAGATGCATAACTTCTTGAAGAGCAATTCAAGGAAGTTCAAAGCCATGGATCTAGATCTTGATGAAGGGGGTGGGGGTGAAACAGAAGGTGGAGCCGAAGATGAGATCGTGCAACAACAAGGAGGAACTTCCAGGGGATCATCATCTTTAGAAAGGAAGGACCTAGTGTCTTCTTTTCAAGTTTCTCGTCTGCCCACTAAGAAGCCATTTGTTGATATGATTCGAAATATGCCAGAAGAGGTTGTTTCGGAGAGACATAGATCAAGCACTTCTCAACCTACACTTGAGCATTGCACTAAAAGGTCAAAGGAGCAAAAGCAAATTGTGGATGATCATGTAGCAAACTTCATATATTAGAATTGCATACCACTCAATGTTATCAATTCAAGAAGCTAGAGGTTCCACTTGAGTCCATAGGGCAGTATGGTCCTGGGTATAGATTACCTACCTACCATAAGGTGAGGGTGCCATTGCTAGAGAGGGATTGAGCAAGTTGGTGTATGTTCAAAAGCTACACGACGACGGCTCCAAAAGAAAGAAGGCTAACCCACTTATTCTAGAAGAATTTCAATGGGATAATGAATGGGTTGACATCAATGTTGAACCGGTTCATGAAGGTGCTACCGGTGATGAAGTACTAACTTGGGCACACGTTAATGAAGTCGTTGGTGCTAGTGATGGTCTAACAGGTCGCAATTTGCCAAGGCAAGCTCATGGTGATGGTGCTTCCAAAGATAAGATGCTTAGTTATCAGCGGTGACACTTAAATAGAAGGAATGAAGCATTGGAGAAGGATATCATTGACACCACTATAGAGGAGGTTGCGGATGGCCAGTAGAGATGATGATAACGAGGATTCTAGTGCAGGAAGAGGAAGTCATGAATTTCAATTGGATGATGATTTGGATGTTTAAGTTGCTATTTGCTATGTTGGACATGTACAAGACAACAAGATATCTTAGGTTGTCCAGAATCTCCTAATTCTAATTTGCTATTTTGTTATGATGAACATGTCATCTAGATTGTTGAACTTGCTTATTATTGGACTTACTAGACACTTAGGAAATTATTTACTTCATATTTTACTTGCTGTGCTAATTGAAAAACTTAATACAATAATTTTAATTCGCTGTCCAGCAGTGACCAATTCATTTTCTGATCATTTCCAGGGTGTTGTTGCATGGGGAGATGTAGGAATTGACAAACAAGCAACAACTGCTACATAACTCCAAGTTCTTCACTTCTTCTCCACTCCTATGTTCTCTGTTTTTGGTATGCATTATGTTGGTATATTTATAGAAAATTATAAAGTATAGTCATCGACTTGTATCGACTAGTCAGCGACTAGTCTGACCTAGTCACAACTAGTCTACAAGTCGGTACCCTAGCGACTCAACTCGACTTTACGACTCGCAAACCTTGTGAATAAGTCTCAACCCCGTTCTACCCGATTCATAGAATCCTACCTGAAATGTTTCTACTAAGAATCTGGAACCGTTTCCATTTCTACTAGAATCTGGAACCGTACCAAACAGGGCCTAAGATACGAAAAAATGATCCTCTAGAAGCCCCTTTTACTTCAACATCCATATCACGAACAGAACCCCAACCTGCTCCCCAAAGATCGCCCAATATTAACCGTCATCATCACTCTGGGTATGTCAAAAATCTGAACCTAGAGAGGAACTAAATTCAGTTTCACTTCTGAAGGACGGGATTTGCCATCATAAGGCGCAACTATAAGAGCATCTCCACAGTGAATACAGGGACCTCCTCTCATGACAAACTTGAAATCACCTTCAGATTGAAATTCTATCATGAATAAGTTGTCCTTCATAATTTTATATTCCATATCGTGCCTCAAGCCCCAAGCTCTTGCCATTTCTTGGAACAAACCTTTGATGTTGAATCAACAAACCGAGTGGTAATGTGCCAAACCAACCCATTCATTCTTGATCTCAGTTTTTGCTTCTTCTAAATCCACTTCAATTGCTTCCACTTCATCGCCCCAATCAACCTCATCATCAAGCTTTTTGTCCTGAGATTGATCCTGATCGTGATCATCTTCTCACCGAAGACCCCAGAAACAGCCCCCGTCATGGGCAAATCCTAAACAGGCTGGGTGAGAACCAACACGAGAATCCACTGGACACGGAATCAGGACTTGTAAAGGAGAAAGACCCAATTCAAAATGTAGACGGTTGTGGGATGTCAGAGACAGGGGTCTCGCAAGAGGGGCCTACACCCGACTGGGCCTGACAGGCGGAATAGAAAGCCCAAAGCCCAGAAGCACCACGACGGGCCCAGAGGAGACCTTCGACTTGCTCCCCAAGACAACTCCTGATCCTTCAAGGAAGCTTCGCGCCCCGCCCTAACAACCCGCCAGGAACGAAGCATGCGATCGACCTTTGCCAGAACACTGCGGATCTTTGGAACTCGACAAGGCGGCGTGGGTCGGAGAAAGCATAACCACCTCTCCAAGACGTAGAGCGTAAAGGCGGATAAGGACAAGGGACATGTCGTCCAGGCCACCATGTTCAGGGCCCGGTGGCGCCCATCTATCGTGTATTCTTCCCCCAGTATATAAGGGGAGGAGGGAGAAACAAGAAAAGAGAGAGACACACACGATATATCCAAGAACACAGGACTAGGGTATTATCTCCTCAGAGAGAGCCCGAACCTGTCTAAAACAGATTGCCCCCGCATCCTGTGTTACCATCAAGCTCAGATCCCGCACAAATCCCCTAGAATCACAAATCCTATTGCCGGCGAAACAGATCGTCGACAGTTGGCGCGCCAGGTAGGGGGCTTGTGTCAAGATCTTCGTCAAGCTTGATGGCTGTGACGAGCGAAGTCTCCACAGTCTTCTTCCCGGGCTAGGTCTTCCGTTTCGGAAGCCTAACCTTCATCTCCAACGACCTCGGAAGCCTTTCTCTCTCTAAGGGAACCGCGCTACAGCGCGGTGAGGTTTCCGGCGATCCATCGTCACGACTTCCGCGCCGATCGGAAGGTCCCCCTGTCTCGTACCCTAAAGTACCGAGTGGGGATCCGAAGACCCGTTCGGCCGGAGTCGGGCTCGAGGACGCCGAGGCACGAAGGGTGGGGTTCTCACCGCCAAGCCACTCGGCACCCCGAGCGCCTAGGTTTATCTTCTCCGGACTCACCCACCTCGTGAGGCGAAGTCGGAAGAAAGCCTAGAGAGCTACCGGAATTTCCGTGAGAGTCTGTATGTAATCGAAGGCTCGCGGCAGATTCGCGGCTGCTCGACACCTCGATCGCCGCCGATTTGGAAGGAGGCCGAGGATCGAGCCTGACGCGCTGGCGCCAGACTCTCCGACCGCGCCCGGGCTGTCAATGAAGACATTCTGCAAGCCAAGATGGGGACCAGGCTGTTTCGTACCCCACGCCAGAATATCGTCGCCTCCAAGACACTCATGGATACCACGACCCCTATCTTTGAGGCGGATGATCGATTGCCCGATCATGGCCCAAGTAAAGGCCATGGTGACGGCGGCGGCTATCCAAAGATGCCCAAACCGACCAGCCGGCGAAGGAGGCATCACGTGGTCCGGCGAGACCCAGGCGACCGGCCCGGCCAGTCGGGAAGCCCGCCAGACACATCATGTTCTACCCGCGGAGACGACTTGCGACACAAAGCATCGGCGCGACCTCCGTTCGGACCTCGACGCCAGCGCCGCGGCCAGAAAGGAGGAACAACGCCCGTCAAGCCGGCGAATATGAGCGCTACGGCATCCTTCCGCGAGGCCGCGAAATGCGCCAAGCGCGATCCCCTCGCGTCGATCACCTCCCGGGTATCGCGAGGTCATCGAAGGGGTTCGTCGCGTTTACCCCTCACCTACGCCGAGTGGTTTGGCCTGATGGATTTAATCCTAAAGGCATCACTAGGTTCGACGGTGAGAGGGACCGGAGGCTTGGCTACAAGTATACGCTCTGGCGATCGAGGGCCGCGAGAGATCAGTAATGGCAAACTACTTGCCGGTTACCCTCTCGCCCAGCCCAAGCATGGCTCACCGGACTTCAAATAACTCTATAGATTCTGGGGAGATCTGTGTGAGCAGTTCATCTCAAATTTCCAAGGCACTTACGAGCGCCCGAGGCACCCTTGGGACCTATACCAGCTACACCAAAGGAGGAACGAATCCCTCAGAGTTCGTCAGCGCTTCATGAACAGGAAAAGCACCGTTCGGGATGTCACAGATGCGATTGTGATAGCTGCCTTCGAGAAAGAGTCGGCGACCCGACCTCATCAAGAAGATGTCCCGAAGCCACCCACGTCGGTCAGGAGCTGTTCGCCCTAGCGGACCGTTACGCTTCAGCCTCCGAGGCTCTGGCGGAACGGGCGTGATGAGGAAGGATCGATCTGAACCCCTTGGCGGAAAGAAAAGAAGCGCAAGGGCGAAGATCTGGTGGCAGTCGCTGCACCAACTCATCCTCGCGCTCTCAAAGAGGATGGATATGATAAGGTTATGAACTCACCCTGCCCTTTCCATCCAAAGGGGAGGCATGCCGCCAAGGACTGCTTCACCCTAAAGAGGTTCGCCCGCGAGAGCAAGAGGCAGGCTGGACAAGGTCCGAGTGGTCACGCCGCCGGCAAACCGCCTCTCCCTGAAGCTGAGGAAGACTATCAGGAAGTCGACCTCGAGCTTAACTACATATTCGGGGGTTCGGCCGCATATGAGTCCAAGCGGAAGCAAAAGCTCACCGCTCGGGACATCTGTGCAGTAGAGCCGGAGACCCCCCGATATGTCCGGTGGTCCGAGGTCGCAATAACTTACGACCGCACGGATCACCCAAATCGCGTCCCATTCCCCGGCAGATACCCGCTGGTCTTGGCGCCGGTTGTCCACGGCATCAAGCTCAAAAGGGTGTTGATTGACGGTGGGAGTGGGCTCAACGTCCTCTTCGTGAAGACACTCGATGATATGGGGATCCCGCGGTCTGACCTCAAACGCGGGTCGTCGCCTTTTCATGGAGTGATACCCGGAACGTCGGCGATACCACTCGGACAAATCACTCTGCCCGATCCACGTTCGCGCAAGGGACAACTACCGGATGAGCCTTAGCTTCGAGGTGGCGGACTTCGCGACAACGTATCACGCCATCTTGGGGAGACCATTTGGACAAGTTCATGGCGGTGCCCCACTACGCCGTATCGATGCTGAAAATGCTGGGTCCGAGTGGTATTATCACTCTGCTAGGCGGCGTTAAGCGATCTTTCTCTTGCGACAGGAGAGGCTGCGAAATGGCCGAAGTCTCTGGAAGGCGCCAAGCGGTCGGGAAAGGATTCGTCAAGAGGCGGATTTCGACAAGCCGAAAGGCAGTATCCCTACCCGCAAGCCGCAGAACTCCGGGGTCGGCCCCGAGGAAGGCACCAAAAGGATTCTCCTCGACCCGTCCGATCCGGCGCGAACCGTCTCGATCGGGACAAGGCTCGGGGATGAATAGGAAGACGCGCTCGTCACCTTTCTGCGGGCAAACCAAGACGTCTTTGCCTGGAAGCCGTCCGACATGCCCGGGGTCCCCAGGGAGGTGATCGAGCACGCACTGAATGTAAACCAATCCGCCAGGCCCGTCAAGCAAAGGTTACAACGGTTCGCTCAAGATCGTTGAGAAGCCATCAGAGAGGAGATCACAAAGCTGCTAGCCGCAGGTTTCATCAAAGAAGTGTATCATCCCGACTGGTTGGCGAACCTCGCATCGCCCGTAAGAAGAATAAAAGTCGGCGCATGTGTGTTGATTACACCGACCTCAACAAGGCTTGTCCGAAAGATCCCTTTGGTCTCCTCGTATTGATCGGTGGTAGACTCCACTGCCGGATCTCGGCTACTCAACTTTACGGGCGCCTATTCAGGCTATCATCAAATCCGGCCGAGAGGAAGGCTGCGAGAAGACTTCGTTTATCACTCCATTCGAGCATATTGCTATGTCACCATGCCGCTCGGGCTCAAGAATGCCAGTATAGCGTACCCGGTAGCGCCCGTCTGTGTGTTTTCACCATCAGCTCGGGCGCAATGTGGAAGCTTATGTGGATGATGTGGTAGTTAAAACGCAGACACAAGACAGCCTTACCTCTGACCTGGCCGAGACGTTCGCAAGTCTAAGGGCGTTCCAGATGAGGCTAAACCCCGAGAAATGTGTTTTCGGAGTTTCTTCCGAGAAACTACTCGGGTTCATCGTCTCTCATCGTGGGATCGAGCCGAACCCGGAGAAAATTGGAGCCATCATGAAAATGGCCCCGCCTACCAGCCAAAAGGAGGTCCAAAAGCTCACCGGATGCATGGTAGCGCTTGGCAGGTTTATCTCACGGTTGGGAGTCCGGGGAATGCCTTTCTTCAAGCTCCTTAAGAAGCGAGATCGCTTTGATTGGGCAGAGGCACAAAGAGGCCTTCGAAGAACTCAAGGTGTTTCTCTCCACTCCCCTAGTCTTAGTCTCGCCGGCGCCAGGTGAACCTCTTCTGCTCTACATAGCGGCAACATCTCATGTAGTAAGTGCCGTGATAGTTGTGGAGCGGGAGGAATCTGGACACCGCTACGGCGTCTGCTTGATTTATTTTGTCGGTAATCTTGGCGAATCCAAGACAAGATATCCTCAAATCCAGGTTGTATGCGCCATTTTGATCTCGTCACGGAAGCTGAAGCATTATTTCCAAGGATATTCGATTTCAGTAGTCACTTCTTTCCCCGTGGGAGAGGTCCTCCGTAATCGGGAAGCTACTGGAAGAATTTAAAAGTGGGCAGCCGAGCTTGGAGCTTTCGACATCTCGTTCAAGCCGCGCACCACCGTCAAGTCCCAGGCTTTGGCTGACTTCACGGCTGTAACACCCCAAAATTTTGCTTTTATTGAATTCATGTGTGATTTGGCACTTTGGTGAATTTTTGGAATTTTCTGGAATTTATTTGGATTTATTTGGAATTTATTTGAATTTATTCCATTTTGAAATAATTAAAGAATTTAATATTGCAAATAAAATTTTGTTGGAAATATTTTATTTGAGTCCCAAATACCCTAAAATATTTTCCAGAATTTTTCTGGAATTTTTCTGAGTATTTTGCTATTTTTAATGAATTAAATGAATTTCTGGGAATTATTTTAAGTATTAAATCATTTGGAAAATCAAACCGAAGTCGATTCTTGTTCATCCGATCGAGCCCGAGTCAGACTTGAGTTCGAGTCCAGGCCGAGCCACATGACTCGACCAAACCAACTCCAAAACCTAATCGATCCCAACCGCTGGATCAAGATCCAGCGGTCGGGATCATCCGCATCGCTTGGTCGAATCCGCCGGATCCGATCGCGTCCACGCCGATCGTGGCCGTTGATCGTGCCACGTGGGCGGTGGCGTCATCGTCCCCGCCGAGTCCGAGCCGGACTCCTCCGTCGCTTGTCGCCCGGTGTAGGATTAGGGTTCCGCCCGTGCACGCATGCCGAGGTATTTAAATGCACGGAGGTACCGAGGACCGCCGTGATCCAGCGCCCTCTCTGCTCTACTTCACCGAGCCTTAGTCGCCGTAGATTCGCCGGAATCGCTCGCCGGAGCTCTGGCACCTCTCATTGCGGTTTTGCTTGATTCCGCCGCCGTCCGTCCTCTTTGCCATTGACCCCAGATCCGGAACCCGGCCAGGCGCGCAGAAGAGACCCTTCACCTCGCCGGAGCACGCCCCAAACGCCGTTCGTGTGGTCGCCGTCCTCAGCGCCGGCAGCCACAACCTCGCCGTGAAGCCATCGCCGACCCCGAGCTTCACCAACCGTCCGATCAACATCCAAGGGCTCAAATCGCGCCACGTCACCCTCGGTGAGTTCTCCGTTGAAAATCCTAGATCTAATCTCAACCGTTGGATCTAGATCCAACGGCTTAGGTCGTGCCACGTAGCGGGAATCGCACCAGGCTGGGTGGATCTGGGCCGTTAGATCATGATCCAACGGCCCAGATCAACCCGCGCCCAAGCACTTGAGGCCCAAATCAATCTTAGCCGTCGATTTTCAAACCAACGGCTACGATCGTGCCACGCGTGTCCAGGGAGCTGAACCGCCGCGCCACGCGGGCGTGCGCGTGGGCCACTGACACGCGGGGCCCGCGTGTCAGCGACCGCACCGTGACGTCACCCATGACGTCATCGGATGGACCCACCTGTCAGCGCTGTGGGCTGAGCCCCGCTGACGTCAGCAATGACGTCGCCCGAGTGGTCCCACATGTCAGTCTCACATGGAGCCGTGGACCGGGTCCACGGTAGACCCGAGCCGAGCGTGGACTACGTCCATGGACCGGCTGACGTCAGCAGACCAATCCAGTGCTGCCACGTGTCCATGATGACGCAATAATTAATTTCCGAAAAAGAAATGATTTATTAATTCGAAATATTGATTCAAATTTAGATTCAAACTTCAAACGCTTATAACTTTTGCGTTTCAACTCCGATTTGAGTGATTCAAATTTCTAAATTTGTATAAAATTGAGATCTACCTAAATATGAATTTTATTTAATTTTTGGACTAAAGTTTTTCTCTGCAAAATTATTTAAATGATTATTTAAACTTTAAATAATCATAACTTTTTGCGTCTTAACTCCAAATTTGACGATTCCAGTTTCTAAAATCCATAAAATTATGTTCTTTCTGTTTATGGATTTTATTTGGATGTTTGGACACTTTTTGCCTATTGTTTATTTGTGTATTTGCTATTTGCACGCTTTACGAGTAGACGTTGAAGTGCCGAAGGATTCGAAGGAGAAGTATTAACTCAGGATCCAACTCAAGACCAAGAACAAGTACTTTTTGAAGGCAAGTTGTGCTTTGACCATGTTGATCCTATTTGAAATCTATTTTGATTTAAACTATTGCATGCTAGTTCAATTAGAAAAATACTTGGTTTAAACATGGGGTTAGATAAGTACCAATTTCTTTGTATGACACCTTGATTATTTAAGTATGTGCCATGACCCTTGTCACCCTAGTTGTGGATTACTAGTTGGACATTATTAAATTGCCAACCTGGGTTTAGACCGTTGTAGTATCTTTGCTTAGACACGCTACGTGCTCATAACATGATTTTGGATAATCAAATGTTAATATTGACTTAATGATATATTGAACCTGTTTTGGAAAAGTATCATGTGATGTTGATGGCACGTGGTGCATGGTAATCAAGCGGGGTTTGATAAGCGATTTCGGCCAGGGCATGTGGCAAAGAGTAATCAGTGGGCCAGTTTGGCATTGGGGATGTTGATTTGGTTCTTGGGTAGTCTTGCCCTGGTAACCCTAAGGACTTAACCTTGCAAGCCTTTGAACTGGGTCTAACGTGCAACCACATGTCTCAGAATGGGACGGACCTAGTTGACTAAGTCGCTAATAACGTACTGTGGGACCTCGGAGGTCAACTACACCCTTTGTGTAAGTTGTGCGGGGGAGCGTCTGGCCGAGGCCAGTACCCATCTAACGGTTGATTGGCCTAGACTTCGCCTTAGCGAAGGAAGGGTTAGTCTTGCAATAACCGGGAGGACCACTTGTATTGTTAGAAGTTTCCGAAAGACTTTGTTACTGAACTCGCCTTTGTGGTGTTTGACTGTATCTTGTGGGTAAAGTGCATAACCTCTGCAGAGTATAGAATCTATTCGAATAGCCGTGTCCGCGGTATTGGACATCGCTCGGGAATTACAATCAAGGGTTAGATTTTCTCAAAAATAACTTTGGTTTGAAAGGTTGGGTTGGTTTAATAATGAAGATGATGGAAAAGTGGTTTAGGATGGGGAAAATGTTATTAAACTTCTTGAAAAGTTATTTATGCTCTACTTATGTCTCGCTTTCGAATCTACTTATATTACTTGTCAAATGCTGTTTCTTGCAAATATACCTTGAGCTATTCCTTTGTACCAAGCCATGCATATAGTATATTAGCTTGCATTCTGCATGACTTGCTGAGTACCAAGTACTCACCCTTGCCTCAACACAACATCGGTTGAAGAGGAGACTACGCCCGGCTTTGGAGGAGGAACTCCAAGAGGATCCGTCTACTTAGGGAAGCGAGCCCGGTCGGTTGCACGTGGTATACTGGATGGCGCCACTAAGCTATTTGATTTTCCATTGCTATTATTTCTCTTTTAATAAGTTTCGCCTTGCGAGGCATACATTTGTAACTTGACCATAAGGTCGAGTAACGATTTAGTTATTTAAATAAAGTACTTTGATAATATCGAATGGTATGATTGTGATATTTACCGATGTTAAGACTGTGTGCACTAGCGCGTTCCTGGACTAGTGCTGAATACACAGAGAGTCCGGATTTGCAAATTCGGGGTCCCGACAGAGGTGGTATCAGAGCCATACTTGACTGTAGGCTCAACCCTAGCTAGAATGGTCGTAGTGAGGATAAAACCTATTTTCTAAAAGCTAAAAATTTGTGAAGACAAGAAATGACATCTCGACTTATCCCCTTCTCTCTTTTCTTGTCTCTTGCTGAAATTTTCCCTTACCTTGTCACAATTTAAAAATTCCGAGTTCTTACGTAAAGCACTCTCGTGACAGATGGAGGAAGAGTTCAACTACGTTGATCTGGGAGTTGGTCACGCCGCGGAACTTTGGCATATGCTTCAGACTCTCGGAGATTTTGAGAAGCCCCAATACCAAGTGGAAGTGATCAGACAAGCGGGATTGATCAAGGCTTGTGACGTGAAGATTGAGGTACCTGCTAGGAAAAAGGGCCCAGGCAATCGCCCGATACACTGCACTGCCAGGAGATCTACAATGCAGATGGGTATCCAAGAAGTATCACGACGAGCAATGCGGCACATTACCCGTATCTACGCCAGAGAGTTGGAGAGTACGGTGTTCTGTTATCATCCGCGCAGCGATAACCTTCTTGACCCGGCGATTCAGATGAGGATGCCACGGCTACACAGTTGGCACGATTTGTCGTCGCCAGGAGGATGTACTAGATAATACAAGCAAGGAGCTACGAAGGCCCGCAAGGAGATCACGACAGAGAAAAGCGAGATGGCGGGAAGCTCAAGAGTATGTGGCACACCTTCTACGAAGGATTGACGAGTTGGAGATGACCTTGTACGGACCAGACCCGAGCCAAGATTGCGAGCTACGAGCGAGATCCGTGAGGAGTCGGATCTCGATGAGGACACCGCTTCTTCGACTACCATAGAGGACACGATTCTTTGGACATAGCGATCAAGTTTCGCGCCTATGCCCAAAGACACCGTACCAGGCCGTGGAGGTTTTCTCGATGAGTGAGCATAGGTTCTATAGTGAGACTCCTTCGCCGAGTCGCGTCATAGAATAAAGAGTCACCCTTTAGGCATTAGACTCCGAGTTAGTTCGATTTGGATTTGCTTTGTTTCTTTGAGTGTGCATTATGTGTTGCAAGGCCCTTAGGCATTGTAAGCAGCCATACCAAGTTATTAATAATAAAGTTGGACCTTAAAGTTACCCCTTTCGCCCCGCATAAGTTCCATGTTACTTGTCTATTCTTGTTTCCCTCTCATCTCTAAACCTAGAGCAAACCGACGGATGGTGAACACCCGTGGAAACTTTGGAAGCAATGGGAGTGGTTCTCGCCAAAGAGAAAACCCCAATGATGGAGCACCGGCCGCCACTTTGGATATGCAGAATTTCGGAGCTTTTCTTGCTGCCCGGACTCGATTGATGCATGCTATGATGCAACAAATGCAACACGTCACCGCTCAGGCCATCGCTAATCAAGTTAATCATGGACAACGCCAGAATACAAGGCTGTCGAGTTCATGAGAACTCACCCACCCACTTTCTCCGGAATGCCAATCCATTGGAGGCCGATGATTGGTTAAGATCAATCGAGAGGAAGCTACACATAGCTCAATGCATAGGAAATGAGAAGGTACTCTACGCTTCTCATCACCGGAAGGGACAAGCCAGAATGGTGGGAGAACTTCGTGCCACGCAAGAGAACCCTCAAGATATCACTTGGGAAGAGTTCACAAATGCATTCCGACAAAGATTACGTGCCTGAAGGAATCATGGACCTTAAGAAGGAGGAGTTCAGAGCATCAAACAAGGTAATCGGCCCGGTGGCCGACTACGAACAAGTTCACACAGCTAGCACGCTTCGCACTGAGGATGTAGCGACGGATAAATCCAGGCAGTCTCGTTTTATGAAGGGACTTAACTCGGGATTGCAAGACTTAGATGCATGCTTTTAGTTCAAACCCACTGGTTCCGAACTCCGAGCGAAAGTAGGATGTTCCGGGTGAGAATACTAATAGATGGAATAGAGTTCCTAGCAAACCTTATAATTTTGGAGACCTGCACCTTAGACGTCATATTGGGAATGGATTGGTTATCCAAGCACAAGGCCGTATTGGATTGTGGACGAAGGACTATCTCGATTGAGAGCCCGTGTGGGAAGAAAGTGGAATTTCAAGCCACTGCGATTAGAGATGGACGATTGATGGTTAACAAAGTACCAAGGCAATCAGCATAGAGGATGTCCCAAAGAGTGAATGAGTACCCGGATGTTTTTCCGAAGATCTACGGTATGCCGCCAGACGAGGACATAGAGTTTGTGATAGAGCTTGTACCTGCACAAAGACCGATAGCAAAGAGACCCTATCGGATGTCCACCGAGGAGTTGGTAGAAATGAAGAAACAAATAGAAGAGTTAATGGAGAAAGGATTTATCAGGCCGAGTTCGTCACCGTGGGGAGCACCGGTTTGTTTGTCAAGAAGAAGGACGGAGTTTCGGGATGTGCATTGACTACCGTGCACTCAATGAAGTCACCGTGAAGAATAAGTATCCGCTACCAGGATTGATGATTTGTTCGATCGGTTGAGAGGAGCCGGAGTTTTCTCCAAGATTGATCTCGAGATCGGGATACCATCGATTGAAGATCCGATCGAAGATATTCCGAAGACTGCATTCTCGTCAAGATCTGGACATTACGAGTTTACGGTTATGGCCTTTGGGCTGACGAATGCGCCCACTTATTTCATGAATATGATGAATAAGGTGTTCATGGAATATTTGGACAAGTTTGTAAATCGTGTTCATAGACGATATCCTAATCTACTCCAAGACAGAGAGTGAACATGCCGAACACTTAAGGCGAGTTTTGGAAAAGTCGAGGGAACAGCAACTTTTCGCCAAGTTCGATAAGTGTGATTTTTGGAAGGACAAGGTGGAGTTTCTTGGACATGTAATGACCGCAGAAGGAGTCGCCAGTAGATCCAAGCAAAGTAGAAGCTGTGTTACATTGGGAGCACCAAGACTGTGACCCAGATTCGAGTTTCCTTGGAATGGCAGGATACTACCGCCGTTTCATCGAAGGCTTCTCGACAATTGCGAAACCTCTTACGCAATCGGCCAAGAAGGAAAAGAAGTTTGCATGGGCGCGAGAATGTGAGAAAGGATTTCAGAGTCAAGAAGCGATTGACATCAGCACGGTGTTAGTTCTACCGGATGTTGCTCAAAGCTTCGATATTTATTGTGACGCATCGCGCCAAGGACTTGGATGTGTCTGATGCAGGATGGAAAGGTCGTAAACTTATGCATCAAGGCGATTGAGGCCGCATGAGGAAAATTATCCGACACATGACTTAGAGTTAGGCTGTAGTAGTGCATGCTTTGAAGATATGGCGCCACTATCGATTGGAAACAGATGTGAAGTGTATACGGATCATAAGAGCCTTAAGTACATATTCACCCAGTCGGATCTCGAATATGAGGCAGAGGAGATGGTTAGAGTTGATCAAGGACTATAACGTTGGAATCCATTACCATCCGGGAAGGCCAACGTAGTAGCCGATGCCCTGAGTCGGAAAAGCCATACCGTGAGTACGTTGCTAGCCACAAGTCGATGAGTTATGTGAGGATTTTCTAAAATGAAGATTGAGGTAGTACCTAGCGGATTCTTGGCCGCATTAGAAGTAAAGCCTACCCTAGAGGATCAGATCCGAGAAGGATGAAGGATGATGACAAGATCCGCAGGATTAAGTCCATCAAGGAGGAAGGCAAGGCAGAGGACTTCAAGTTGGATGAGCAAGGCACGTTGTGGATGAAGGATCGCATTTGTGTGCCTAACAAGAAGGAGTTAAAGCAATCGATTACGGAAGAAGCCCATGACTCCAAGTACTCAATTCATCCTAGAAGCGCCAAGATGTATCAGATCTCAAGGAGAGATTCTCGTGGCCGAGTATGAAACGTGAAGTTGCCGAGCATGTTGCATTGTGCGGCGTATGCCGGAGAGTCAAGGCAATGCATCGAGACCAGCGGGATTGCTACAACCGCTGAAAATACCGAGTGGAAGTGGGAGGAAATCGGAATGGATTTCATTACCGGTTTGCCGAAAACTCAAGGAGGTTATGACTCCATATGGGTTATAGTGGATCGCTTGACTAAAGTAGCCCATTTTATCCCCGTGAAGACCACTTACTCGAGATAAATTAGCGTAATTGTACATGATCAGATTGTCTGCTTTGCACGGAGTGCCAAAGAGGATTGTATCGGACAGAGGTACCCAATTTACCTCAAGGTTTTGGAATAAGTTGCATGAAGCCATGGGAACCCGTTTGAACTTCAAGATCTGACTTATCATCCACGAGACGGATGGACAGGCCGAAAGAGTCAACTAGATTGTGGAGGATATGTTGAGAGCTTGTGCATTAGCTTATGCTACCTCTTGGGATAAGAGTTTACCGTATGTCGAGTTCGATTACAACAATAGTTATCGAGGCTAGTTTACGGATGTCACCTTTTGAGGCCTTTGTATGGTCGATCCTGTCGGACGCCATTGAATTGGAATGAGACCGTGGCGCCGTGTCTTTGGGCCTGATATTCTTCAAGAGGTCAAGAAGCGGTCGCTATGATTAGGAAAGGTTGAAGATAGCCCAATCTCGGCCGAGAAGAGTTATCTTGACAATCGTCGCCGAGACTTGAGTTTTGAACCGTAAGACTTTGTTTACCTCGAGTTACGCCTCTCAGGGGAGTTAAGAGGTTCCATGCCAAAGGGAAACTCGCACCCCGTTATGTTGGACCATTTAAGATTTTGAGTCGCAGAGGCGAAGTTGCTTACCAGCTGGAGTTGCCACAGTCGTTGGCAGGAGTGCATGATGTATTCCATGTGTCCCAGTTGAAGAAGTGTCTCCGAGTTCCTGAGGAACAGACACCGCTAGAGTCAATTGAGTTGCAAGAGGATTTGACTTATAAGGAGCATCCCGTGAGGATTCTAGACACAATGGATCGAGAAACTAGAAACAAGTCAACCCATTTCTGTAGAGTTCAGTGGAGCAACCATGCAGAGAGCGAAGCGACTTGGGAGCGCGAAGAGGATTTGAAGAAAGAGTTTCCAAACCTATTCCTTTAGTAAGCCCTGAATCTCGGGGACGAGATTCTATTAAGGGGGGGAGGTTTGTAACACCCCAAAATTTTGCTTTTATTGAATTCATGTGTGATTTGGCACTTTGGTGAATTTTTGGAATTTTCTGGAATTTATTTGGATTTATTTGGAATTTATTTGAATTTATTCCATTTTGAAATAATTAAAGAATTTAATATTGCAAATAAAATTTTGTTGGAAATATTTTATTTGAGTCCCAAATACCTAAAATATTTTCCAGAATTTTTCGAATTTTTACGAGTATTTTGCTATTTTTAATGAATTAAATGAATTTCTCGGGAATTATTTTAAATATTAAATCGCTGGAAAATCAAACCGAAGTCGATTCTTGTTCATTCGGCCGAGCCCGAGTCGGACTTGAGTTCGAGTCCGACCGAGCCACATGACTCGACCAAACCAACTCCAAAACCTAATCGATCCCAACCGTTGGATCAAGATCCAACGGTCGGGATCATCGTCTGCGCCGGTCGAATCCGGCCGGATCCGATCGCGTCCACGCGATCGTGGCCGTTGATCGTGCCACGTGGGCCGGTGGCGTCATCGTCCCCGCCGAAGTCCGAGCCGGACTCCTCCGCTTGCCGCCGCCTTAGGATTAGGGTTCCGTCCGTGCACGCATGCCGAGGGTATTTAAGTATCGGAGGTACCCGAGGACCGCCGTGATCCGCGCCCTCTCTGCTCTACTTCACCGAGCCTTAGTCGCCAGTGATTCGCCGGAATCGCTCGCCGGAGCTCTGGCACCTCTCCGCTGCGGTTTTGCTTGATTCCGCCGCCGTCCCCTGCCGCCATTGACCCCAGATCCGGAACCCCCGAAGCCAGGCGCACCCGAAGAGACCCTTCACCTCGCCGGAGCACGCCCCAAACGCCGTTCGTGTGGTCGCCGTCCTCAGCGCCGGCAGCCACAACCTCGCCGTGAAGCCATCGCCGACCCCGAGCTCCACCAACCGTCCGATCAAGATCCAAGGGCTCAGATCGCGCCACGTCACCCTCGGTGAGTTCTCCGTTGAAAATCCTAGATCTAATCTCAACCGTTGGATCTAGATCCAACGGCTTAGGTCGTGCCACGTAGCGGGAACTGCACCAGGCTAGATTGGATCTGGACCGTTAGATCAAGATCCAACGGCCCAGATCAACCCGTGCGCCCAAGCACTTGAGGTTCAAATCCAATCTTAGCCGTCGATTTTCAAACCAACGGCTACGATCGTGCCACGTGTCCAGGGAGCTGAACCGCCGCGCCACGCGGCGCAGCGCGTGGGCCATCGACACGCTGGGCCCGCGTGTCGGCCCGATCGCACCGTGGACGTCACCCATGACGTCATCGGATGGACTCCACCTGTCGCGTGGTGAGCCCCGCCGACATCAAGAATGACGCCGCCCGAGTGGTCCCACATGTCGATCTCACATGGAGCCGTGGGCCGGTCCACGGTGACCCGGCCGAAGCGTGGACTACGCCCATGGACCGGTGGCGACGCCAGCAGACCAATCCAAAGGCTGCCACGTGTCCATGATGACGCCAATAATTAATTTCCGAAAAGAAATGATTTATTAATTCGAAATATTGATTCAAATTTAGATTCAAACTTCAAACGCTTATAACTTTTGCGTTTCAACTCCGATTTGAGTGATTCAAATTTCTAAATTTGTATAAAATTGAGATCTACCTAAATATGAATTTTATTTAATTTTTGGACTAAATTTTTCTCTGCAAAATTATTTAAATGATTATTTAAACTTTAAATAATCATAACTTTAAATCTTAACTCCATATTTGATTTATTCCAGTTTCTAAAAATCCATAAAATTATGTTCTTTCTGTTTATGGATTTTATTTGGATGTTTGGACACTTTTTGCCTATTGTTTATTTGTGTATTTGCTATTTGCACGCTTTTACGAGTAGACGTTGAAGTGCCTTGGGAAGGATTCAAGGAGAAGTATTAACTCAGGATCCAACTCAAGACCAAGAACAAGTACTTTTTGAAGGCAAGTTGTGCTTTGACCATGTTGATCCTATTTGAAATCTATTTTGATTTAAACTATTGCATGCTAGTTCAATTAGAAAAATACTTGGTTTAAACATGGGGGTTAGATAAGTACCAATTTGCTGTATGACACCTTGATTATTTAAGTATGTGCCATGACCCTTGTCACCCTAGTTGTGGATTACTAGTTGGACATTATTAAATTGCCAACCTGGGTTTAGACCGTTGTAGTATCTTTGCTTAGACTCACTACGTGCTCATAACATGATTTTGGATAATCAAATGTTAATATTGACTTAATGATATATTGAACCTGTTTTGGAAAAGTATCATGTGATGTTGATGGCACGTGGTGCATGGTAATCAATCGGGTTTGATAAACGATTTCGGCCAGGGGCATGTGGCAAAGAGTAATCAGTGGGCCGGTTGTGGCATTGGGGATGTTGATTTGGTTCTTCGGGTAGTCTTGCCCTGGTCACCCTAAGGACTTAACCTTGCAAGCCTTTGAACTGGGTCTAACGTGCAACCACATGTCTGTAATGGGACGGACCTAGTTGACTAAGTCGCTAATAACGTACCTGTGGGACCTCGAGGAGGTCAACTACACCCTTTGTGTAAGTTGTGCGGGGGCGTCTGAGGTGAGGCAGGTACCCATCTAACGGTTGATTGGCCGCGACCTCGCCTTAGCGCAGGGAAGGGTTAGGGCGCAAGAACCGGGGAGGACCACTTGTATTGTTAGAAGTGTCCGAAAGACTTTGTTACGGGAACTCGCCTTTGTGGTGTTTGACTGTATCTTGTGGGTAAAGTGCATAACCTCTGCAGAGTATAGAATCTATTCGAATAGCCGTGTCCGCGGTATTGGACATCGCTCGGGAATTACAGTCAAGGGTTAGATTTTCTCAAAAATAACTTTGGTTTGAAAGGTTGGGTTGGTTTAATAATGAAGATGATGGAAAAGTGGTTTAGGATGGGGAAAATGTTTATTAAACTTCTTGAAAAGTTATTTATGCTTTACTTATGTCTACGCTTTGAATCTACTTATATTACTTGTCAAATGTCAAGTTTCTTGCAAATATACCTTGAGCTATTCCTTTGTACCAAGCCATGCATATAGTATATTAGCTTGCATTCTCAGGCATGACTTGCTGAGTACCAAGTACTCACCCTTGCCTCAACACAACATCAGTTGAAGAGGAGACTACGCCAGCTTTGGAGGAGGAACTCCAAGAGGATCCGTCTACTTAGGGAAGCGAGCCTAGTCAGTTGCCTGTGGTATACTGGATGGCGCCACGAAGCTATTTGATTTTCCGCTGCTATTATTTCTCTTTTAATAAGTTTCGCCTTGCGAGGCATACATTTGTAACTTGACCATAAGGTCGAGTAACCAGTTTGGTTATTTAAATAAAGTACTTTGATAATATCGAATGGTATGATTGTGATATTTACCGATGTTAAGACTGTGTGCACTAGCGCGTTCCTGGACTAGTGCTGAATACACAGAGGGTCCGGATTTGCAAATTCGGGGTCCCGACAACGGCCGAGTGGACCGAATCCCAGACTCCCCGCACGGAAGAAGAGCCAGAATATTGGGTCATGCACTTCGACGGATCTCTCATGCTTGGGGGAGCAGGGGCGGGAATCCTCCTTATCTCGCCTAGGGGCGACAGGTTGAAGTATGTCCTTCGGATTCACTTCCCGGCCTCAAACAATGCCGCGGAGTACGAGGCCCTCATCCATGGGCTTCGTATCGCCACATCACTCGAAATCCGACGGCTGGCGGTTCGAGGCGACTCCCAGTTGGTGGTGAATCAAGTACAGAAGGACTGGTCGTGCGTGGATCAGAACATGGCGGCATACTGCCAAAGAAGTCCGAGAATTGGAAGGCAAGTTTGACGGTCAGGAGCTGGTTCATGTCCTCCGCCGCAATAATGAGGCAGCAGACGAGCTGGCTAAGATGGGAGCCACTCGGGCAGATGTCCCAAGTGATATCTTCGTACAGGATCTCCACGAGCCAACCGTTACAAAACGGCAAAAGCCAAGCGAGGGTCCTGGAACCGAGGTCCTGCTCATCGATCCAGACTGGACTACCCCGTACCTTGATTACCTCCTGAAGGACAAACTCCCGGAAGCCACCACCCTGGCAGAGCGCGTCTCCCGACAAGCCAAATCCTATGTGGTGGTGGGCGACGAGCTCTTTCGAAAAAGTGCCTCGGGTGTCCTCAGGCGGTGCATTTCGGGACAAGTGGGCAGAGAGCTGCTCCAAGAAATCCATTCGGGGATGTGTGGCCATCACGCGGCATCAAGCGCCTTGGTCGGGAAAGCCTACCGACAGGGTTTCTTCTGGCCAACGGCGGTAACGGATGCCAAGGAGATAGTTCGAACCTGCGAGGGCTGCCAATTCTATGCAAGACAGACACACTTGCCGGCACAGGAGCTACAGACTATACCCATTTCTTGGCCTTTCGCAGTCTGGGGGCTCGACTTAGTGGGCCCGCTCAAGAAGGCTCAAGGCGGTTTCGCTTACCTCTTCGTGGCCATTGACAAGTTCACCAAGTGGATCAAAGCCAAGCCAGTTGTCACTATCACTGCAGTTAAGGCCAAGGAGTTCTTCCAGGATATTGTGGTCAGATTCGGAGTGCCCAACCGGATCATCACGGACAACGGCACCCAATTCAGGAGTGAAGAATTCCAAGAATGGTGCGAAGGCGTCGGGATCAAGATCTGCTTCGCCTCGGTGGCTCACCCACGAAGCAATGGGCAGGTTGAGCGAGCTAACGGTGCAGTCCTCCAAGGCCTCAAGGCCAGGATCTTCGACCGCCTCAAACCATACGCTGCTCGATGGGTGAAGGAGCTACCGTCGGTACTCTGGGGACTCAGAACCACTCCCGGTAAGCGACTGGCCAAACCCCTTTTTCTGGTCTATGGCGCAGAGGCGGTTCTCTGGCCGAGTGGGATTCGAATCCCGAGGGTTCGGAATTACCACGAAGCCGAGTCCGAGGGAAGACGAATGGTGGAGCTTGATCAACTCGAGGAGGCTCGGAACGTTGCAGCCCTCCAGTCGGCCAAGTACCTCCAGGGACTTCGGCGCTACCACTCTCATAGCGTCGAAGTAGAACCTTTTCAAGGAGATCTGGTCCTGAGGAGGAACTGTAAAAGCGAGCACAAGCTCTCTCCAATTTGGGAAGGTCCGTACATTGTGCGAGAAGACAATCCGGCCAGTGCTTATCGACTCGCAGAGAAGACGGCGAGGTTCTGGCGAATACTTGGAACGCCGAACAACTCCGTCGCTTCTACGCATGAGTTATGTATCCTACTCTTACACATTAAATAAAATGGTGGTCCGTCTTATTTTCTGAAGTTCTGCGCAATGCTAGCCCCGAGTGGTCATTACCTGACTGGTGTGGTGCCTAACCCTGGTCGTGCCAATATAGAGTGCACGGAAGTAACCAGCCGCGATGAGCACAAAGCCTCGGCGGTTTACACCGGTAGCGCTGTGAACGGGTACAAAGCACTAACCACTCGGGAACTGCAATTCGCGACACGAGAATCTAACCGAGATTAAACGATCGCGAATTTCTAACCGTCAAAAGCTCGAGCCCCGGCGCCTCGGCCAAACCGAGCAACCGACTAGAATAAGTTGATCAGGCGGAACCACTAAACTCGGATTAAACATGATGGCACGGACTGGATAAAATTTCGCATTGCATTCCGTAATGTTAATAATTTACATTACTGACTTTTTTTTCTTTCTTTTTCCCGCGCTAAAAAAAAAAAATTGCTGCTGGTGCCTTCTTGCTCTTAGTCTTTAGTCTTGTGTTCTTTGGGAGGACCGGAGGCGAGATCGTTGAGGTTAGACGCGACCCACGCGACCCAAAGCCGCCAGAATCTCGTCCTCAACCACCCACAAGGGGGGTATAAGCCGGACGAGGGTCCTGACGGCAAGGTCGTCGCGGCGATCGCGACCAACCATCTCGAGGATGATCTCCGCCACCTCGTGGAGCCCCGGTGCGGCCTCCAGCAAGGTGGCCACGGCGGCGGCGTCCCTCGCGTCCCCCTCCTCTCCTTCCGCCTCCAGGATGGCAAAATCATGCTCCTCCCATGCTTCGGCCTCCTCCCAGTTGTGCAACATCCTAAAGAACCGCTGGCGAAAGAACGCCGCGTATGGGCCGATTTAACTTCCTCATGTTAGACATGAAGGAATGCTGGAAGAGAAGAAGAGGGACGAGGCAAAAGGGAAATGGGCGATCGCTCATCAGCGGTGACGCCCTATTTATAAGCCACCCCAGCCCCGGAAATCGAAGCGTCTCCAAAGGCAATCAAATGCGCCACCTCGCAATCAACGAAGCGCGGAAAACAAAGCGGCAGTGCGAATACCGAAGAAGACCAGCACCTTGAACAAAATCAAGGAAAATTTCACCAGACACGTGTCGTAAGCAGTTCAAGCTCGATCGGCTTCCTCGCTTAATTATACCAAATTAAGCGCAAAAGCCCGGGGGCTGGAGAGCTAGCAAGCGATGCAAGCCTAGGGACTAAACCACTCAGCCAGGTGGCCACAACGTAAGTCCCGACGCTCGAGAGCTGCACGCCAGCCTCTCGGAAAAGCGTGTCTGGGGCAAGAAAGCCATGGGCCAAGGCCCTGGCGTTTGGAAGCCATACCAGTCGGTTGAAACTCACCCGGAAAGGCGCAACAGGATCCAAGAGGCTGCGGGCCTATATTCAGGTCTGAAGACCACTCAGCGGAAGACAATACAGGCAAATCATATTGAAGTAAGAAGACACAATATTTCAAACAAGGAGGGCGAGCACTCGGCATCAAGGCCCACATCGAAGTCAGAATTCTAGATTCTCCAACAAGGCCTGCGATGCACCGGACACCTCTTCGAGGAGCGCGTTGGCCTTGTCTTCATCACAGGCAAAACCTTCTTTCACAGCTTCGAGGTCAACTCTCGGATAATGAGACTTGACCACCGCCAATGCCTGGTTCGCACTCATTGCTGCGGACTCTTTGGCGTAAGCTCTGATCCTGTTGGCTCCTCCCGAGAGAAGTGGAACAGCATCGTCCCCCTGGCCCGGCGTGACTCCTTCAATGCGCAGAAGGTGCAGGACTGGCTCGCAGGCGACGCGCAGTTCAGTCCGGCCCTGTTCGGCGGTGGCCATCTTCTCCTTGCACTCTACAACAAAGTCAAATGGCCATCAGGGGCACACCCGACTCCAAGTGTGGTCAACCCAAGTCAAAGAAATTTACCCTCTAGCTCATTGCACCCTTTCCAAGCTGACTCGAGCTTTGAGGCCAGAGTTCTCTGAAGCCTCCAGTCGGGCCCTCAGCTCAGCAACAGTCGAGTCACGCTCTGAAACACAAGTGTCATCATCCTCTCCAATCATCCGAACCGAATCCAGGAGAATCTCACCTTCAAGCATATGCTCAAGCTTCATCTTCTCCTCCGGATCGTCATACACTCACCACTGAAGCTCGTGGACCTCTTTCCACTGTCGCTGATCTCGCCGAGCTTGTCCTGCATCGCTTCGCTCCTTGAGCTTCGGGAGCACCTTTCGGAAAAAACGCGATCTTTGCTCCGCGCTCCCCATGTCCTAGGTAACAGGCGTAATCTCGAGGAGAAGTCAGCAAGCAACAGATTAAAGACAGGAAGCTCACCCTGACGAGCGTGCTACACCTGACGGTGAGCTCATAAAGCTCCGTCCGAGCCGCTCTTTCCATCTCGTCGTCCTCTTCCATCCCTTTCCAGTCGGAACCTCCTTCCCACCATCCGGTCCGGTTCGAGGCTTGGCAGAGGACCAAGCGGCGGTGGCTCTCGAGGCACTTCCTCCACTCTGGGAGACGGTGCCGGGTCGATCTCGTCGACGGACGGACCATCGGATGGTTCGACCGTTGGCCCGCCGGCGCCCGGTGGCGACGCCCCGGCAGTCGGCGGCAACGGCGACCTAGCCTCCGCCTGGGGCTCCTTTTCAGGAGACCCCTCCGCCGGGACGTCCGTAGTAGGAGTCCTGAATCAGCAAAAAGAGAAACACCTCAGCACAGGAAGTGATAAAAAGACAAGGGTCGCCCAAAAGAATACCTTTTGGACTTCTTGAACTTCATCCCAGGCCTCATCCGAGACCCAGCACCACTCGGAGAGAAGTTAGCTCCCGCAGCCGGGGCTGCCCCTGGGACAGAAGGCTGTGGCCCCGCGCTTTGCGATCCGGGTGCACCGGAGGTCGAAGGCCCGGCTGACGAAAGACCGGCGACCTCCTCCGCCGACTCCCGGCGCAGCTCGTCGACCGATGTGTCAGCCACTCGCTTCGCCTGAGCGTGTTTCAGCCGAGAGAGGCCGACAACCGGAGCGTCAGAAAGGAAGGACGCGCGTTCCTGAAAAAAGGAACGATCGCACCCTGTTTGAATCACACATCAGTCAAAGAAATCATGGAACAGCCTTTCGAGAGAATAGTGCACTCACAGGAGGGGGAGGCCTTGCCGTCGAAAATTTATGAGGGCAGCCCCTGTTGGTGATTATTGTGCCAGGCACGAAGAGATCAACTACCCGTGCTGCCAGCGCCTCCATCGACAGGGCCACGTCCGTCTCCCGCGTGGGGTCCAGAGGCCCGTTGTATTGGAACCCCAAATGGACTCTCTCCTTCAAGGGCTGCACTCGGCGCTTCACAAAACTGATCGCGATCCCGGGACCCGTCAGCCCTCGGTTCTTTAGATCGTCAATCAATGCCAGAAGCTCGGGGATTTGCGCCAAACCTCCTCCGTCCGGGGCGTCGCTCCAGCATCGGGAAGCTTTAGGAGCACGGCCGGCAAAGGGGGCGAGGAAAGGATCAACATTGGCACAATAGAACCACTCCCGCCTCCAACCTTTGAGGGAGGTCTTGAGAGGAACGACAAAATCTTTGCTTCTTCAAGCCCTCCCGCAGTGGAGCCGGCGCCCCAACGACGTTAGGAGCGGCCGGTCGGATGAGGCTTCAGCAAGAAGAAGGAGCGGAACAAATCCAAATGAGGACGTATCCCAAGATACGCCTCGCAGAGCTGGACGAAGATGGCAATGTGAAGAATCGAGTTGGGGTTCAAATTGATCAACTCGATTTCGTAGAAGTGGAGGAGCCCCCGGAAGAAGGCGCTCCCAGAAATGCCAAGTCCCCGCCAGAAGAAGGACTCAAACACCACAATCTCATTCTCTAGAGGTGTGGGGTAAGGGTCACCTGCGGCGGGACGGGCGGAGATCAACTCCAGCGGAGGGAGGACGCCGGCGGCGACCATCCCCTCCAAGCGGGACGTCGTCGTGATGGAAGTCTCCCACCCTGCCGTCGCAGGGTCGGCGCTACCCTCCGATGACGAGGAAGAAGACATTGCGAAGAAGAAGACCTGGTGGGAAGAACCGCCGCAAGCCAAGGGCGCTGAAAGACCGAGATGGCGATCAGAGGGGGGGGTGAATGATCCCAAATAAAAATATCCCCTACTTCAACGTACTCCAAACAATCCCACAAAGAAAACCGATGCTCCTCAAAATCCCGAAACCCGCAAAAATCGGAACGACTTGACAACTATGTGTATCCCTAGCTTACATGGATGGAACCCATGAATCATGTGAGGGATGTTTAAATCACAAATCCTGGTTGTCAAGTGTCCAAAGCAAAGGAGAATCAATTCAACTACTTCTTTTCTAAAAGAGATCAAGCCAAATCACAAAAGCCTCTTTTAGAAAAGCAAAAGCAGAAATTTCAGGAATTGTCCTCAATTGGAGCAGGTGGATGGTGGACTTCTGTTGCTCCAAAATTTTTGGGAATTTTTTACCCTGTGAGCATATGAGTCGTGAAGCATTCCACCAAAAATCACCTCCAAAAGCCTTGCATAAAAATCATGAAAAATCTCACACTACAGACTGTCAGGAACTTTGATCAGGAAATTTGGGGCTCGGTTTTCACCTCATAGCTCCCAAATGGTGCAAGCAATGGACTCCAAAATTTTTCCACAGATGGATATATGAGCCACGCACAATCTCTAACAAGAATCAATCAAAAAGGATTTTTCTAGATTTTTCTAAAAATCAAAGACTGACTGCTGCGCGAAGAAGAAGTTCTGGACAGATTTGCGATCTTGATAGAAACTTGATAAAATAAATTCTTGCGGCATACAAACTTTAGCAAATGAACTCGATCTTGAGCGAAGATCCAAATAGAGTATAGAAGGAGGTGAATGCGAATCGCTCAAGTCAAGAACAAAATCCAGCAATCATAAATGTAAGAGCGGGAATGTAAATGCTGAATTTAATACATGAAAGTAAATGCCGAAAGTAAAGACATAATGTAAATTGCAAGAATTAAATTGCGAGAGAATAAATTTGGATCTTGAAACTTCTATTTCATTCAGAGATGTGTGATTACAAAGCCTCACTTCATGTGGGCAAAGCTCAAAGGAGCAACACAACAACTCAAAGAATGAATGGGCATGGAGGCCTTCCTCCACCCCTCTATTTATACTACTCTTGGGCCACCTACCACCCTTGGATGAGTCCCAAACCCTAGGGCACTCCACCAAGGGCTAGGATTAACCCACTCATGCCTTGCCCACACTTGGGCCTTACATGGGCCAACATGGCCTTTCATGCACACGCACGCTTCTCAAAGCGACTAGACTTAACCACTACACTATCTTCTTGAACCGCGATCCAACGGCTCCCCTTGATCCGTGCAGCGTCAAGCTAGCTCCATTGCCTTTTCCTTGTCTTCTTGACTTGCACGAACTCCGTCTCCGATCATCTTCTGGCGACCTTCGACCGTCTGGACCTCCGACGCACCTCGCCTAGTCCCGGTCATCCTCCGCCTCACCATGACCTAGCACCGTCGTCCTGCAATCATCAAAGACAAGGAAAACCATTTTGCACATTCCAAAATATAATCTTACCTTTTTCTTCCTGCATGTTAGTCCGTATTATCATAAATTTAAACATGCAATACCGAGTCAAATCAAACTCAAGCCTGAGCACACCTTGCTCAAATAAAGTCAAATACTCATTACAAAAATGGATGGACCTCCACATGGTCCTTCAATCTCCCCCTTGATGAGTATATTGACTAACCACACAAAAGGCATAAATTTGAGTTTGAAAGCAAAGGAAGAAAAGTGTAACACCCCAAAATTTTGCTTTTCTTAAATTCATGTGTGGTTTGGCACTTTGGTGAATTTTTGGAATTTTCTGGAATTTATTTGGATTTATTTGGAATTTATTTGAATTTATTCCATTTTGAAATAATTGAAGAAATTAACTTTGCAAATAAAATTTTGTTGGAAATATTTTATTTGAGTCCAAAATGATCCAAAGTATTTTCCAGAATTTTTCTGGAATTTTTCTGAGTCATTTGCTATTTTTAATGAATTAAATGAATTCCTGGGAATTATTTTAATTATTAAATCGCTGGAAATTCAACTCGGGTCAAGTACTGTTCATCCGACCGAAGTCGAACCCGAAGTCGGACTCGAGTCCGACCCGAGCCACGTGACTCGATCAAACCAGCTCAAAACCCTAATCAATCCCAACCGTTGGATCAAGATCCAACGGCTGAGATCCGCCCGTACCGGTTCGAGCCGTATCCGGCCCGGATCCGATCGCGCCCGTGCGATCGTGGCCGTTGATCGTGCCACGTGGACGGCTGTGCGTCGTCGTCTCCGCCGAGACCGAGCCGGACTCCGCCGCCGCGTCCGCCGCCGTGGGAAACTAGGTTTCCGTGTCCCGCGCGAACGCCGAGGCTATTTAAAGCGTGAGACGTCCCCCGAGGTTGCCCTCATCCTTGTGCACCCGTTTCCCCGAGCCATCTCGCCTGAGCCGCCGCCAGTTGCCCGTGCGAGCTCGCCGTAGTTGGAGGAAGTGACCGCCGCGGTCTTTGCTCGATTCCGCCGCCGTCCGTCGTCTTCCGCCGAGAAGGAGCCCAGATCCGGAACCACCGTGACGAGACGCACCCGAAGGAAGGATTCATCTCGCCGGAGCAACCCCGAAACGCCGTCGGGCTCGTCATCGTTCTCGTCTCCGGTGCCCAAGCCTCGCCGCACCATCGCCGGACTTCGCGAGCTCGGTGAACCGTCGGATCTAGATCGGACGGTTGAGGTGAGTTCACGTGTCCCCAACCCGATTGGATCTGGACCGTTGGATCAAGATCCAACGGTTCACAATTGCCACGTGCCGGAGTAGTGTTATTATAGGATTAGATCTGGACCGTCCGATCTAAATCGAACGGCCCACGATCAACGAGTAGTTTCAACGTGTTAACCCTGGATCTAATCGCGCCGTTGATTTTCAAACCAACGGCCGTGATTGCGCCACGTGTCGGGAAGTTGGACCGACGCGGTCGTCGCTGGCCCACGCACGCTGGCAGTGCAGACGCCGACACGCGGCCCGCGTGTCGAGGGCTCAAGATGTCGCCGGCCGTCCCAGCCGAGCGCCGACGTCACCCATGACGCTACCCGTGGGTCCCACATGTCGCCACCGTGGCCGAGTCCCCGGCCGACGCCGATGACGTCACCCGAGTGGGCCCACATGTCAGTCTCACGTGGAGTCGTGGACCGAGTCCACGGTGGACCCGAGCCGAGCGTGGACCACGTCCATGGACCGGCTGACGTCAGCCGACCAATCAGAGGCTGCCACGTGTCCATGCTGACGCAATAATTAATTTCCGAAAAAAGAAAATGATTTATTAATTCGAATAATGATTTCAAATTTAGATTCAAACTTCGAACGCTTATAACTTTTGCGTTTCAACTCCGATTTGAGTGATTCAAATTTCTAAATTTGTATAAAATTGAGATCTACCTAAATATGAATTTTATTTAATTTTTGGACTAAAGTTTTTCTCTGTAATATTATTTAATTGGTTATTTAAACTTTAATAAATCACAACTTTTGCGTCTTAACTCCAAATTTGACGATTCCAGTTTCTAAAAATCCAGAAAATTATGTTCTCTCTGTTTATGGATTTTATTTGGAGTTTTGGGATGTTTTTGCCTATTGTTTATTTGGGTATTTGCTATTTGCACGCTTTACGAGTAGACGTTGAAGTGCCGGAGGGATTCGAAGGAGAAGTGTTGACTCAGGATCCAACTCAAGACCAAGAACAAGTACTTTTTGAAGGCAAGTTGTGCTTTGACCATGTTGATCCTATTTCGAAATCTATTTTGATTTAAACTATTGCATGCTAGTTCAATTAGAAAGATACTTTGTTTAAACATGGGGGTTAGATAAATACCAATTTGCTGTATGACACCTTGATTATCTAAGTATGTGCCATGATCCCTTGTCACCCTAGTTGTGGATTACTAGTTGGACATTATTAAATTGCCAACATGGGTTTAGATCGTTGTAGTATACTGCTTAGACACACTACGTGCTCATAACATGATTTTGGACAATCAAATGTTAATATTGACTTAATGATATATTGAACCTGTTTTGGAAGAGTATCATGTGATGTTGATGGCACGTGGTGCATGGTAATCAAGCGGGGTTTGATAAACAGATTTCGATCGGGGCATGTGGCAAGAGTAATCAGTGGGCCGATTGTGGCATTGGGGATGTCGATTTGGTTTTTCGGGTAGTCTTGCCCTGGTCACTCTAAGGACTTAACCTTGCAAGCCTTTGAACTGGGTCATACTTGCAACCACATGGCTGGAATGGGACGGCCCTAGTTGACTAAGTCGCTAAGGACTCACCTGTGGAGCCTCGTGGTGTCGATTACACCGTTTGTGTGATTGTGCAGGGGGCGTATCGTGGTCGTGGCCAGATACCCATCTAACGGTGTGTTGGTCCCATACTTCGCCTTGGCTAAGGGAAGGGATGGTGTAGAGCACGAACCGAGAGGACCACCTGTGTTGTTTGAGGCTTAGAAAGGCTTTATTCACGGAACTTCGCCTTTGTGGTGTTTGACTGTATCTTGTGGGTAAAGTGCATAACCTCTGCAGAGTTTAGAATCTATTTAAATAGCCGAGTCCACGGTACTGGACAATGCTCGGGAATTACAGTCAAGGGTTAGATTTTCTCAAAAATAATGTTGGTTTGAAAAGTTGGGTTGGTTTAATAATGAAGATGATGGAAATGTGGTTTAGGATGGGGAAAAATGTTTGTTAAACTTCTTGAAAAGTTATTTATGCTTTACTTATTTCTACTGCTTTCGAATCTACTTACATTACTTTTCAAATGCTGTTTACCGCAAATATACCTTGAGCTATTCCTTTGTACCAAGCCATGCATATAGTATATTAGCTTGCATTCTGTGCATGACTTGCTGAGTACCAAGTACTCACCCTTGCCTCAACACAACATCAGTTGAAGAGGAGACCACGCCAGCTTTGGAGGAGGAGTTCCAAGAGGATCCGTCTACTTAGGGATGCGAGCCCAGTCAGTTGCCTGTGGTATACTGGATGGCGCCACGAAGTTATTTGATTTTCCGCTGCTATTATTTTTCTCTGAATAAGTTTCGCCTTGCAAGGCATATATTTGTAACTTGGCCATAAGGTCGAGTAACCTGTTTGGTTATTTAAATAAAGTACTTTGATAATATCGATTGGTATGATTGTGATATTTACCGATGTTAAGACTGTGTGCACTAGCGCGTTCCTGGACTAGTGCTGAATACACAGAGGGTCCGGATTTGCAAATTCGGGGTCCCGACAAAAAGCAATTTGATTGCAAAAAAAAAAATCATATTTGGTCCAATTAAAAGAGAAAGAAAGCTCATGACCAAATAGATGAGAAGATTTTTAGAGCGCAACACTTGAAAGGATAATTTTTCAATAACAGCTCCAAAAACCAAGAAATCTCTCAAAAAGCTCAATATTACTCATGATCCAAAAGCAAGGTCAAAGGTTCATCATGATCATGAGAAAGAATTTTTTTAATTCTCTAAGATGCCTTTTCTACGTTTTCTCCCCCTTTTGGCAATATAGGCATCAAGAGAACAATTTTTTTTTCATGAAATGCAACCTAGAAGAGCTTTGAGGATTATGCAAGTGACCACTTAGACAAAGTAAGACACCATGCTACTCAAGTTCAGATTATGTCATCCTAAGTCATATCCAATGGCATATTTCAATTTTTACTAACTAGCTCAAAAGAAGTTGTAATACTTTGGTATGATTTCAACAATAGCAACACTTAGCATAACTTCAATACTAGAAGCAAAGCCAACCAAACGAAAGCAAATGGATATACTAGATTTCAACCTAGTCAACACTTTGGGAAACTACAAGTCCATAAGAGAAGCCTCATGCTCAATCATCTCTTTAAATGCAAATTTTTAGATTAAAGCTCATAAAGCGGTATGAGAGAGTTAGGCTTAGTGAAGCACATCCTCGACTAGGAGCCATCGACAAGGTCCTCCTAAGCTTCACTCTCCTCCACAAACCATTCAGGGTTTAGAGAGTTTATCCTAGAGAAACACAACCTCGACTAGGAACCATCGACATAGGTCTCCTAGGCATCACTCTCTTCCTCTAGTTCTTTTTGCATTTTTCTGTATTGACTCAAGCCATTAGCAACCATCTCAAGCATGAAGCTTAAAAGAGTGGTTTTGGTCATACACACTTCATTCCAAGTTCATCCCAAGTGCAATGGGAAGCAGTCTCGTGAATGAAGAGTGTTGAGTTCAATTTTAGCACAAAAGAGTCAATTTATATTTTCAGCACTTTAGATTTATGAGCATTGTTGAGGATTCTAGAATGAAACAATGTAGCTAACCCAAGTTGCTTTAGGGACTCTAGTAGAAACCCACTATTTCAATAAGCATGGCATAAGCATCTAGTGAAGAAGTATAGCAAGTAAAAGCCAAGTTTCATCAAGTTTTCAGGAAAGCTCAATTTTAAAATGTTGGCTAGTTTCACATGATACACCAAATTGGATATGACCTAGATTAGCAAATATCTTCAGAAAAGTAGCTAGGTGCAACATATCTTAATTTTATCAATTGCATAATAGACAAAGCTCGTAAATGAAAAGCAAGTCTATATGCAATGCAAAAGAATCAATTCCAAGCTCCTCAACAAGTGAGTCGATTAAGCACAAAATCTGATTGAAGTTGAGTTATTAGCAATTTTAGATTCAAAAGGATGAAATGAACTCAACTGAAACCAGAAAGACAGAAATGATGAGAAGGAATCAAGAAACTGACACAAGGGTAGTCTAGGAGCATAGATAACATGAAGAGAAACACTAACACTCAGACTCGCTCTCACCTTCCTCATATGACTTATATAGGAAAGCTACATCTCCAACTCCAACCCAGGAGCAAACACAGACCCTGTCTACCCAGGGGGCCCAACACCTGCTAGACCTAAAAGGCGTGAGTGAGCTCAACCGAGGATAAGAGAGGAATAGCACCCTAAAGCATAAGGTGAGAGGTCCATGCCGAAGCATGCCAGAAGTCTAGGTGAAGTGGGCTCAACCAAATGAAAACCGTCCCAAAGATACCCAGAAAGAGAAAGAAAGGCTGAATATACATATGAACATATAATACAAGCCAGCTCCCCCTCAAGATATGCCATATGGGCTCATAATCCCAAGCTCTCCTCTCAGGGAAACAAACCTGGAGCTATCCAAAGGCTTGGTGAAAATGTCAGCCAACTGGTGGTCACTCTCCACAAACTGGAGCACTATGTCACCCTTCTCCACATGGTCTCTAAGGAAGTGATAGCGAATGTCAATGTGCTTGGTCCGAGAGTGTTGCACTGGGTTCTTAGCAATGTGAATGGCAGACGTGTTATCACAGAAAAGTGGAACACAATCTGCTACTAACCCAAAGTCCCGCAAGGTCGATCTCATCCAGAGAACCTGGCTACAGCAACTGGCTGCAGCAACATACTCGGCCTCAGCGGTGGACTGTGCAACACCGGACTGCTTCCTAGACGACCAAGAGACAAGAGAAGTGCCAATGAATTGGCAAGTGCCAGAAGTACTCTTCCTATCTATCCTACAGCCGGCGAAGTCTGCATCGGAGAAGGCTCTCAGAGATAGACAGGAGGAAGAAGAGTACCAGATACCATAGTCAATGGTAGCTCGAAGGTACCTGAAGATGCGCTTCACCGCCTGACGGTGAGAGACGCGAGAGAAGCCTCGAAACCGAGCACAAAGACATACAGAGAAATGTATGTCAGTCTCGAGGCGTTGAGATACAAAAGGGAGCCGATCATGCTCAAACTCCTTCGATCAACCGGCTCACCATCCTCGTCAGGCTCGAGGACAGCAGTGGTGGCCATAGGAGTCATAACCGGCTTTCCATCAGACATGTCAAAGCGCTTCAGGAGGTCTCGAGTGTACTTGCCTTGATGCAAGAATGTACCCTCCCGAGTCTGCTTAATCTGGAAGCCAAGGAAGTAGCTCAACTCGCCCATCATGCTCATCTCGAACTCGATTACTCATCACATCGAGAACCGAGTAACGAGCGAATGCGAGGAACCACCGAAAATGATGTCGCCGACATAGATTTGGACTAGGAGAAAATCCGAATCGTAATGTCCGACAATGAGTCTTGTCCACTTGACCCATATGAAAACCATGACTCAAGAGGTAGGACTTAAGCCTCTCATACCAAGCTCGTGGAGCTTGCTTAAGTCCATACAAAGCTTTGGAAAGCTTGAAGACATGGTTTGGGTACTTGGGGTTCTCAAATCCTGGAGGTTGTCTGACATACACCTCTTCCTCAATGAAGCCATTGAGGAATGCACTCTTGACATCCATTTGAAAAAGCTTGAAGCCCTTGGATGCCGCGAATGCGAGCAGGATCCGGATGGCCTCGAGTCCGCTCTGAGGGCAAAAGTCTCCTCGAAGTCGAGACCCTCGACCTGAGAGAAACCCTGAGCGACTAACCTAGCCTTGTTTCGAACTATAACCCCATCCTCACTCTGCTTGTTTTTGAACACCCATTTGGTCCCAATGATATTGTGACCAGAAGGGGGCTCGACAAGCTTCCAAACTTTGTTCCTCTCGAAGTTTTCAAGTTCCTCATGCATAGCATTAATCCAAGATTCATCAGATAATGCATGAGAAACATCCTTCGGCTCAAAAGAGGCAACAAAGGCAGAGTGAAGGCAGAAAGTGGACAGACCTGACTTAGAGCGAGTGACTCGCTCAAACAGATCTCCAATGATCCAGTCGTGGATGAGCCTTTGAATGTGGCGGGAGGTCCAAGCGAAGTGACCTCTACTCCTCGCGTGGGAGAAGTAGGAACAGAGCCACTAGCTGAAGAATCTGAGGGTAAGGGCTGATCTCCCGAGGTGCAGATATGGAAATGGGAGGCACCTCGGGAGCAGGAATGGTGATTTGGATCAGGCAAGGCGCCTTCATCTCCGTCATCAACTTCCTCGAGAAGATAGATTGGGAAAGAGGAGAAGAGCCTGAAATGTCTGGTCTAGCACCGGGGCTAGCCTCATCAAAAGTCACCTCGCAGGTCTCTATGATCCTACCCAAATCTACAGCCCAAATCCTATAGCTACGGGCAGAAGTCGAGTAACCCATAAAGATCCCATCAGAACGTGACTCGAACTTATCTAGGTTCCCAGACTTCAAGAAGAAGCACTTGCAACCAAAAACACGAAAATGAGATACACTAGGCTTTCGCCCATATCTCAACTCATAAGAAGTGCAATGCAAGTGTGCCCTAAGAAAAACTCTGTTGGCAACATGGCATGTCAGTAGCTACACCTCACCCAAAACTTCCTAGGAGTATTGTACTCATCTAGCATTGTCCTGGCCATCTCAACCGAGGTCCTGTTTCTTCCTTTCCACTACGCCATTTCTTTGAGGGACGTATGGAGAGGAGAAGCGATGCTCTAAGCCTAACTCCTCACGAGCCGCCAAAGTAGGAGTTCTTGAACTCCGTGCCATTATCACTATGGATCGCTCGTAAGGCACCTGGGAGCTCAACGGACAACCTACGGACCAAACCCCTGAAGTGTGAAAAACACTCATCCTTCGAGGCCATGAAAAACACCCAAGAGTACCTCGAAAAATCATCGACAATGACAAGAATATACCACTTCCCACCGCCTGATCGCACTCGAGCCGACCAACAGTGTCCATGTGTAGCAGCTGTCCTGGTGCATCAGTCATCACTCGGGTGATTGGAGGATGGGAGGCAGCAACCATCTTGCCATGTCGGCAAGGAGAACAAACAACATCTTTGACCATCTTGAGTTTAGGCAGGCCACGAATGAGATCATGGCCGCTAACTCGAGTCAAATGATCAAAGCCAATGTGACCAAGTCTCCTATGCCAAAAGGAGAGATCACGGGACTCAGAAGCAATAAGGCAATGGAGAGAGTCTCTAGAGGAAGAAGAAAAATCAGCACGAAAGACTCTCCCAAAACGAAATCCATAAACAAACTCCCCAGAAGAATCGAGGATCCTACAAGAGCTCCTCTTAAAATTTACCTCAAAATCGTCATCAAGAAGCTGAGAGACTGAAAGCAAGTTGAAATGCAGCTTACTGACTAAGGCAACATCCTTAAGAATGAAATGATCGTTAATGCAGACGGTACCTTTAGCAATGACTCTACCCGACGCAGCATCCCCAAAGGTGATCACTTCATCACCGGGATCTCGGTCCAGGGAAGAAAACCAACGGGAGTCTCCGGTCATGTGGCGAGAACAGCCGGAGTCTACGATCCAAACCTCTCCCTTCCCTGTCCTACGGACCTGAATCAAAGAGAGCGAAAAGCAGATGTCTCAGTACCAGGATAGATCAATGCAGATCTAGGAACCCAATACTGAGTCAACTGTGCAGTAGACGAAACAGTCAACGGAGTAGAAGAATGCAATCTGGCACCTCTCCGTGACTTGACTCTCACAAACTCAGACTCCGCTCCAGTCGGACGTCTGGGAGCAGCTGCCGGGTTGGTCCGCCGAGGTGCAAAGGCCAGACCATCCCAGTGCTGCTGCCCAGACCTCCCGCTGGGGAAAGCAAACTCACGCCGCTGATATCTACCTCAATGGGAAAAACGAGGAATATCAAGAGGACGGCGGAAAGACTGACTCGGGACAGCTCTGGGGCGAAAACCAGAAGTAGAAGCCTGAAAACCAAGCCCCATGCGCTGTCCAAAAACAGGAGACTCTCTAGCTTGTCTATCCTGTCTAGAAGCCGTGTGTGCCTTAGGTGCACTCAGAGTCTGGGGATGACCCTGAATACCCCTAAGAGCATGGACACGCTCACGCCGAGAAATCTTGGCGCGTCTGAAGCAGAAATCAGCTATATGTCCATCCTTCTGACAGAAGGTGCATGTATACTTCGCCTTGGGGGGTGAAGTAGCATGAGAAGCACCCTTCTCGTCAGACGTCCCGTGGACAATCCTTGCTGATCTAAACACAGTGGTGCTCACCTGTGGAGCCACCACTATCTCTCCGCTCTTGGAGGCACGCACAACAAAGGCGGATGCGCCTGTATGCTCCAAGGCATCAAACCCTAGACCTTGATTGAATCTCGCTAATCTTGGACTGATCTAGGATAAGATTGAGCTTCTTCTTACCTCCAACAAACTTCTCGAGAGTGCTCATAAGGTAACCGACACTCTCGAAAAAGTGAGGCACAAGAAGAGCAAGGGGAAGGAGTAGCAGGGGAAGAACCAGATGGAGAAGAGCGAACTAAACGATCAAATCTTTCCCTATAAAGAGCAGCCTCAATCTTGAGAGACTCGCAAGAAACACATGGAGAGTCTCTAATCCTACCCACCTGGGCTTTGAGCTTCTTCCTAAGCTCTACATGAATTTGATTCATGTCCTCTGCTACCCCAACACACAGCATGCAACCATTTTGTGACTTAGCTAGTAGATCCTTAGCATATTTTGAGTTTTCAAGCACCAAGTCATCATAAGCATTTTTAGTTGCTTACAGCCCTCACATGAGCTGACTGGGTCCTTAGAAGCATATGATTCAAGTTCATCATTCCTAGCAGAAAGCTTCCTAAGGTGTGAGCTCATGGCATCAATTTCAGTAAGCAATTTAGGGCAATTTTCACAAGATGCAGTTGTGTGAGCATGAAGAAAGCTAGCATCAGCAGGAATAGGATCAACAGAACATGTGCTAGCATCCTTCGACCTAAAAGCCTCAAGATCAGAAACCACACTATCATGTAGGGTCCTTAGGTTCTCCAACTCCACAAGCAAAGCATCACACAAAGTACAGCTATCAGAGTCTCGGGAGGAACAAGATCTAAGTGAAGCTAACTCCCGAGATAAGGTACCTACTTCCTTCTCTAGATCCAAACACCTAGCTCTAGACTTGGAATGAAACTTTCCTAGTTTGATAAAAGCATCATGGAGCTGGTCATAAGAAGGTACCTCCTCCGTGTCGCTGTACAGCTCGGTGTCGGGTACTTCCATGGCATTGGAGGCCATGAAGCACATGCCGGAGAAGTCATCGCCGCCCTTCGCCTTCTCTTGCGGTTCATCCTCGTCCTCGTCGCTCCATGTCTCCGTGTCGGAGAGGTCAAGGTCGTCGAGCGCGGCGAGGACGCGGTGAAAGAGCTTCTTGCCCTTGGCGAACTTGCGGTGTTTCTTCTCTTGCGCCGGCTCGCGAGCTGGAGGCTTCTTGTTGCGGTTCTTGTTGATGTAGTCGTTCTTGCCCGCACCGCCTTGTTCATTATTGCCCTTCTCCAGCTTGGGGCAGTTTGCCCGAATGTGGTTGGGGCCACCACACTCAAAGCAAGTGAACTTGCCACTCCTCTTCCTATCTCTCACCCTCTTGTAAATGTTCGAAAATTTTCGAGCGACAAGAGCGAGCCTGCCTTCCGAAATTGTTCCAGAATGTCATCGCTTACGTCACAAAGAGCGGGGAGAGAAAAACCAGAAGAGAAGTCAAGAGGGGGTCCAGAAGAGGAAGACCCAATGGGATCGGTAACCAATGCCATCGTTTGGGACTTCGTCCTGCGAGCGACGATGTCGAGCTCATGAGTCTTGAGGCGGGAATACAACCCGTCAAGAGTCAAGGTCGACAAGTCCGTATGGTCCGTGATGGTGGTTACCTTCATTTCCCAAATCCTTAGATCGAGTGCTCGAAGAAAGTGCCTCGCATTCTCCGAATCAGTGTATGAACAACCTACTGACCGAAGATTGCTGAGAATCTTTGCAAAACGAGCAAAGCACTCATCAAGGCTCTCACCAGCGTGCTGCTCAAACTTGTTGTAGTCACGCTTAAATTGATCCTGTCTCACGGACTTGATCTGAGTGGTGCCCTCATGGTAAGCATTGAGGGTCACCCAGATCTCATGAGCCGATCGTAGGTGAGAGACGCGATCATACTCACTGCGGCTAAGTCCCTGTATGAGGAGGTTCTTGGCCTTAGCGTTTGCCTCAACGTCAGCCATGTTTGCGGCGTTGACGTTCTCATCGGCCGGAACCTCATACGGGTGCTTCACCTTCTGCCATAAAGAAAAGCCCTGGGCAGTGATGTATGTCTCCATCCGAACCTTCCAGAACGGATAATCAACTCCAGCAAAAATTGGAGGCTTAGTTGAGTACTTGTCCGTCGCCATGGCTCTTGAGACCGGTCAAGATCTATGAAAGAGCAAAACCGGCTCTGATACCAATTGAAAGACCGAGATGGCGATCAGAGGGGGGGTGAATGATCCCAAATAAAAATATCCCCTACTTCAACGTACTCCAAACAATCCCACAAAGAAAACCGATGCTCCTCAAAATCCCGAAACCCGCAAAAATCGGAACGACTTGACAACTATGTGTATCCCTAGCTTACATGGATGGAACCCATGAATCATGTGAGGGATGTTTAAATCACAAATCCTGGTTGTCAAGTGTCCAAAGCAAAGGAGAATCAATTCAACTACTTCTTTTCTAAAAGAGATCAAGCCAAATCACAAAAGCCTCTTTTAGAAAAGCAAAAGCAGAAATTTCAGGAATTGTCCTCAATTGGAGCAGGTGGATGGTGGACTTCTGTTACTCCAAAATTTTTGGGAATTTTTTACCCTGTGAGCATGTGAGTCGTGAAGCATTCCACCAAAAATCACCTCCAAAAGCCTTGCATAAAAATCATGAAAAATCTCACACTACAGACTGTCAGGAACTTTGATCAGGAAATTTGGGGCTCGGTTTTCACCTCATAGCTCCCAAATGGTGCAAGCAATGGACTCCAAAATTTTTCCACAGATGGATATATGAGCCACGCACAATCTCTAACAAGAATCAATCAAAAAGGATTTTTCTAGATTTTTCTAAAAATCAAAGACTGACTGCTGCGCGAAGAAGAAGTTCTGGACAGATTTGCGATCTTGATAGAAACTTGATAAAATAAATTCTTGCGGCATACAAACTTTAGCAAATGAACTCGATCTTGAGCGAAGATCCAAATAGAGTATAGAAGGAGGTGAATGCGAATCGCTCAAGTCAAGAACAAAATCCAGCAATCATAAATGTAAGAGCGGGAATGTAAATGCTGAATTTAATACATGAAAGTAAATGCCGAAAGTAAAGACATAATGTAAATTGCAAGAATTAAATTGCGTAGAGAATAAATTTGGATCTTGGAACTTCTATTTCATTCAGAGATGTGTGATTACAAAGCCTCACTTCATGTGGGCAAAGCTCAAAGGAGCAACACAACAACTCAAAGAATGAATGGGCATGGAGGCCTTCCTCCACCCTCTATTTATACTACTCTTGGGCCACCTACCACCCTTGGATGAGTCCCAAACCCTAGGGCACTCCACCAAGGGCTAGGATTAACCCACTCATGCCTTGCCCACACTTGGGCCTTACATGGGCCAACATGGCCTTTCATGCACACGCACGCTTCTCAAAGCGACTAGACTTAACCACTACACTATCTTCTTGAACCGCGATCCAACGGCTCCTTGATCCGTGCAGCGTCAAGCTAGCTCCATTGCCTTTTCCTTGTCTTCTTGACTTGCACGAACTCCGTCTCCGATCATCTTCTCGCGACCTTCGACCGCCTGACCTCCGACGCACCTCGCCTAGTCCCGGTCATCCTCCGCCTCACCATGACCTAGCACCGCTGCCCCGCAATCATCAAAGACAAGGAAAACCATTTTGCACATTCCAAAATATAATCTTACCTTTTTCTTCCTGCATGTTAGTCCGTATTATCATAAATTTAAACATGCAATACCGAGTCAAATCAAACTCAAGCCTGAGCACACCTTGCTCAAATAAAGTCAAATACTCATCACAAAAATGGATGGACCTCCACATGGTCCTTCAGGCGCGAAACCAGAAACCCTAAATCGCCAAGGGAGGTTTGAAGGTTTCGCGATGCGTGGTGGGGAGGCGCAAGGAGGCCGTTGCTCCAACAAGGGTCCTTCCGACTTATAAGAAATGGGCCCCAATTTCACCTTACGGTGGGAAGAAACGAGCCCTCCTGTTCAATTCAGGCCGATCCAGGCACGCCCCATGACGGCCAATAGCCGCGTCACAAGAAAACGCGCCAGGTGTCAAACCTGGTCCAAAGTTTGGGATAAAGTGCGCCCCACGACGGGCCTGAACGCCGGCCGCCACGGAAGCTTGGGGCTGGGCACTTTCCGAACATCCTCCGACGGCACACCCCATAATTTGGAGTCAATTGCTGGTTGCTGTCTCACAAAGCGATTGGGTGTCGCGGGAGGATCTACAACCGACACGGTCTAGAGAATGCGCCCCATGAGGGTCTAAAGCGATCTTGTAATGGCGGGCACGAGGCATTACTCTGCATGACCAAGGTATGCCCCATGAGGGTCACCGAGCGGCAAGCGGGCTGTCACAAGACCAGAACGGGCGCTGGTACCGCCCGCCCCGAGCCAAAGACCAAGGTATGCCCCATGAGGGTCACCGAGCGACAAGCGGTTGCCGTGCACCGTAACGGGCGCTGGTACCACTCGCCACGAGCCAAAAAGACCAAGGTATGCCCCATGAGGGTCACCGAGCGACAAGCGGCTGTCGCGGCACCGTAAACGGGCGCGGGTACCACTCGGCCACGAGCCAAAAAGACCAAGGTATGCCCCATGAGGGTCAGCCGAGCGACAAGCCGGTTGCCGTGCACCGTAAACGGGCGCGGGTACCACTCGGCCACGAGCTAACCAACCACAGTGGCTTCATACTACAAGTTCTTTATGATCTCTCTCCCGCATAATCCTCATGACAGGGTAAGGGACGGAAAGTCGATCCTAAAGCACTTGGGGGCTGCTGTGGGATGTCAGAGACAGGGGTCCCGCAAGAGGGGCCTACACCCGACTAGGCCTGACAGGCGGAATAGAAAGCCCAAAGCCCAGAAGCACCACGACGGGCCTAGAGGAGACCTTCGACTTGCTCCCCAAGACAACTCCTGATCCTTCAAGGAAGCTTCGCGCCCCGCCCTAACAACCCGCCAGGAACGAAGCATGCGATCGACATCGCGAACTCTGCGGATGCTGGAACCTGACAAGGCGGCAGGCGTGGGTCGGAGAAAGCATAACCACCTCTCCAAGACGTAGAGCGTAAAGGCGGATAAGGACAAGGGACATGTCGTCCAGGCCACCATGTTCAGGGCCCGGTGGCGCCCATCTATCGTGTATTCTTCCCCCAGTATATAAGGGGAGGAGGGAGAAACAAGAAAAGAGAGAGACACACACGATATATCCAAGAACACAGGACTAAGGTATTATCTCCTCAGAGAGAGCCCGAACCTATCTAAAACAGATTGCCCCCGCATCCTGTGTTACCATCAAGCTCAGATCCCGCACAAATCCCCTAGAATCACAAATCCTATTGCCGGCGAAACAGATCGTCGACAACGGTGAAGACTGCTCACGTCGCACTAGACACGCCATAAACCCTATCGCCAACAGGAGACGTAGCGAGACTTTCTTTGGCACATGATGCCACTTGGTCAGTCGAAATGCCAATATTACTATAGTTTTAACTATACTTACGGTACACACTTGCAGAAAGAGTATTGTAATGCATAATGTTTGTAACACCCCGGCATCTAGTATGCCCGAATGCTACCAAACATGGGCTAAACAACACCTAAATACCACTAATAAAGACAAATTACAGCAAAGGAGCAAATGCTAAAACCGAAAATTTCGGTAGCATCTCCTTTGTTTTAACATGATTTGAGACAATAGCAATAACATGCAAGTAACATAATATCATAAGATATCTACAGAAGCAATGTAAATGGATATGGCAACAACATAAGGCAATATTATCAAGTTCAACCACTCCATAAACTATAACAAAGAAAATAAGGGACCCGACCACACAATTTAATCCATACACCAAGATTCATGGCACTATTATTAAGATCATGACTCAAAATTTGGTAAATGTGACTGGAACTACATGAAGATGTGTAGCTAATGCCCTTTCCCACATGCCGGTGTCATGGTACCTAAAAAAACAACATAAACACAAGCGTGAGTTCATCACTCAGCAAGTATATTGCAATGGTAGAAAAGAAACAAGTTCATGGCTACAACAACTCACATCATGTCTATCATCTCATTCATGATCACATATCATTTTCATCATCATTATGTATGCAATGCGATGCGATGCTCATGTCTCCTTGGAAACTCATACTGGTATGGTTGAGTACACACCCGTCGGTGTGCACCCTCTCCCACCTTCCATCCCGAAGATGGAGGGTGCCTACTCCTCGCTTCCATACACCCCGGTGGATAGAATCACGATGTAGGACTTACTCATTGCCTCTCCGGAATAGTCATAACTTTCTCACTGACCTTCCCCGGACTAGTTATGACTTTCTCACCGCCCGGGCCATGTATCATGCCATGTATGCAATCATGCCAACATCATAAATAACTTTGTACATTAACATATGGCATCATAACATAATAAGTATATTCATCATATCAATGGCAAACATTAAAGCATGGCATGTGAAAATATCATATATTCAACTTCAATCTCAACCAATCTAGAAAACTACAACCCGCTACCCATTCCAATACACTTACCTCAACCACCTGCACATAGGTACCACACACTCACAATCATGTCCACAAAACAGTACGCAAACCCTCTTCTACCCCGACATCGCAAACTACTCGCAAAACCCAAAAACAGAGGTTCTGTCCCGTCGGGACAGCAGCCTTTCAAAAGGCATAACTCGGGTTCTAAGACTCCGAATCGAATAAAAGAGTACATCCTCGCGTATCTTAGGAAATTTTCTAACTTTTTCTAAGTGTATGAAAAAGCTGATTCGGACTCTAAAGTTGTTTAATCTACAAAATACCGTGATCTGTTCCAATCACGTCACAGATTTTAATACGTTCGGTAAAACTAGCATAACTTTCAAACGGCTGGGCGGAATTGGACGTTCTTTATACCCACTGAAAGGTATTGAAATTACCTACAACTTCTTCAACAGGCGGCCGACCAAAATCTGAATCTAAATTGGTGAAAACCCAAACCCTAGGTCGACTGCTCATGCTGCCCGAAACAGAGAACGTGGCAAACTCTAGATTCCATCTAATCTACCCAATTACAGCACCACCAATTGATCTAAAAACATGATATTAACCCTTATAACAAAACCTAGACCAACCCCAAGGATCCCCGTGCCATACCTTCGCCCGACGAATGAAAACCCAACGGATCTCCTCCCGGTTCGCGCGATCTCCTTCCTTGCTCCAAATCCACCGGATCTCCTCATCGCGGAGCGCTCCAATGGACGGATATTCGAGGTGTGGAGGTGGAGAACTCTCCTAGGGGCAGCAAGGGAGGTGGAGAGGTGGTGGACGGGTGGTGGCGCAATGGGGAGAGGTGGTGGGGGTGCGACTTGGAGGTGGATTGGGGGTGGCGGCTAGGGCACACAAGGGGAGGTGGGGGCGCACCAAGCAGGGGTAGGGCACACCTAAGGGCAGGAGGAGGCCCCCAAACAGAACTCCTACTCCTAAATGGACTCAAACTCCTCCCCACCAAGGCCCACGACCCTTTCACTTAGGCCCAAACTCCCCTGGAAAGGCTCAAACTACAGGAAACGGCCCGGAAACGCTAATAAACCTCATACCGTATGGTTTCAACCTCCAATTCCATATTTCATAAAGTTTTTGACCTCAACATTCACATTATATAAGGTTACGACACTCTGTGGTGTCACATTCTCCCCCCCTTAAACAGGATTCGACCTCGAATCCGAAGAACGCCAAAATCAACCACAAAGTCCCCAAGGGACAAAAGACTTCTTTGCAACACCAAAACATTCACACAAAGACTTAAACCAGAACAAAAGACAAGCGAGTTCTCAAAACCAACACTTGGCGAGAAAATGTTGATTTAGCTCAACAGAGTGCAATCCTCTCACCGTTCCACCTTTACTTCCAATTCCCCAATCGAATTCCTCGATTTCACCCATTAAAGGGCTCAATTGAAAATACTACATATGCCCAAACCCTCACGTCAAACCCTTCATACTACTATCACAACCAACCTGATGAAATGAGTACAACTTCTCTATTCAACTTCATTCACAAACCTTAATTTCACTCCTCAACCTGTCTACCACATCTCATTAATCTCAACAAAACTTGAACTGACATCACAAGCTTCCATCATAACCACCTTTTGAATCACAACCAATCTTCTACGCCTAGACCAAGCTAGGGTTGTAGATTCTTACCAACCACAACTGATTCTTCTTCTTTTTTATGAAGGTCTTGCCCTCACATTTCCTCACTCAAAAACAACCAAGCCCATGAGCATAATCTTCCATTTACTCAATAATTTCATAAGCCTTTTGTTTGCACCAAAATTCGGTATATGGTAAAATGAGTTTGAATCGGATAAAAGCGACCGTATGGAAAGAGATCAAGTGACCGAGTCGGAACAAGAATCCGTTTCTAAAAAAAGGGGGTTCGATTGAAGCCGATACGGGTAAACGTGCCGTATCCATGTACAACTCGGATCGGTTAGAAGCATTATAAAAGGAGAGACGTCAAGCGGTAAAGGACATGAATCAATCCAACACACACATCTACTTTTTACAAGCTTTTCTTTTACATTGTTTTAGCTTCATAGATCTCTCTGCAAGTCGACGGAATCAACATAGTTGCGCATCGCCGATTGTTGATTTTTGCCGATTTCACCCAGGTTTGATCTGCTTCGTTTTGTTGCGCATCGCCTTCCCGAAGCCGATTTTTACCTTGTATCCGGATCAATTGTAACTGGTTGATCTAGTTATCTCCTAATCGGTTCTTGCCGACTAGCGAAAAGCCGATAGATCCTTGTTTATCGGCTTTGATCAAATTACAAACTCTACCTTGTCAATTTCAGGTCAAATTGACTGGCACGCTCTGCAAACCCGGCGTTTGTCTTATATGTTCGAGGCCGAAAACCCTCCTTCACGTTTTTTGCGCGAACATATTTTGGCACGCCCGGTGGGACCACAAAAAGAATGTCGTCAACCGACAAGCCCGCGGTCACCGCCGATATCAACAATGATGCCATAATCGCGCCTCAGATGGCCGATTTAACCCCTGAGCAACGGAAAGAAATCGAAGACCGAAAGGCGGCTCTGGAGGAAATGATGCTACGGTGCTTCCAGAAAACACGCCGTGGCGTTACTCAAAAGATGGCACTCCCAAGCATCAATCCTATCGGAGATTCGTCATCTGAATCGGTAAGCCGATACGCACCCGCTCAAGCCGATTTATCAAGTATGATAGAGCAATCATCCATCACGCATTGATTAACCGGGTCATCGGCTCTAGTATCCACATTAAAGCCGATGATAGAAAATAGTGTGAAAACAATTGCTCAGGAATTAGCTGCGTCTGGAAGCTGCTAGATCCACCACAAACCATCCCTACATACCCAGTATATTCCATAACGCCTAACACCAACACAGTAAACGTGTCGGCTCATGCACCTATTATGATGCCGGCTCAACCTACTGTTTTGAAACCAAGCATACAGAGAGATGGGTTCACACACTACCATGGGCACACGGATGGAGCCAAGATAGGCGCATCAAATCAATCAAGTGCGCCCTCCAATAACATCGGGTTATCGGCTTATCAGCCGATCGAAATGGGACAGGTTCCACAGTCACGAGGGGCCACAACCATGAAACAAGCACCATATAGGGTGGTGCCATACGTCGAACCTTTCGCGCCCATACCCGATGCATTAGGTTTTAATCACGATTATGACGCAGCACCAAGACCTCCTGAGGTGCGAGTTGGACAAAGACCCGAGTTTGCACTCGGGGGGCAGGGCGCAAACAATGAGAATTGGCCGTGTCCGGCTGCACCACAAGCCGACAATGTTAATTGGGCAGAACAAATTGCCAATGTTTTGAGAGAGCAGTTCGGTTTACAACCCAGAGGGAGAGTGATCGGCTACAGGAAGCCGTATCCCGATTACATAGACCGAATGCCATACCCCCACAACTTTAGGATACCAGACTTTGCTAAATTCTCAGGGGATGATTCTATTACCACAATTGAGCATATCGGACGATTCATGGCTCAATGTGGGGAGGCTGCACAGTCCGACGGATTAAAAATTAGATTGTTCCCTTTATCATTATCTGGCACTGCGTTCACTTGGTTCACGAATCTACCCCCAAATTCAGTACATATGTGGAACGATTTAGAAAGCCGATTCCATGAACACTTCTTTTCAGGGACTATGGAGCTTAGGATTTCTGATCTTAGTTCAGTCCGACAGAAGTACGGTGAATCGGTCTCTGATTATATCAAGAGATTTAGAGGCGCATTTAAACAGATGCTTCAAAGGTAACATTACCCGATGATCAATTGGCCGATCTAGCGTTCCAAGGGTTAATCCCGCCGTTAAAAGAGAATCTATCGTGCCAGGAGTTCCCCGACTTAGGCCACCTACTCCATCGCAGACGGCACATGAAAGCCGATATGCAGAGAGCAAAGGGTTTAAAGATAGATTTAAGACAAACGGCAATGAAAAGGCCAAAGTAAACATGGTAGATTACAATTCGGGCGACACCTCTGACGACGAAGCAGAAGTGAACATAGCCGAGTGGATCAAAGGTCCTAAAAAGCCACTCGTATGCTCTCTGCTCAAGCCGACGAAAAATAGGGCGGAGGTCAAGTATTCATATGATGTTTCAAAATGTGACAAAATATTCGATTTATTGTTACAAGAGAAACTCATAAGGTTACCAGAAGGGCACGTCATCCCATCAGCCGAAGAAATTAAAAAGCGAAGGTATTGCAAATGGCACCATTCGTTTTCACATAATACTAACGACTGCAATATTTTTCGACAACAGATTCAATCGGCCATCACTGATGGCAGGCTAAAATTTATGGAAGAGTCGGCTATGCAGATAGATATAAGCCCTTTCCAAGTCAACATGGTGCAAGGTTTCACGTAAAGGGAAGGGGCCTATGAAAGATATTAAGCCGACTAAAAGATTTGAAGCACGATCAAAAGATGAAAGCAGTATAGATCACTATCGGCTCCATACAGATAGAAGCCGATAAAAATGGACAGAACTCAAGAACGGTAAAACCAAGAGGAAACCTGGAAATCGGAAAATGGTATCGAGCGGAGAGGGCTCCAAGAAAAGTCGATTTCAAACCAAAGCCAACTTTCTCACAGCTCCTGGGGAAGTATGAGAGGATAAGTCGAAGATATAGCCCTCAACAATACCAGGGTTTTCATCGATCAGGGCAAAGGAGGGACGAACGTTGGCGGCCAGATGTGCCACATCGGCCGATTACGGAAGAAGAGAAACATCGGCAATGTCCTTTTGGCGCTTTGTTGGGAAAGAGGATGACCTTACCGACAGTTGTATCTTGCCCTATGCAACACTCGTCTATATGTCGGCCAAACCAATCAGAAAAGACAAGGTTGTCCGCACCGATACACAATCGCCCGTATAAGGAGCAAAAGGGCGATCCATGAAAGGTTGTCAACATCGTAACAAGGCGAGTCCTCCCAAAATCAGGAATTATCGGCTAACGCAAGGATGGAATCGGCAAATGAAATGGGCAATTTAGCTGGAAAAATAAGAAAGCCGATAGAACCCAAACCTAGATGGTGCCCTTCGGGTCTCAGCAAGTCGCAACGCAGGAGGCTTCAGCGATTGAAGACACAAGAAGAAAGGGAAGCCGAAAAGGAGAGTGAGAGGGATCGGACGTTTAATAAGTTAAGACCAGTACCGATTTTGAAAAAGGAGTGGAGAAAGAAGGAGCAGATCGATAGTGATTCAGATCAATCGGTCGAATCCAGTTCTCCGATGATCCGAGATGATACGCCACCAATGGATATAAACATGGTATTCACTTTACCTGCCGAGTTCGTGAATCAAGAATCGGTGAAGAAGTGTTCGCCCAATTGTGCCTCGAGCACCGTGACGCTGTGTTTGAAAAACCACAAGACATGCATCGGCATTTGAAACCATTGTATCTAAAAGGATACATTAATGGCCGACCAATATCCCGTATGTTGGTCGATGGCGGGGCGACGGTCAATCTGATGCCGTTAAGTACTTTCGTAAAATTGAGAAAAGCCGATGAAGACTTAATCAAAACCAACATGGTGCTAAATGACTTCACCGGAGACCCAACCGAGGCTAAAGGCGTAATGGTGTCGGAATCGATCGGTAATAAAACTTTGCCGATCGCGTTTTTGTGATTGAAGCTAAAGGCAATTACAACAGTACTCCTTGGGCGGATCGATCCATGCTAATCGTTGTATACCATCAACTATGCACCGTAAATTGGTGCGTGGAACGATGATACAAGAGAAGTCGTATCACCGACACATCGGCTCATATCGCCATGGCTAGCCCTCGACACCAATTGGCCACACGAAGAAGCCGAATGCATATCGTGAAAAGCCTTGGACAATTGCGATTTTATCTGTGTTGAGAAATCAGGATTCAAGCCGATCAGCGTTAAACCCAATACGTTTGATCGGACAGACGAAGTGATAAGAAGATGGAGCGCAAGACAATAGCAAAAGCTGCAGGAAAAAGCAAGGAGCTATCGGCAGGAAGAATACGAAGAAGTCATGAAGATTTTGAAGAAGAAAGAAAGGGGTTAGGATTTACTTCACGATTTGCTTGAAGAGATTGATATTGGGGAAGGGGATAGCAAAAGACCAACGTTTGTAAGTGCTAAATTAGAACCCGCTTATAAAGCAAAGTTGGTCGAAATACTCAAGGAATATAAGGATTGCTTTATGCGTGGGAGTATTATGAGATGCCAGGTTTAAGCCGGCTGACTAGTTGAACATCGGCTACCTATAAAACCTGGGTATCGGCCGTTCAAACAAGTACTTAGGCGGTTTAATCCTCGTTGTATGACGCTATAAAGGAAGAAGTAGGACGATTGCTAGAGGCGAAATTTATCCGGCCTTGCCGATACGCTGAGTGGGTCTCAAACATCGTCCCTGTGAAGAAGAAAAACGGCAAACTTAGGGTATGTGTCGATTTTAGAGACTTGAACAAAGCTACGCCAAAAGACGAGTACCCGATGCCCATAGCCGATATGCTTATCGATGCTGCATCCGGAAATAAAATCATAAGTTTTTTGGACGGAAACGCCGGATATAATCAGATATTCATGGCCGAAGCCGATATACATAAAACGGCTTTCAGATGCCCAGGCGCTTTAGGGCTATACGAGTGGAAGGATATGACCTTCGGGTTGAAAAATGCCGGCGCCACTTATCAGCGCGCTATGAATCATATTTTCCATAACCTGATCGGCAATACTGTGGAAATATACATCGATGATGTGGTGGTAAAGTCCAAAGACGACTGGCAACATTTAGCCGATCTGGAAAAGATGTTCGAAAGCACAAGGTTGCATGGGTTAAAAATGAACCCTCTCAAATGCGCTTTCGGAGTATCGGCTGAACAATTTCTTGGGTTTACAGTGCATGAAGGAGGAATTGAAGTAAACCAAGCCAAAGTAAAAGCTATAGCCGATACTAAACCACCGACAAGCAAAAAGGAGTTACAAGTATTGATAGGGAAAATCAACTACTTGCGACGTTTTATCTCGAACTTGTCAGACGTATTCGGCCTTCACCCCTGCTAAAAATTAAAGACAACCAAGAGTTCAAATGGGGAACTGATCGACAAAAGGCCTTCGACGACATAAAAGGTTATCTCGATGAGCCCACCAAGTGTTAACCGCACCAAAACATGGCATACCTTTCGGACTATATATATCGGTGAAGGAGACACAATAGGAGCAATCTTGACACAGAAGCCGATGGGAAAGAGCGGGCGATATTTTATCTAAGCCGACGTCTTTTAGACGCAGTAAACCAGGTATCCCCTAGTAGAAAAATTATGCCTATCTTTGTATTTTGCTTGTACTAAGTTAAGGCATTATATGTCGCATCGAGATGCGTCATAGTCTGCAAAGCCGATATAATCAAGTACATACTATCTGCACCGATTTTGCGAGGTAGGCTTGGTAAATGGGCGACGCCTTGATCGAAGTTCGACTGACATATGAATCGGCTAAATCTGTAAAAGGGCAGCAGAGTCGATTTTATCGCAGGAAGTGAGACATTAACAGGATCGATCGATGTAGCTCCTTGGCAGTTATATTTTGACGGGTCCGTTTGCCAAGAAGGTGAGGGCATCGGTATAGTGTTGATTTCACCTAAAGGACAGGAGTACAACTTCATGTATCGGTTGGATGACCGATGCTCGAATAATCAAGTAGAATATAAAGCATTGCTAAGAGGGCTGCAGTTACTGGACAGCATCGGGGTAAAGGACGTTGAAGCTTTCGGTGACTCCATGTTAATCGTACAACAAGTCAAAGGTGGATACCAATGCAATGATGATGCGCTAACCCAATATTTGCGGCAATGCCTCCAGATTATCGAGACGTTTACCACATTTTCCATTGAACATATCCCCAGGGAAGCTAATGGCAAAGCAAATCAAATGGCACAATGTGCATCAGGTTACAAGATTGAAAGCCGACAGGAACCAATCGAGCTAAACGTTTGGCCGATTCTATGTGTCCACCTGTCGATCGAGAAAAGAAATACATGATTATTTGTCGACCCATCTAAGCCGATCGAAAGGTAAGGTCAGGCGTAAAGCACTAAAATATGTTCTACTGGAAGGGGTATTATACTTTCGGACCATGGAAGGCTTATTGCTAAGATGCCTGGGGATTGAAGAAGCCAAAATAGCAATGAGAGAAGTCCATGAAGGAATTTGTGGGTCACATCAATCGGCCCATAAAATGAAATGGATACTGAGACGAACGGGATATTTTTGGCCGACAATGTTAGAAGACTGCTTCAAATACTACAAGGGGTGCCAAACATGCCAAAAGTTTGGTAACATACAGGCAGCGCCAGCATCGGCTTTACACCCGATCATCAAGCCTTGGCCGTTTAGGGGATGGGGTATAGACATAATCGGCCAAATATTTCCGTCATCCAGCAAAGGACATAAGTTCATCCTCGCAGCCACGGATTATTTCTCAAAGTGGGTTGAGGTTGTACCACTCAAGAAGGTTACTAGCAGGGAGCTAATCGATTTCGTAAATGAACACATCATCCATCGGTTTGGGATTCCATGCATAATTACTACCGATCAAGGGACTGTGTTCATGTCTAACGAGTTCAAAGGTTTTTCGAAAAGTTTTGGGATAAAATTACTAAACTCTTCCCCTTATTACGCTTAGGCCAATGGACAGGCCGAGTCATCAAACAAGACATTAATAAAATTAATAAAAAGAAAAATCGAAGAAAAACCAAGAAATTGGCATTCAACGCTATCGGAAGCTTTGTGGGCTTATCGGCTGTCCCAGCACGGATCAACTAAATTATCACCTTTTCAGTTGGTATATGGACAAGAAGCCGTTTTACCCGTAGAGATCAACATCGGCTCAGTAAGGCTATACGAGCAAGATAAGGTATCAGCAGATGAATACCAACGGGCGATGCTTGACAATCTAGATGATTTGGCTGAACTAAGGCTGATCGCGCTAGATCGGCTTAAAAGGAATAAAGAGAGGGTTGCCAGATCGTATAATAAAAAGGTGATTTTTAAGTCATTTAATCAAGCCGATTTGGTGTGGAAAACCGTGTTGCCGATCGGGTCTAAAGATAATCGATTCGGCAAATGGTCTCCAACATGGGAAGGACCTTATAAGATCAATCGACCGATTGACGGAAATTCATATATATTGGAATCCTTAGACGGGTTCGTCCTACCTAAAGCAATCAATGGAAAATATCTGAAAAGTTATCACCCTAGCGTTTGGGTCGGATCCTGATAACAAACAAAAGGAGAAACGCAACCACTTAAAATAAAAAGATCGGTTACACAGCCGATCTATGCATCATCCAAAATAGTTCATAAAAATGTAGATCGGTTACACGGCCGGTCTTAGTGTTTCACGAAAAGTTAATCAAGATTACAGCCCTGAGCCGGGCAAATGAGCTCCCAAACCCGATAAAGCAGCAGCAGCTTTGCCAATCGTCTCTTGGACGCTATCCACTACGCGCTTATCCTCAGCCGCAGACCCAGGAATAACTTTTAACTTGGCCGACTGTGTCTTCACTTGGGCCACAATCTCACCCAGGATTCGCTCAAGAAGCTAGAGCAAAGAAATTGATTTAAGTAGCACTTGTGACAATGGCCGATTCATCGTAAATTTTAGCCGCTTGTTCTTCAAAAGATTTCTTGGCCGCCTCAAGTTTCCGAGTCTGTTCTCTCAAGAGCTTGGCATTGGTCGCGTCGCATCAAAGCTAGCTGTTTTTTGGACTTGGCATCGGCTACCAGTTTGTCGAGGAGTTCCTGGTCGGCTTGTTGAGAAACTCTCTGGGCTATCCTGTCCGTAGCAGCCGCCACCATTTCCCTTTGACTGTCCAAATGAAAAACTGCCAGCAAAGCCCTCATAGTCGCCGGAGGCAGATCGGCTTCAACCGCAGCCATGGCAGTTCGCAGAGGTTGAGTATCGGCCAAAAGCCGCGCTTCGGGTTGCAGGACTTCGTTCAGGAGGGAATTGAGTCGTTGCTGCATGCCTGGCATAGAAGTTACAGCAGCCGACGCCTGAGCAGATGCATCCAGAATCACCCGAACATCAGCTGGGTAGTCGTCCGTGACCATCACCTCCGGGTCATCTAGATCATCTAGATCAAAGCCAAGAAGGTCTGCAGGACTTATCTTCGGCGCTGGAATTGGATCATCACTAGAAAGAGCCACGGGTGTTGAGGTCGGTGGAATTGATGGGGAGACCACAGGCAGGCTTGGGAGCTGAGAAGCAATCGGCTCAGTAGGAATAGAAGCCGATGGGGAAATCGTTGTTTTATGCGTCTCGGCAGCAGATGTCGGTAAAGGGGGTGTCTCCTGAAAGGACAAAAGTATCAAGACATCCATTTTAGTGTAAACCGATATGGACGCATACTTGGAGTAAGACTTACTGCAGTAGCCGATCCGGTGGGAGATGTCGCTGTAGCGGATCTGGATGATCGTTTTATTACGACCTGCGTCTTTTCTTTTCCCTCTCTCAAAAAATGATGAAATCAGAATTGGCCGACATGAAAAATGATTCCAAAACATTATGAAAAATACTCACTTTGGAGTGCGCTGCGTGGCAAGATCCGGCGATGAAGGGCTCTCGACGCCCAACGCCCCGTAAGACAAACCAAAGAAGCGCGATCGATGGATGCCGCTGCTTTCGATCCTTCACAACCGATGCCACAGATGCAGGGGCCGATTTTTTGCTAGTCTGAAAAGGGAAAAGGACGGTCAAGCCAATGACAATCCTCCTAACAACAAAAACGCACCAAAGATAAAATACCTCTAAGGACGAGTTAGTATAACTGTAACTTGAGCCAGGTCCCGAAGAAACCTCCGTCGGCTCTTCAAAACCAGGAAGAAATTTGGAAATAACATCCTTTATGGATCGTCCCGCAAGAGAGATTCCGCCACAGGAGCCCACCAAGAGGTGAATTGGCCTGCCCGACGTGTGTTTAACACGAGGAAAGGCAGGTCCACTACGTGGAATTCATCGGCTAGTTCGATTATGATTTCCGCAGCAGTAATGTTAGTAACTTTGTTTCGAGGTTTTATCTGCGATGGAATTGGAAGGAAGGAATTGTTTGACCGAAACCTAATCAAGCGTACACACGGAAGGATGATAGAACTTCGTAAGTCGGCTGAAATGTTACTGCGTGTACTCAAGCCAACATGAAGAATACAGGGGGAAATCAGCAAAGGAAGAAGATCAAGAGTCGACTGAGGCATTGAGGAGCTATCGGAATTCAAACGAAGGAAAGAAGGCCAAGGGAGACTGGATAATTGGTTGTATGAGAAGAAATCCCGACGATTAAAAGAAGCCTGACTAAGATTTAAGAAAAAGACAGTATTTATGGAAGCCAAGGAGACATTTTCTGTTCATCAGAGGAATACATGATGAACTTTTCACCTGGGGATCGGCTAGCTTGAAACCTAGGGGTAGCATCCTCAGGATAATCCTCTAAAGGAAAGACCGATTCTTCTGAAGGATCGGGGATAATGAGACGGCCGAAAACACAGTAGAGCCAAATTTGAATGAACCATAAAGGACCCCCGATATTACCAACGACATAGCGGCCGTTACCAAGAAAAAGCCGATCGCGAATGATGTGCATCATGTGATAAATGGCCCCCAGCAATGACTTCCCTAAAGCTAGCCGACGACCCTCCACCAACTGCTCAGCTATATATTGGTAGACCTGAGTTGGGCCTAAGGAAGCACCACAAAAGAGAAATCGGTCTAACCATAGGTTGAGGAAAGCAACATGTTCCTCGTCCGATACGGGACCGGTTACCTTGTTGTTATTTTGGATATACTTGAACCAACCCTCCCCTTTCTTACGGGACAACTTATATCTGGGTTTTCCACTGAAAGCCGATATCTGATTCCCATCGGGTCGGAGGCAGCATAATTCGGCTGTATCTAAGAGAGTTGGGCCGATAGGACCAATCGGAAAGAGAAAGGCATTGAAAGAGTCCGACCAAAAATAGCAGGCCGCGGCTACCAAAGGTTCATTAGGCTCCGGGGCGGCTAGAGATAGGGGAAGGCTTTCGGCAATACCCATCCTCTCCCATTCTACCCTCTTTTGGGCCGACACTCTAATAAACCAAGATCTCCAACCTTTAAGAGCCGTCGGCCAAGACCTAAAACTCTTACCCCATTCTTCTATATTGTGGTCAGGAGCCGACAATGGGAGTCTAGGAATCTCATCATCAATGACAGTATTGGTCTCTAAAGTTCCTATTGGACCTAAGAAGTACTGATGGTCACTACCCGGGATCGGAATAAGTACCTGGGAGGCGTCCATTTCAGCCGATGCAACAGGAAGAGGGGATTGACGCGAAGAAAAGCCGATTTCAAGATGAGCGAGAGCACGCAAGCATGAAAATGACCGTGGGAGGGGACCTCATATTTATACCATGATGAAAAGGCGGGAACGGTTGCAGCATTAAAAACGCACTGAGATTGTTACGGCGCCATTTAATGGGAAGTTACCGAGGAGAATCTCAAACGACAAGCCGATTGCGATTTTTGAAAAAGACAACAAGTTATCTTTCAAAAATCGGGGGGCATATGTTTGCACCAAAATTCGGTATATGGTAAAATGAGTTTGAATCGGATAAAAGCGACCGTATGGAAAGAGATCAAGTGACCGAGTCGGAACAAGAATCCGTTTCTAAAAAAAGGGGGTTCGATTGAAGCCGATACGGGTAAACGTGCCGTATCCATGTACAACTCGGATCGGTTAGAAACATTATAAAAGGAGAGACGTCAAGCGGTAAAGGACATGAATCAATCCAACACACACATCTACTTTTTACAAGCTTTTCTTTTACATTGTTTTAGCTTCATAGATCTCTCTGCAAGTCGACGGAATCAACATAGTTGCGCATCGCCGATTGTTGATTTTTGCCGATTTCACCCAGGTTTGATCTGCTTCGTTTTGTTGCGCATCGCCTTCCGGCCGATTTTTACCTTGTATCCGGATCAATTGTAACTGGTTGATCTAGTTATCTCCTAATCGGTTCTTGCCGACTAGCGAAAAGCCGATAGATCCTTGTTTATCGGCTTTGATCAAATTACAAACTCTACCTTGTCAACTTCAGGTCAAATTGACTGGCACGCTCTGCAAACCCGGCGTTTGTCTTATATGTTCGAGGCCGAAAACCCTCCTTCACGTTTTTTGCGCGAACACCTTTCTATTCATATCTCAAACGAGAATGCCAACAAGAAGCAACTCCCTTTTAGCCGAATGAACCACATTCATCAACTTGAATCCAAAGCGCTACGAATCACTTTGGAACAAAGATTCGACAACATCCAAAGACCACTCCCTTTTTTTTTCCTAAGTCAAGACGCAAAGGAAAAACTCAAATCTCCAATCAATGCGATACATTTCGCATCGGGGAGTACTCAAACCAAAAGAGAGACCCCACACAATTCCTTGACAGAAGTTCTCAACAATCAATGACAACTCGACTCCCTTTCACCACAGCCAAACATCCCATTTTAACCAAAACAAAATTGTGGAAGAGAAAACCGATTCTCAATCAATCGAAAGAATCCACAACCGCTGTAATAACTCTCAAGGAGACAAGGAAACCCAATCCTCTTACAAAGATAGCCAAATGGCGTAAATTATTCACTCTTTCTTTTCATGCTAGAGAGCAATGGAAATCTCAATTCATGACATGAATGCAAACTTTTCAAGAGCACTCCGGATTAGTCATATATCTATATATGACTTTCTCACCGACCTGGCTCACCGACTCTTTGATCATTAAACATCTATAAACAATACCAAGTAGTCATTCACAAAAAAAAACTTCTTCCTCAGTATCACATGATTTAAACACAATTAACATCGATGGCTGCGAAATTCATATAAACTATGACGGCAGCATAGTTGACAGTAAAACACCACGTCGCATCACATCCCACATCAATTGAAAACTGAACTTGCAAAACATTGCATTTCATCCAAATTCAACATTTTGGAAGAGAACATCAAAATTTCAAGTCGAGCATCTGCTCCCACAACCGTCACAAATTTTCTCAAGGAGAGGGAAACTCATTTCGAAAAGGGAACACCTCACTAACAAAATCACTTTATAAAACATTCATAAAATCCACCTTTTTGAAGCACTCGCAAACATCACACACATTATGCAAATAAATCTAACTCCAGTCAAAAAAGAGTTACAAATTAAATCTCAAGAATTTCCAACACAACCCACTATGTCCATCTGCTTCCATTAAAATTTATTCCAAAGATAATTCAGGGTGAACGCGAAGGAGCGCGATCCACTCAAAATCTTTTGGGTGTAAATCCATACTCATAACACAAATTAAACAAAATAGCCACAACCATAGAGTGGCACCAATAGCTACGGGTTTTAGGGAACCTCGGAAACACAACACAAGGAATACCTTGACCGAAGGCATTCAACCAAAATGGCAAACAACCACACCAGTTCAAAAGGTTTTAAACACCAGCACAGCATGAATCCCACCATAACTTGTATTCCACTACACTTACCATTAAGCATTCAATAATCACTATTTACTCATCAAGAGAGTTCAACTGGATTTAACAAAATTTACATAACAATTTCTTTCTCTAGTTACCATTCCCAACACTTTTTAATTAGTTAAGGTTTAAGATGCTTATCACAAAGGCACCCAACCAAGACTACATTGACATGATCCCCACGGATCACCAAATCATATAACAACGTATTCTATATTTCAAACATAGTACTTCAACAACTACTTGAGCATGGTCAACCTATCAATTTTATACTATCCATACGTCAAAATCTTGACAATTGAAACTTGTTCAATCAATAAAATGACTTCCACAAATAAGTAATATCTCTAAAAGATAAAATTTGTAAATAGGATTCTAAGATATGCATTCATTAAGGTTAAAATGTTGCATCATGATTATTATCCATTGTTCATCCCATCACAACATGTACTCGACATAATACCACAGTTTTACACTTTTCTTCTATTGGATCAATGGTTTCCAACAATTAACAACACTACCAAGGCATCAATATCAATAATCGGCATAATCATCAACCAACAACATTACTTTTAGCTACCCCATACATAGGTTATAACAAAATTACCACCACACAACATACTCCAACTATTAAATTAGATTTAATAAGTTAGATCAGCACAATGTTCTTAAAACAACAACCATACCTTTTTTTTCCAATTGACATCGGTACTAGCATTAACACTGCCCTTAACAACATTATTAACAATAAGTCTTATGTCTTCTCAATTGATATCAATACTAGCATTGTAGAGACACAACTGCATGCTTCCAAATATACTAGTAGTCTGCAACAACATAAATAGCAACTCTAATCATCTTCCAAATTAAAGCCACTAGTCAATATGATTAAATTTCTCTATTAACCCGTTAGATTAGAACATCTTTAAATAACCGGCAAAGTTTCTTTAACAATAACAACAGTCTACATCATCTTAATGTTCTAACTATGCATCAGGGTTTAAAACTTTAAACATAATCGGGGGTCATAAGCACTTTTAAAGCAAGGCAACAGATTCTAAGCATGTACATTAACACATTTAATCATTCCCACTATGGGGTACTCTACATCACTAGAGGTTCATTTAATCTTAAGCTAAAGGTAACAATTACATTTAATTGATTCAACTCGCAAATTAACTAAGGTGTACATCATTTCCATAAACCACATTGTTACATACTACATAACATGCTAAACAACAATTTTCACTTTTGACAAGTAATTTCAGTCAAACGAATACTTACTTTATTTGCAGCATTTTTTTCTTTTAATACTCAACCAAAACTCACAAAGAAGTTTGACTCTCAAAGTTGCAATGGGACATGACTCCAAAACACATTTCAATCGTAAAGACTCCCACAGGAGGGAACCAAGCGATCAAGTAAACCTTTGCGGACAAAAGCACAAAACATAAATCGACACAACTTAACTTTTTGCACGCGCTTCGATAACTTCTTTTAAACTCAGAGTAAGACACATAAGAACCAAAACTATACTTTTCTTTGCAAGGCAACCAATAAAACCGGTGTCAAAGCCAAAGGCGACCAAAAGACGCGCAAGAACACAAAACTCTTCTTCTTTGTCTTCACCCAAAGAAGACAAAACCAAGAAACACCGAAGGGACACTCCGCGAAAATCCAATTCCAAACACTTTTCTTTTGATTTCAATCAACCAGAGCCAAGAAAACCAACCGAAACCGACCGTTAGAATGGTAAAGAGCAACTGAAAGAATCCACCACGAACTCTTCTATTCGACTCCAGCCAACTACCCCGTCTTTGATAGAAAGGATAAGCACTCTTCTCCCACAGGGGTTAATAGTTCTTCTGATGGCGCTCAGAACACCCCAAAATTTTGCTTTTCTTAAATCCATGTGTGATTTGGTACTTTGGTGAATTTTTGGAATTTTCTGGAATTTATTTGGATTTATTTGGAATTTATTGGAATTTATTCCATTTTGAAATAATTAAAGAATTTAATTTTGCAAATAAAAATTTGTTGAAAATATTTTATTTGAGTCCAAAATGTTCCAAAATATTTTCCGTAATTTTTCTCGAATTTTTCTCAGTCTTTTGCTATTTTTAATGATTTAATTGAATTTCGGGAATTTAATTGGATTAATTAAATCGAGTTGGTTTCATCGTTTCATCCGCCGAGCCCGAGTCGACTCGAAGTTCGAGTCCGACTCGAGCCCGACCGCGCTCGTGGTCAAGCCGAACCCGCCATTGAATTTAATCGCGTGGACCGCTGGATCTTGATCCAACGGCCACGATGAGCCACGCCACCGAGCCCGACCGAGCCAGCCACCGCCGAGTCCGACCCGACCCAAACTTCGCGACCGCTGGATCTCGATCCAACGGCCGCGCGCTGCCACGCCACCTACTACTGTCGCCGCCGGACTCCGCCGCCGCAACGGAGCAGTCTCGGTTTCGTGGCGTTTACCTGACGCCGAGGGCTCTATTTATTGCGCCGCCGCCGCCGTCGTGACCGCCACTTCATTGCGTGCTCAGAGCCCTGAACAACGCCGCCGAGCTGCCGCCGCCTAGCCGCAATCGCCGCCGGTTGCCGTAGCGTTCGCCAGAAGTTTTTCGCCGATTGCCGCTGCCTCCGCTGCCCTCCGCCGCTGAGGTCGATCCGAATCGGAGGTCAAGCCGCGTCGGAAGGGACCTCTCACCTCGCCGAGCACGCCCGCGCCGCTGCCGTGGTCGCTGCCCCCAATCCTGGGCCGAGCCGCTGCCGCCGCAAGCCATCGCCGACCGAGCTCGCTCGCCGTCCGATTCCGATCCAACGCCCCAGATTGCGCCACGCCATCTCACGGTGAGATTCCGCCCAAAATCCAGATTCAATCTCGACCGCTGGATCTAGATCCAACGGTCCAGATCAAACGCGTTAACCCAAACGCTGAGAGCCGAATCTAATCCGGGCCGTTGATTTTCAAATCAACGGCCGAGATTGCGCCACACGCCTGGAAGGCTGACCGCCGCGGCCGCTGGCCCACGCTGCAGCGCAGTGACGCCGACACGCTGGGCCCGCATGTCACGCGCCCACGACATCGCACCATGACGCCACGCCGACGCCATGGCGGGCTCGCATGTCGGGCCGATCGTCCCACCGAGCGCCGACGCCAAGAATGACGCTGGCCGGGTCCCACCTGCCGCTTATGGGCCGAGCCTCACGACGCCAAAGTGACGTTACTCGAGTGGACCCACCTGTCAGTGACACAAGGAGCCGTGGACCGAGTCCACGGTAGACCCGAGCCGAGCGTGGACCAAGTCCATGGATCGCCGACGCCGTCAGACCAATCGAGGCTGACACGTGTCCAGCCGACGCAATAATTAATTTTCTAAAAAGAAAATTATTTATTATTTCTAAATAATGATTTAATATTTTTATTAAAACTTCAACCGCTTATAACTTTTATGCTTCAACTCCGATTTGAGTGATTCAAATTTCTAAATTTGTATAAAATAGAGACCTACCTAAATATGAATTTTATTTAATTTTTGGACTAAAGTTTTTCTCTGTAAAATTATTTAATTGATTATTTAAACTTTAAATAATCATAACTTTATGCTTTAACTCCAAATTTGATTTATTCCAGCTTCTAAAAATTCATAAAATTATGTTCTCTCTTTTTATGGATTTTATTTGGATGATTGGATACTTTTGCCTATTGTTTATTCGTGTATTTGCTATTTGCACGCTTTACGAGTAGACGTTGAAGTGCCTAAGGATTTGAAGGAGAAGTATTGACTCAGGATCCAACTCAAGACCAAGAACAAGTACTTTTTGAAGGCAAGTTGTGCTTTGACCATGTTGATCCTATTTCGAAATCTATTTTGATTTAACCTATTGCATGCTAGTTCAATTAGAAAATACTTTATTTAAATTTGGGGAATTAGATAAATACCAATTTGCTGTATGACACCTTGATTACTTAAGTATGTGCCATGACCCCCTTGTCACCCTAGTTGTGGTTTACTAGTTGGACATTATTAACTTGCCAACATGGGTTTTAGACCATTGTAGTAAACTGCTTAGACCTGCTACGTGCTCATGACATGATTTTGGACAAACAAATGTTAATATTGACTTAATGATATATTGAACCTGTTTTGGAAAGGTATCATGTGATGTTGATGGCACGTGGTGCATGGTAATCAACTGGGGTTTAATAAATAGTTTTTCGACCGGGGCATGTGGCAAGAATAATCAGGTGGGCCAGTTGTGGCATTGGGGATGTTGATTTGGTTCTTCGGGTAGTCTTGCCCTGGTCACCCTAAGGACTTAACCTTGCAAGCCTTTGAACTGGGTCTAACGTGCAACCACATGTCCAGAATGGGACGGACCTAGTTGACTAAGTTGCTAATAACGCACTGTGGGACCTCGTGGAGGTCAACTACACCCTTTGTGTAAGTTGTACGGGGAGCGTCATCGGGCCGAGGCCAGTACCCATCTAACGGTTGATTGGCCTAAACTTCGCCTTAGCTAAGGGAAGGGTTAGTGTGCAATAACCGAGGACCACTTGTATTGTTAGAAGTTTCAAAGACTTTGTTACGGAACTCGCCTTTGTGGTGTTTGACTCAGATCTTGTGCGTAAAGTGCATAACCTCTGCATAGTGTAGAATCTATTAGAATAGACGTGTCCTCTGTATTGGACATCGCTCGGGAATTACAGTCAAGGGTTAGATTTTCTCAAAAATAACTTGGATTTGAAAGGTTGGGTTGGATTAATAATGATGTTGATGGAAATGTGGTTTAGGATGGGAAAGAAGTGTATTAAACTCCTTGAAAAGTTATCTATGCTTTACTTATTTCTACTGCTTTCGAATCTATTTATGATACTTGTTAAATGCTGTTTTCTGCAAATATACCTTGAGCTATTCCTTTGTACCAAGCCATGCATATAGTATATTAGCCTGCATTCTGTGCATGACTTGCTGAGTACCAAGTACTCACCCTTGCCACAATACAACACCAGTTGAAGAGGAGACTACACCAGCTTTGGAGGAGGAGCTCCAAGAGGATCCGTCTACTTAGGGAGCGAGCCCAGTCAGTTGCCTGTGGTATACTGGATGGCGCCACGAAGTTATTTGATTTTCCGCTGCTACTATTTCTCTCTTAATAAGTTTCGCCCTGCGAGGCATACATTTGTAACTTGACCATAAGGTCGAGTAACCAGTTTGACTATTTAAATAAAGTACTTTATTAGTATAGAGTGGTATGATTGTGATATTTACCGATGTTAAGACTGTGTGCACTAGCGTGTTCCTGGACTAGTGCTGAATACACAGAGGGTCCGGATTTGCAAATTCGGGGTCCCAACAGCTACCCGGCCACACCGTCAAACCACACCCTTACTATGAACAAAAAGAGGTGACCGAAACCCTTCGGCACCACAACCCCACTCTATCACAACAACAAGAACAATTCAATCATTTATCTCATTGACATAGCAACATGCATTATCAAATGAAGCATTCAACATCAGAGCTTAAAAACAACATTTAAGCGTAAAGAAACGATACCCATACCCTTTCCTATCAGTGCATCCATGTGTGTCAAATTTTAGATTAGTTATACCACTTTTACAAGTTTTAATGTTGCCATCCTATGACAAAATTTTAGTAAAAACCTAAGCCATGTTTCTAAGTTATTCCACATCACATTTTAGTTGTACCCTATAGCATGACACTAAAAATACACATTCCAGTGACCTACAAACCGCTCGATACCAATCAGAATACACCCGACATCTAGTATGCCCGAATGCTACCAAACATGGGCTAAACAACACCTAAATACCACTAATAAAGACAAATTACAGCAAAGGAGCAAATGATAAAACCGAAAATTTCGGTAGCATCTCCTTTGTTTTAAGACGATTTGAGACAATAGCAATAACAGTAAGTAACATAATATCATAAGATATCTACAGAAGCAATGTAAATGGATATGGCAACAACATAAGGCAATATTATCAAGTTCAACCACTCCATAAACTATAACGAAGCAAATAAGGGACCCAACCACACAATTTAATCCATACACCAAGATTCATGGCACTATTATTAAGATCATGACTCAAAATTTGGTAAATGTGGACTGAACTACGTGAAGATGTGTAGCTAATGCCCTTTCCTGCATGCCGTGTCATGGTACATAAAAAACATAAACACAATCGTGAGTTCATCACTCAGCAAGTATATTGTAATGGTAGAAAAGAAACAAGTTCATGGCTACAACAACTCACATCATGTCTATCATCTCATTCATGATCACATATCATTTTCATCATCATTATGTATGCAATGCGATGCGATGCTCATGTCTCCTTGGAAACTCATACCGGTATGGTTGAGTACACACCCGTCGATGTGCACCCTCTCCCCCCTTCCATCCCGAAGATGGAGGGTGCCTACTCCTCGCTTCCATACACCCTGGTGGATAGAATCACGATGTAGGACTTACTCATTGGCTCTCCGGAATAGTCATAACTTTCTCACCGACCTTCCCCGAACTAGTTATGACTTTCTCACCGCCCGGGCCATGTATCATGCCATGTATGCAATCATGCCAACATCATAAATAACTTTGTACATTAACATATGGCATCATAACATAATAAGCATATTCATCATATCAATGGCAAACATTAAAGCATGGCAGGTGAATATATCATATATTCAACTTCAATCTCAACCAATCTAGAAAACTACAACCCGCTACCCATTCTAATACACTTGCCTCAACCACGGGTGACGGATTGGCGAGAAGTAGAAGGAACTCCGGGGGTCACACCACCTGCACATAGGTACCACACACTCACAATCATGTCCACAAAACAGTACGCAAACCCTTTTCTACCCCGACATCGCAAACTACTCGCAAAACCCAAAAACAGAGGTTCTGTCCCGTCGGGACAGCAGCCTTCCAAAAGGCATAACTCGGGTTCTAAGACTCCGAATCGAATAAACGAGTACATCCTCGTGTATCTTAGGAAATTTCCTAACTTTTTCTAAGTATATGGAAAAGCTGATTCGACTCTAAAGTTGTTTAATCTACAAAATACCGTGATCTGTTCCAATCACGTCACAGATTTTAATACGTTCGGTAAAACTAGCATAACTTTCAAACGGCAGGGCAGAATTGGACGTTCTTTATACCCACTGAAAGGTATTGAAATTACCTACAACTTCTTCAATAGGCGGCCGACCAAAATCTGAATCTAAATTGGCGAAAACCCAAACCCGAGGTCGACTGCTCATGCTGCCCGAAACAGAGAACGTGGCAAACTCTAGATTCCATCTAATCTACCCAATTACAGCACCACCAATTGATCTAAAAATATGATATTAACCCTTATAACAGAACCTAGACCAACCCCAAGGATCCCCGTGGCCATACCTTCGCCCGACGAATGAAAACCCAATGGATCTCCTCCCGGTTCGCGCGATCTCCTTGCTTGCTCCAAATCCACCGGATCTCCTCGCCGCAGATCACTCCAATTGACAGATCTTCGAGGTGTGGAGGTGGAGAACTCCCCTAGGGGCAGCAAGGGAGGTGGAGAGGTGGTGGACGGGTGGTGGCGCAATGGGGAGAGGTGGTGGGGGTGCGGCTTGGAGGTGGATTGGGGGTGGCGGCTAGGGCACACAAGGGGAGGTGGGGGGCGCACCAAGCAGGGGTGGGGCGCACCTAAGGGCAGGAGGAGGCCCCCAAACAGAACTCCTACTCCTAAATGGACTCAAACTCCTCCCCACCAAGGCCCACGACCCTTTCACTTCGGCCCAAACTCCCCCGAAAGGCCCAAACTTCAGGAAACGGCCCGAAAATGCAAATAAACCTCATACCGTATGGTTTCAACCTCCAATTCCATATTTCATAAAGTTTTTGACCTCAACATTCACATTATATAAGGTTACGACACTCCGTGGTGTCACAATGTTTTTGCATGTAGCTGAGTCTGAGGTGCTTGTGGTTAACTCGTTTTGATTATTAATCTCAAGGTGTTGCTGCTGTTCTTGTAGTCACTGCTTTCTCTTGTTATTTTTGGTAAAACGGCAAATAATACTCACAACTGCTACTTACGTGAACATTAGTAACTTTCTGAAGTGCCCATGATGATAAATAACGTATGTTTGGATTTGAGCCAATGGAGTTATTTATCCGTTTGATGTCATGCAAATTTCCTCTGGTTTATTTTGATGGGTGCAAATGACATTATTATCTAATTGTCACTAAATCGAATTGAACAAATGTGCCTGTTCTTGATCTCATCTGGTTCCGTGTTTGATTTGAACAACTTACTAATTCGAGCTTATTCACAAAAAATTTGTTCTGTTCTGGATTTTAATAGTTTTTTTTCCAAATTCCTATACATTTTTTTATCTCAACAAGTAAGGAGCTTAACTACTAATTCTCCAAAAACTACTAACCTTATACATTTTAGTCCTTACATCTTGTACAATATTTTATTGGCAAATGCTTCTCCCTATTCCAAACCATCGAACCAAATATATTTGAACCGGTGCTCATATTTCCTTATTTGAGTTCTCGTCACAACCGTTACTCTAAAGAAATGACAGTTGTTCTGGTCAGATTAGTCCTTATTAAGGGCTGATAATGAAAGACACAATCCAGCATTGAACCAATGTGCTCATTTGTCCATTGGCCAATTGTGAACCTCTTCCAATGTCTGATGAAATGGGTCAGAATCAATATCATCCCATGCAGTTGTTCTACATCAAATCTAATAAATATGGTGATATGATTAAGAATGGACTTATGGCAAAGGTTGTACGGATGTGACATGGGCGGATGAGGGATTGAGAGCGAAGAAGCCGTGTCGTGGTGCAGGCTGATAGTGAGCGGTGCTGGTAGTAGGGACGGGAGAAGGGTATATGCAGGTAGAGCAACTTCTTTCTTGCTTAAGAAAGTAAGGATACAATACTCGTCCTGATATAATGGATGGCAAAACCGAAATCTGGAAACTATCTCTTAAGGATCCTAACCAATCTTATCTTTTCTAATTTATTTGATATCCTAATCCTTTCCTGCCAAATGCCAATGCAACAGAGTCGGCCGTTGTGTACACGATGGTGGGTTTAGGGTGGTGCTCATAGTCATGGTTATTAAAGCGATAAGCCAAGGTGAGACAACTCACCACCTTTTTATCGTCAAATTGCTTAAGGCACAAGGTAAGGTGATGTCATACACACATCAAAATTTAACGTTTAACAGTAGCATCAAACCATTAACCATTAAGTTAATGGCTTTATGCTACTGTTAAATAGCATTAATATTTAACAACAAAATGTAAGGATCCACATTCTTGCAAACACATAGCACAGCCACAGCACCTTTCTACGATCAATTTGGAACTCCTAAGGTTTAGATTAGAAGAATCTAATACATCTAATGACTAATATAAAATATCTATAAACCTGAAGGGCTTCATCGCAAAAATTCCAAAAAATCCCAATCGGCTACTTAACCCTAGCACTAACCCGTTATTGCTCTCCTCCTCTTCTCTACTCTCCTTCCACCGCCCCCTATCTTCTCCTCCCTCCTCTCACTACTGGTGCACCACCCTCCACAGCACCGCCGCTCTCTCCACTAACATCTCTGTTTCATTTCCCTTGCTCGCTAAATCCACAACGCCCACCTCCGGCCGCTCCAGATCGGCGTGCCACCGAGAGTACGTCGCCGCTGCCAGATCGACGCTTGCCATCCACCACCTCCGTGTCCTCTCTTACTTCCCTCACTCCGGCAATGACCTCGGCTTTGCTTGTCGCTACTCCATCTTCTTACTTCCCTCACGCCGGTGGAAGTGGCGACGAGGCTAGTATCACGGATCCAACAATGACTTAGGTAGGGATGGCCAAATCCAGCTTTCTTCCTCACCTGAAGCTAGTGGCAATGGGATGACGACGGTCGGTGGTAAGTTCTCTCCCTTGACGCTGCCTCGCTTGTCCTTGACGCCATACTCGCCTATGCGACGCCATGGCGACTCGGCTCCAAAGTTGGTAGGGATGGAATGGTGACCTGTTCTTTTGCATGTTGAACATAGTGTTATGAATAACACTTGTATTCAATATGAGGGCCAATAGGTTACAATATATAGAGTACATGAGGATACAAAATAAAAGCCTATACAAAGCAATATCTAAATAAGACAATATCTAAATAAGGCAATATCTATATAAGGCAATATATATGCCTTAACACCCCCCTCAAATACAAGGCACATGAAATAGCATTGCATTTGAAAAGAGTTGACACTAAAATAGAAGAAATCCAAAGTCCTGAGTATTGAAGTAGTCATCGTACCATCCAACTCTTGAAAAAACAAGCCAACAAAGGAACCGAGTCGACGAAGAAAAGCTGATGAAGAAGCTGAGTCGACGAAGTAAAGCCGACAAAGGAGCTGAGCCAACAAATGAAATCTGATGAAGCTGATAGAATGAGCTAACAAAAGATAGCCAATGAAGCCGACAGAACAAGCTAACAAAGCCAATAGAATGAGCCGATAGAGGAGAGTCGATGAAGCCGATAGAACGAGCTGACAAAGGAGAGCCAACAAAGAAGCTGAGACGACGACTGTAAGGTGAGCTGAACCGATAAAAAGAGCTGAACTGATGAAAGAGCCAATATGCTAAGGACTTGGATTGACGCGATGGAAGACTCAAGAAAATACTAGTAATACTAGTAGCAGCAACAGCCAATGGAAGTAGAACTCTAGATCAAAACTCAGAGGCGGCGTCCGACGCAAAGAAAATCATGTGGACGTCGAACCAAAGCTCATCAGCGGCGGCCACGGCAAGGAGAATCCCAACGATGGCAGCTAAGGGAGTGAGATGGACTCCAAATTGCTAGCGGCAGCCATTGGCAAAAGCTTAAAAATATCATAAAAATATCAGCAATCAAAGAGGCTAAAGAAGTCAAAGCCGTAGAAAATGATGAATCCGAAGTACTAGAAGTCAAGCTGCAAAGCATAGCTCACCGGTGAAGCCAAAGCCAGGTGGGTATTGTGAAATCATGTGCTGAAAAATTGGCTTGTGCATGCGCCATACCAAACTCTGAAAATAGTGTGTTTCCCTTCTGCGCCGGACCGATTTTCGCTGTTGCGCCGGATCAAAACTTTGGTCTGGCGTGAACGTGTTTGGCGCTGGACAACTTGTCCTTGTTAGCACATATACGCTGAACCCAAAGCTTTTTGGTCCGCCGTAAAAGGAATTTTTGAGGTTATATGCGCCGGACCAAATTTGTTGAAAAACAGTAAGCTTCTATGTTACGCCGAACCAAATTCTTGGTCCGTCTTGAACGCATTTTTGAGCGTTGTTTTTGTGATGTACGCTGACCAAAAATTTGGTCCGTCATGAACATGTTTTTCAACATGTTTTCTCTAAATTGAACTAAGACTTTTAGATAGTACGCTTGACCAAATATTTGGTCCGTCAGGAGTTAGCGCGGACCAAAGTTTGGTCCGCGTGAATGGTTTTTTTCTCGGGTTGATTTTTTGTGATTTTGAACATTGTTTGGTGATTGATCTGTGGTTATGAAATTTGATTGAATTTCATAATGAATGTTTTGAACTTATGCAATGCTAGTGTGAGAAATTGCATGGACTAATGTTGATTCAAGTCGTGGACATGTGCTAGGAAACGTTTTGTGGTTTGTTCATGTGCAGTGTTGCTCGAGGGCGAACATGGTCGATGACGGGACCGTAACTAGGTTCATGGAGTATCTGAGGTTCGAGACAAGATTCAGGTAGGAATTGAGGTCTTGGTGGTCAAGGATGTCATGCGGGACGTTCGGGCTTGAGGACGGTGCACATGAAGAATGGTTAGTCACGTGAGTATAGCATGGTGGCCATACGTGTGCAAGAGTTGTTAGTCACGTGAGTATGGCTGGGTTGCCATACGCTGGCAGTAAGAGTCAGATTTGGCCAAAGTTGGGCCAAGTGGAGTTGTGTTGAATACACTCCTTCTAGGATTAGGAGTGGGACTCCTTCTAGGATTAGGAGTAGGAATTGTATTTAGGACTCTATGTGTTTGCTCAGATAAATAGGGGAGATGCCTCCTGCTTATGCAATCCAGACATTGAGAGCTTAGAGCTTTGTTTTAGGGTTTGTACTCTTTTGATGGGAGTAATTTATACAAAAGAAAATAAAGATCAATTCTTCCAGATCTCTTGCGTGCTACAAGAACTACGTTGCTATAGCGTTCTGTTTTGGTTCTTGTTTGCATGCTTATTCTAATTCTAGATTGGTTTTTGTTCTTTGAGTTTTATCTTGATTTGATCCATCAAAAACCTTTCTAGGGTATTGATTTAGGGTTCCTCAAAGTTTAGTTGATTAATCTTTTGTCGTTCTTGTTTAATCTTGAAGTTTTGGTTAGATTAATTCTCGCTATCTTCTCGTCACAGCAAGCTTTAAGTAGGTTCATAACTTTTGATCCGTAAGTCTGATCAAGATGATTCATTTTGGGTTCGATTCGTATTGGAATCTAGTTTCTTGTGTCCAAAGTATAGATCGATCCAACGGTTGGATCTCTCGAAATTCACGCTTACCAAACATCTACCAACTGCTTTTGTCGAATACAAGGCAATTATTTGGTTCCATTTTGGGGTGAATTTTTAATAGATCAAAATTTTGGTTTTAGCTTCCTCACAATCATTCACCCCCCTCTGATTGCTATATTCGTATACTTCAATCCTACAGGTATGCTGAAGTTGGGCTAAGAAGACGAATTTACGGCTCCATGCTTAAGCCAGTGAAGAAGCCAAAGCAGCTCTTGTTGGCTCTAAGCTAAAATCGTGGAGAAGCCATTTTCTATAGTCTGAGTTGTAGCTCGGTGGAGCCGAGTGGCTCCAACCAGATTGGGTTATGCTGCTAGTTGAATCCTCCGCAACGCGAGAGGTTGGGCGGGCGTCACCAAGCCAGATTATAAGTTCAAGTTCTATTGGTTTTGGTGATTGGTGTTAGATTAATGCCTAACCTTGTTTAATGACAAACCTAATCTTTAATGAGACTAACATGTTTATTGAGCTTATTGTTAGTAGTCTCATATTTGGATGAAAATGGAAAACCCAAGGTATGTATGCATATTCATTCTATTATTCATTGCATACTTTGGATTCAAGTTAAAGTATGAATTCTCTATTGCCTCATCCACATAATATGCATTATGTTTCCTAATCCATATATTACATGGATGCACATCTTCAGGGGGAGTTCAAGCTTTAACTTGAAATTTCGTTAGTATTAATCTATTCTTCACTCCTTATATAAATGATCAATACATTGAAATATATCCTTGAGTATATATCTTAAATGTCTAATTTTAGTGTACTCATGATAATATAGGATGAACTCCAATACAATCAATTTGAATATGTGCATTTTGATTCAAAGTCAATAATATGTATGCACATATACTTGTGGGGTTTATTCTATAGTTGATGGCTAATAGTAATGATTATATTCATACATTCCACATATTATGGATCATTACTTATCATCAAGAGTATATGAAAACTTGTGTAGTTAGTATATACTCACGTCAATTTAAATGAGAATTTAAATTGAGTTTGTTTGTCTTATTAATCATTGGAAAATATTTCATCATGTGTTGATGGTGTCTTTGATTAATAAAGGATAAATGGATAGTTATTAAGTATAACGAAGCATTTATTGCATCGTTATACTCAAGACACATTTAATTCATTTAAACTGATTTAGGTTGTGCTCAATCGATCTTAGAGGCATCCATTATGTGTTAATGGAGTGTAATAGATGGTTGATACAATCATGTGTTTTGGACTAATATTTTCAATGAGTTTGAAACATGATTTAGTCCAAAATTTTGAGAAGATAAGAGAAGGTTCATCAAGAATGGATGAACAAGTTTATAGAGTCGGGTGTCGATCTTGAAGTAAAGATTGATTGAATATCATAAAAACACTACTAGAGAATAGTCCATCATTGTCGGGTCCGAAACGCCATCACTACCGCTATGGGAGCCGTAGTGATTGGTTGGCGTGATACTGGATTATCACCGCCGCTCTTGAACCGGCAGTGATGATAGATATCTCTGCCGGCTCGCTTTGGAACCGGCAGTGATGATAGATATCTCTGCCGGCTTGTTCTGGAACCGGCAGTGATAACTAAGCACTGTTCTGACAGTTTTAACACAAAACGAAGAGATTTCCCCAGGAGGTCACCCTCACCCAAGTACTACTCTCACCTAAGCACGCTTAACTAATGAGTTTTACTGCCAATTTTAATGCAAATACACCCAAGCACGCTTAACTTCAGAGTTCTTATATGATCTAGTACCGTAGAGTTGGTATGATCACATTTGAAAATATAACGCGTCCCCCTCCCCTTAACCTCACAAAGCACCCGAACACTAATGTTAGTATTCTTATACTTCGAATTTACTATGACTTGTGTGCTCCAAAATTTAACTAAGTGTCCAATTTTACCATGACTTGGGCACTTAGTTAAATTTCAATATCCATGTCATGGTAAAATTGGACACAGTTAAATTTTAGAGCACCCAAGTCATGGTAAAATTGGACACTTAGTTAAATTTTAGAGCACCCAAGTCATAGTTAAACTTTAGAGCACCCATATAAATACCTTATCACTGCCGGCTCTACGCAGAACCGGCAGTCGTAAGGTCAGATTACGTACGCGGGAAAATTCAGATGTGTGGGAAAATACATATCACTACCGGTTAAAAAGTACACCCGGCAGTAAAAGTTGCAATATCACTGCCAGTTTTACTTGCAACCGGCAGTGATATGTCACTATCGGGTTTGGGTATAAACCAGCAGTGATAGTGTGTTATCACTGCCGGTTGGTTATCCAAACCGGTAGTGATGCGTTTCCTTGGCAGCGGTTCTTATGAACCGGCAGTGATATTTTATCACTGACGGATGTAGCTCAACCGGTAGTGATCTGACGGCAAGGATTGCCTGTTGTGTAGTAGTGAAACTTCAAGGGAGCTAGCCCATGATCCCGGGGAGAAAAGATTGAAGATCTTAAAGCCCCAAAGGGGATTGCTCGCAGCAGCAAAAAGGTATAACTAGATAGGCTAAGGTTTTTCCCTAGCTTTGAGTCTAGTTTAGCACCGTACTATTAAGAGGGGTTGAGTCCTTTGCTTTGAGCTTCATCATTGGTGATGAACTCAATCCGGTCACTCGAGCTCAAATCTCTTATTGATTTGGTTTTTTCGCATAATAGCTCTGATTTGCATGCGTTGCATATGGGATGAGCTAATGCGTTGGCTTTTGTCATACTGCTCTGATTTGCATGTGTTGCAAATAGGATAAGCATATGCTTTGGTTTTTAGTATGATTGCTCTCTTTGTATGTGTTGCAAATAGAAAGAGCTCATACGTTGGTTTTCGCATGAAGTTCAGACTTTGCATGTGTTGCAATTGTTGAACTTTATGTTTTTGTTTTTAAACCAAAATCTATTTGAGTTTGTTTGGTTGTTGCATGAGGCTATAGATTTGCATGAGTTGCAAAAGGGAGATAGCTCAAGTTTTGTGGTTTAATCATTATTTGCAAAGTCATTGTGCAAATAAGCGAGAGTTATGTGTTTCGATCCTGAGAGCATGTGATACTTGCACCGTGGTTTTTGCAAGTCCGTTTGGTCGTGGTTTGACCATCACATGGCTAGAAGGATCAAACTCATAGACTCGTGGATTATTTGCTCAATGTGTTTTTGCAAATATATCTTTGATTAGTTTGCGAAAGGTGTCATCGCAAAGTTGTGGAGTTTGCTTGGAGCTAGGTTTTTGCATGTGTTGCAAAAAGGGAATGCTCAAGCATAAAAGGATTAATTGTTTATTTGCAAGTTCGTTGTGCAAATAAATGGGATGGCTGAGTCCGGATCCTGAAAGCATGTGAACTTGCACCGTGGTTTTTGCAAGTCAGATTTGGTCTTGGTTTGACCATCACATGGCTAAGAGGATCAATCTCATAGACTTCGGGATTTATTTGCTTAATACGTGTTCGCAAATATATCTTTGAGTTGGTTTGTGAAATGTGTTTTCACAAAATGGTTGAAATTCTTTGAGCATGGTTTTGAGTTGTTGCAAATGTATTTTGCAACTTAGTATGATCATGAGTTGATCACCATTTGGCTCAAAGAATAGTTGTTTTGGAGTTTGGGTAAAATTCCATGTACGCCGGACCAACTTGGTTGTGTTTGTTCTTGATTCGCATGAAATTCCATTCACGCCAGACCAAGTTTTTCAGTCGGGTGCAAAATGTGTGTACGCCAGACAGTGTTGGTTTGGTCCGATGCTGTAAGACACACATTCAGGAATCAAACCGAGCGCACACCATTACGCCGGACCAACTTGGTCTTGTCTGATTTTCAATCCGGCGCAAACGTTGTTTTTGCTGTTTTCACAACGGACCGATTTTTACTCAAGGCATGTGTACGATGGACCAAACTGATTTGGTCCGACGTAAATGGGGTTTTTGCTGGGGTTGTTGAAGTTTGGCGTTATTACTACACTCTTGAGTATTTTTTTAGTTTGTGTGAGTTCTTGAGAGGGTGTTGCATGTGTTGCACACCTCAATTTACTTTTTGAGCTCAAGAGTGAGACTAATTGCATGTGCTGCAATTAGAGTGTGATTGAGAGGAGCCTAGTGTATGTGTTGCACTTAGGTGGTCACCGGAAGCGCATGTGTTGCGCTAGGTGAAGTTCGAGCCGGAGACTCGACTTATTACTCTTGGAGATTACCGCCTACTAGACGGGCGTGAGGTGCGTTGTACGCGGGAGCTCACAAGGTTTGTGAGAAGCCCCAGCGAAGTTTGTGAAGGTTCTAGTTGATCCTAATCGAAAGAGTGAAAACGACCGAGTGAATTTGAGGTGGAAAGCTCAAGTGAGTGAGCCAGTCCAAAGTGAGTTGGACTTCCTTAACATGGATTAGGGGAGACCGTCAAGTCTCTGAACACCACGGTAAAAAGTTGGTGTGTCACTTGTCTCTTTACTTTCAAGTATTTACATTATTCAGTGAAGGTGTCCTTGTCGGCTACCACCACTAGATCCGATAGCTTAGAGTTAGGGGAAGACACGCCATCGTCAGATCTGGTCGCCAAGAGGGAGCAGTAGTGGCGGCAATGTCTCCTAAGGTAGAGAAGAAGTTGGCGGTGAAGAGCCCGCTGAGGAGGAGCCCGTGGAGGCGAGCGCGGGGCAACGCATGGGGCAAGGAGATCGGATCTGGTGGCGGTCGCGAAGCTTGCACTCGTCAACGAAGCGATACCAGGCGCCCTCGATCATCTTCTCGCGGCGGATCAAGCTACCGCGGCCCTTGAGCTGAGGGATCCTGACGTGGGCCGCGTGAGCCTCCTTCTTGAGGGAGGTGGCCATCCCTAGGAGCGCAGATTGCACCTCCTGGGGGCAGCGGCAGTGGAAGAGTAGGTTGGCGGCTAGTGCGGCGCAGGTGCAACGCTGTTAAAAAACTCTAACATTAAAACCTTACACTAATACTATGTTATGTATAGCACTTGTATTCAATATGAGGCCAATAGGCCAGTATAAGAGGGTACAAAAGGAAAGCCTATATAAGACAATGTCTATATATGCCTTAACAGGTAGTACATTGTCATCGCTAATTTGAGATGGACCTCTATGTAAGTTCCTGTGCTCAGTTGGTTCTATGCTTTAGCTTGGCATTGCTGCTTGACAAGAAATTTGTTCTCCCTTCTATTGTTTGAATTGTGCTACTCCAAATTTAAGTGATTAATACCATTCCACAGAGGCACATTTTTCATTGGTTGCATGTAATGATGAACTCCCAAAAATTTCTTCCCACACAAATAAGATTTTACAGCATTTGATCATTCATGTTTTTGCTTTATGCATTCTTTTCTAGAGCCGATGAGGCGATGATAAGAACCACAGTTCAAGTTGAACTGATGGGTAAATTAGTCCCATTTGCAACATAGGATCAAACTAAAACCAAAAAAACCCGCTAGATAACCAAAATTCAAAAATCAAAAAAATTGAGTGGAAAATCGCTCAAAATCGCCGTAAAACCGAAGGGTTGAGATTCAATTTTTTTAAAAAATTCAATAAAAATAAAAATCGCCGCTTTTGATCGGTTTTGACCGTCCAATTGAACACCTCAACGTTGGACACGATTTCGACCTAAAACCAGTCGGTTTGTACCAAAAATTCAATCGGTTTTACATCGTATAATTTTTTTCAAATTTTGTAATTTTTTTTTAATTAGACCGGTTTTGGATGAAAATCTGGCTTGATACGATCAAAAACCGCGATTTTCGATGGTTTTGTGAACCCTGACCGTAGCTCATCTCCTCCTATATCCCTCCCACTCTTCCTCCTTCCATGATCTGTGCAGATCTGCTTCCCTCTCTCCCTGCCGACGCTGGGCTTAGCTTCATGCCTAGCTTTCTCCTCTATTCCTCAAACTCTACTCTACTTTACTTCACGCCCAGCCGCCCCGCCCGATGCCGGGTCCACCTCCTCCTCTCCTCGTCGCCACCACTCGGCCCAACGCCTGGACGCACCCTGATGCTTGGCTTCTCCGCTGGGCCACCACGCCATGCATTGTGCCTGGACACGACGCACCATGTCGGATAGAGTCGATGCGCGGATGCGTGTCGATGCACCAAAAAAATTTTTGGACACGCGAGTCCCAATAACATTGCTTTTCAGCCCTTTATTGATGGACAATATGATGAAATGGACACATATACATTATCTCACCCAATGCTTCATGTCAAATCTGATAAATGTAACTGAAAAGAATTGCTACTGACTTGCAAATTAATTCATTACCCATTTACCCCAATTTTGGTCACATGTTTGGGGTTAGTATTTCTAGTCTCTGTAGCACCGACACATGTGCCATATCGGTGTCTGACATGGATACAACACCGACATACCATTCGACATGTACCAATCAGGTATTGGACAATTAGATAGTCAAAAAAAAATTTAATGTTCAACACGGTTTTGATACTTTATCGATTCATATCCAACACATATAATCATGGTTATCAAGTTAGCCAAGTGGGGTTACGCCACACCAACGCCTTGCCAGAGCAGCCTATGGCATCTACCTCACCGGCCGTGGCGTCGTTGAGGCGACGGGGATGGCGTTGGCATGGCCTGAGGCGGCTACCATAGGATTGGGGGACCAGGATAAGCCTTGAATTGAAACCGAGAGGGATATGATTCATACCTTGCACTACAGGATGGTCCATTGGCGCAAGCATTATTATTGCTTCGAAAAATAATAATTAAAAGCTAACGTACCGCTTGGAAAAAGAAATTTAATTAAAAATTGTCGTGCTGCTTTTAAAAGTAAACTATCTAAGCTGTTAGACCGCTTGGAAAAAGAAATATGTCCAGTACAGTTGAACCGCTTTCAATGACATTTTTCCCACCTAGTTATCTCTCTCTTCACTTCCCACCCAAGCGCTTGCTGCCTCCCAAGCCCGATGCCGATCCCCTCCCTTCTCCTGGCCCGTGCGCCCCTGGCTCTCCTCCCCACCCAGCTGCCACCGCCTCTCCCCGTCCCTACTCTTCCTTGGCGCTGCCGCCTCCCCGGTCCGGCGACGCCGCCCCTCCCAGCGGCCGACGCCGCGCCTCCTCCAGTCGGCGCCGTTGCCCCCTGGCCTCCCTTGGCTTGGCGCCGCCTCGCACCCTTGGCTCGACGCCGCCCCACCCCGGCCGACGCTGCCTCCCCAGTTTGGCTCCGTCGCCCCTCCTTCCAACCAATGCGGTGCACGGCGACCGACCACATCGGCCGTCACCACACCGCTGCAGCCTAGGTTTCCCCTAAGTTTCTCCCTTTCTTCGTTTCTACAGCCTATCCCTCTCCTTAAGCTAAGTATTTTTCTCAATCTTTATCTTCCATTCATGAACCAATTGCTACCGGGCATATATTTTCTTGATTGAGTTGTCCACTAGCAATTTCTATATTATGTGATTGATTTTCCCAAATTTTGGTCGTGTGTCGAGGGTCTTGGCATCAGGTTCCACTTGCCCTTATTTTTAGTCCTTGTTTGTGATTTGGTAATGCATGTCAATTAGCCAATATGTTGTAATCATGATTTAACTATTTGCGATTAACTTCATGATTGATCCTTGTTGTGATGAAGTTAACACAAACATGGGTACATTGATGCTTGGCATTTTAGGGATAAGGAGCATTGCGATCTCAGAGTGAACCGGTATGTAGGTAAACACTTATGCTTGGCATTTCCTATGTGCTGACGCTTTTATTTAAACTAACTATGCTTTTTATGTTATTTCATGTCATGGATGGTTTCTCTTACTTGCATTTGTTCTATGATGCAGGGGCAATATAGTGGCATCGGCACAAAGGAGGTGCTATTTCTTAGTCTAGCCATTGTTTTATACAGTTTCTTCATAATAAGTAGATCCCTGCACTTAACTGCTGCAATACATAAATTTATGTTACATTTTGTGTAAGATTCTGATGCATGTATAATTTGTCCATCTTCTTTGCACTAGTGTGTGTGCTGTAAGTAAAGAGAGGGATTCAAGAGATTTTACTCTACGTAACCCAGCAGGCATAGTGATGTATTTTATTCTGTTGATTTGAGGTAATGAGCACTATCCAGAAATATTGATGTGAGCTAGGATAATTCCAGTATTTTTTTTAATAAAAGGTAGGACAATGTTGATGTGCATTGGGTATATCAGATATCCACTAGTTCCTCCTTTTATTCAATAGAAGAAGCTTTTTCTATGAAGGATGAAACTTCACTAGTAGTTACGCTTAAACACAAGTTGACTATTATATAGATAATTCTTTACTGGTTTGTGAACATCTAAGATTGTTTGCCAAAAATGTTAATTTGTTCAATGATACTTTCATAATCTCGATACTCCCAACTCCTAAACAATGATGGCATAGCAGTTGATGACAATAATGTCAAAGTGATCGATGCAACCGAAAGTATGTCATGCCAGGTGATTCTTACAATTATGGTATATATTTAAGGAATCAGCTTGTTACTTGTTGTTCAGCCATCAAGCTTCTTGCAAATATCACAGTGGAATTGACCCTCATACGCACTGGAGATGGAGTTCATGGGAATCATATCAGTAGATGACTTCTTTAGTGGTCATGTCGCAAAGACTGGCCGGTGGGACAACAATGCACATTGACTTTGTCATTCCAAAGGTGGCAACTTAATCGCAGGTTTGGAATCCTACAAACAGAAAGCAGAAAAATCTACCATGGATTATGGATTTCACATGGCCATTACCAAGTGGAATGATGAGGTTTCGAGGGAAATGGAAGTGATGGTTAAGAAACATGGTTGATGCATATTCTGGTTTTTCTGTATTGTTGATTAGTTTCTCAAGAATTTACATTCTGAAGCAGCACATATATTTTGTCCAGACAATCAACTTTACAAAATTCCTATAATTTGATATATCTCCATAATATGATGCAAGATTGTATCAATTTTTATATACCGCTTGGAATACTTTTACAAGCAGTCGAACGGAAAGCAGTAGATATTAGAATTTCAAGCGGCCCTACTACTTGGAATACCCTTATTCCAAGCGGTCTTACAGCTTGCAAGGATGTGTCATCATGTAGTAATTGGCCAATTGAAGACCAAGGGAGAAACCCTAGCGCCGCGCAGACTCCACCCCATCCTCGCCAGATCTGGCAGGAGAATAGCCGATCCGCGTTGTCGCTCCTCTGATCCACGCCGCCACTCCTTTGCGCCACCACTGTAGAGTTCCCTGACACTCCTCTGCACCAGGTACGAGGGAGGCAATGGGGGATGGATGGGGGAGGCGATAGGGCCATGGGGGAGGAAGAACCGAAGGGGGGAGGCGGTGGCTCAAGCGTTGGGGAAGAAGCGAAGAAGAAAGACGTAGCACAACACAAAGAACAAAGAATAAAGAATAGCCAAATGTCTCGCTGGCTAGTACTGCACTACCACTAGTACTATAGTAGTAGTCAATTAGCGAAGAGTGTGTCAGAGAAGTATTGTGGTAAACTAGAAGTAGTAAAAGTATTTATTAGTGTAGTAGTAATGTAAGGTGGAATATATGTATGGCGTTGCCCCACGCGTCTTAAGCGTTTCAGCGGTAAAAGGTGGTGAGTCACCACGCCTTGCCTTGTCGCTTTAATAACCTTGCATACGATGACACAGCCTGGCCTAGTTCAACGACCTAAAGGGCAAGTCTAGCCACTTGAGAGGAGCAAAATACCAACATCAAGGCTCCATTGTGGAACCATACTGACATTCTTGATAAGGATGATCCATTTAGAGAAAATGTGAATTGAAAGATATATCCTAAAGTGACGGTACCTATTCTTGCTCAGCTTAGCAATGAAGTTGCAAGTTGCAAAGGCTGAGGTACATATTCCTAGTTTACAATTTACATTATTTCAGTTTGACAAACACGTAGAAAATAAAAATAATACATATGTATATTATTATTATTATTATTATTATTATTATTATTATTTATATATATAGCTGTGTCGTAGTGTTACTTGGACACAGACACGGGAGTCGGATGTTTGATTCGGTAAAAAAAAATTTGGACACAGGAAGTGCTACTCGGAATCGGACACGAGGGTCAGAATCTGACTCGGATTCGAGGTGTCTAATTGGGTAAATTTTTTTAGATATGAGTGCCTGAGTAATACTACCGTGTTGGCATTTTTGAAAAAAAGGCGAATTTTGTGCCGTTATCGTGTCCATGCATCATAGGTTCTGGTTCATATCTCCAACTTACAAGTATCGACACATTAGAAGGCCCTCTTAATTTGACTGAATTCTTTCATTTCTCAGAAAAATAGAAGCAGTGAACATCAATTTAATTCTTTCTGAAACCTAATTTTAAGACCAATCCACAGGGAAGCAAATAAGCAATCCACTAATTAAAGAGGCACAAGTAGAACCTCGAGTATTTAGTGCTGAAGTATAATTGTAACTTCTGAAATGTGGTACAATTGACTCATAGTATCTCAGAAACCTGCATTGCAAATATTTTTGGTTTATAGGCCACGAGAGCATATTATATGATCAGTAAAAACAAAGATAGTGTATCTTACATGTATTGGCATCTCTGCAATGAGCAGACCACTGGTTTCTTCTAAACCCTTGAGAGTAGCTACCTCACCACCAACCACCATGTTAATCACGATTCCATCTGCTCCATCATAGTACATCAGCTATAGAAACACAAAACATAAGGGCATCAATAGATGTTTTTCTTGACGTACCTGCTGCTAAGGATCCTGACATACGTCTTAAGTAAGCTTCCTGAAAATTTCAAATTGAAAATCAGGTCGGACAAAACATTCCAAAAATAGAACTGGACGTGCTCAACAAAACTGCATGATTGCATGTTTATATAACTACAAGATAAATTTATCGCAACCAGCTCATGGTGTTTGATCCTCAAAAGTACCAAGGTAACAAATATCCAGAAAACAGGGGGACAACTCACCTTCTTTGTGGGCAATTCATAGTTTATCAGCACACGAGCCATAAGGGAGCCTCTCCATCGCTGCCAGAGCCAAGCAAGCATCCATCACTACTACAATGCTTTAGTTTCGAGGCTATAATTTCAGGCTTGGGACTTTCAGCAATATCACCATCTTTAGTTTGATTCCATTATATTACTGCTTGACGAAACTTCAAGAACGGATGCACGCTCAGCTTCAACCTGATCACTGTACTGTGTATACAAATTACATGGATTGATATAAGTAGCTAGCAAAAGTAAGTTCATAGCAGGGCCATAGACAATCAAGAGAACTGGAAACAGTGTTCATATCAGGGGTGACAGAAAAGTAAGAGAACATGGGACCTTTGGGTGCAGACAATCTTTGTAATCACATAGGCATATTTGTAATTCAAAGACATAGGTACACAATAAATAAGCGCACTTTTACCAATAAATTGAACAAATACCAATGTGATACATTTATGTACTTATAGCAGAACTAAGCTGTGATTGTAAAGTACCAGTATAGTATCAGAGAATTGAACATATGAATTAGCACCCAAATTGAGCATACCAGTGGTGACAAAAACACAAAGGGGAGGTTGCCATCGAGGTCCTGATCTAGCACCTAACCCCACAAACACACACCCCCATATTCATTGCCGATACAAAACATCGACAATTGGCGCGCCAGGTAGGGGAGCACGAAGATCAACACAGACAACCTCGATGGCTTTCCGCGATGACATCACCTTCGCTCCGGGGCAAGTTTTTGCTTCGGAAGCTTCCGCTTCACCGCCAACGACCGCGGCATCCTCTTCTCCTCCAGCATAAATCAGATCCGACCTGAGGATCCTCATGTTTCCCGTTCGGTGTTCGTAGTCAGAAGTGGGTTGCCCGAACCAAACGACTGACGGGGAGCAGAAGAGGTTAACACAGAAATTGTCCGCATGAAGGCCGTGGACGCTGCTGCATTCGGTCTCTACAAAATCGAGCACACGTTGTCAACGAAGACATCTTACAGACGAGGATGGGGAGCCAGTCGGTTTTTCGTACTCCGTAGCAAAACATCATGGCCACCAGGACCCTCTTGGACACCCTAGGCCCGATGATTGAACCTAGCAGTCCAGCTGCACTGATCATGGCCCAAGTCAGGGCCATGGTTACGGCGGCAATGATCCAGCAGAACCAGCAGGGCCGTACAACCAAGATTCCTCGTGCGGAAGAAGAGGCGCACTCGGCGAGTAGCCGAACCAAGGCCAGCTGGACAGAAGCAATCGGGCGCAGTCTCCCTGCGGGCAAGGATCTCCGCTCTACCATTCACCGCGATCTCCGTCAGGACCTAGATACTAGGAAGCGGGAGCGGGAGGAGGATGAGCGGCGCCGGCGCAAGGATGATCTTGAGCGTTTTGGCTTCAACCACGACCAAGACGAACGGCACGACGGTCATAGATATCGTCGTAGCCCACGATGAAGCAATGGCAGTCGGGTGGTTTCATCACCTCACCGCCATCGTGCTCGACGCGAAGAAGAACCCATAGATGGGATCAAAGCATTCACTGCACGCCTCTGCCGAGTGCAGTGGCCTGATGGTTTTAACCTAAAGGGCATCACCAAGTTTGATGGGGAGAGAGACCAAGAAGCCTGGTTACAGGTTTACTCCCTCGCCGTCAAAGCAGCCGGAGGTGACCGCAATGTGATGGCGAATTACTTGCCGGTCATGCTCGCTCCCTCGGCTCAAGCATGGCTCACAGGGCTTCCAAGGAACTACATCGATTCTTGGGGAGACCTCTGTGACCAGTTTATCACAAACTTTTAGGGCACTTTCGAGAAGCCTGGAACCCCGTGGGATCTTTATCAACTCCACCAAAAGAAGAACGAATCTCTGAGGGAATTCATTCGGAGGTTCTCACAGAAGAAAAATACCGTTCGGGATGTCTCGGATGCAGTCATCATCGCAGCCTTCCAGAAAGGGGTTAGCGATCCCGATCTCATTAAGAAGATATCTCGAAAACCACCAACCACGGCTCGGGAGATGTTTGCCCTAGCCGACCGCTATGCAACTACTTCAGATGCACTAGCAGACCACCGAGAAGACCGACGTCCACAGAAGGACAGGAAGGACCACGTTGAGTCCTCAAGGTAGAAAGACAAGAAGTGCAAGGGCGATGAGTTGGTTGCGGCTGTCAAGCGGGGGAAGACAAAAGCCCCACAAGGAAAAGATTACAAGGAGGTAATGAACGCGCCTTGCCCTTTCCATCCAAAGGGAAGGCATGTAGCGAAAGACTGCTATACATTGAAAAGATTCACACAAGAAAACCGCCACCAGCCTAAGCCCAAAGAAAAGAAGGAAGCCGAAAAGAAAGACAACCTCCCAGTAGAGGGCGAGTTCCCAGAGATTGAACAAGAACTTAACTTCATATTCGGGGGCTCGGGAGCATATGAGTCCAAGCGGAAGCAAAAACTTATCGCCGACATCAATGCGTCACACCGGCGAATTTCAATACTTATGGTGGTCGGAAGCTCCAATCACTTTTGATCGATTGGATCATCCTAGCAGATATCCTTTAGTGCTAGATCCAGTCATCCACAGCATAAAGCTCAAGAGGGTGTTGATCGATGGGGGGAATTGAAAGTGCATCTAGGCCCCCAAATTGGTTTTGGTTTATTAATGACAAGCGATTAAAGAGACTAATGTCTTCAATGAGCTTATGAGCAGGTTAAAGATTAAATGTGAGATCATCTACATGCGAAGGATACCCTCAAACAAGATTACGCGAGAAAAATGGCATTACGCTTGTATTTTCTATGTTTTGTGTCGAGGAATGCCGTGATTATTAAGAGGGATGCATCGTAAATGATCTAGGATAGTCTCTATGCTCGATGAATGTTACTTCAATCCAAATTGAGACCCTAAGTCACCGCGTATGCACCTGAATGTGTTTCTTTCAATGTTCAAGTCGGACATTCCGATATTATATCGAAGTTCGATGTGACCGACATTCCGATGTGCATGCTTGCTTCAATCCGGTGTGTGGTAAATGCATCGGAAGTTCCGATAATTTCGATCGGAAGTTCCGGCGCTGTTGATGCCTTCTAAGATGCTCTCTGGAAATATCGGAAGTTCCGATATTTTACATCGGAAGTTCCGGCGTGTTCAAACCGGAAAAAGGAAGCTCTCGAATTATCTGACACTGATATAGTGGATCGGACATTCCGATGTTAAGTCGGAAGTTCCGATGGTTATATCTGACAAACCGATATGGACTTAGAAGCATTTTGTTAAGGGTTTTTTCCGGGAACATCGAAGTTCCGATATTGACATCTAAGTTCCGATGCACCTTTTTCGGCTACGCTTGTAGTGCGCCGAGTTCTGATTGTTTGCACATATCGGACATTCCGATGTTGATATCGGAAGTTCGATATGCAAATGAGTGGGTGTATAACGGCTAGTTTTTGCAAGAATCTATAAATACCCCACTCCTCTCTCATTTGAGGGTTACACACTCTATTGGACAGAACTCTAGTGCACCTTGAGCCCTTCCTAGTCTACTTTTGAGCCCTCCTCTTTGATCTTAGGGATCATCCAAGGAGTGAGGACTAGAAAAGAGATTTGGAGCTAAGAGTGAAAAGCAAGTGTCATTCATCTCGAGCTTAAGAGTGTTCCTCCAAGATCGTTCAACGGTGTATTTGTTTCTCTTGGAGGTTGAAAGACTCCTAGACGGCTAGGTGTCGATCGCGAGCTCCCAAGGATTGTGGGACGCCGTGAGAAGTTTGTGAAGGCCGGCTCCGCCTCCGAAAGGAAAGGAACCAATAGTGGAACCAAGCCTCAAGTGTGACCGAGGTTTGGGAGGAAAGGGTTGGAAAAGACCCGGCTCTTTGGAGCCTCCTCAACGGAGACGTAGGATTTCCTCAAGAATCCGAACTCCGGGATCAAATCCGCGTCTTTACCTTTCTTTACTTAAGCTTGTTTTCTTATTTAGTTGATATATCGTTCTTAGTTTGCATTCCAAGTTCTTTACTCTCAGTTATTAATTGTACGTGTCTAAAGTCGATCGGACATTCCGAACTGGTATCGGAAGTTCCGATTATATCGGAAGTTCCGATTATATCGGAAGTTCCGATCCAATACCGGAAGTTCCGATACTCTTTCCGCTGCGACAAATTTAGTTTAAATTTTAAACTGCCTATTCACCCCCCCTCTAGGCAACTTTCTCATCTTTTCAATTGGTATCGTAGCCGCACTTCTCAAGGCTTAACCGCTTGAAGGAACGTGATGGCCAACACTGGATGAAGGTTTGTCGTGTCAGGGAAGAAGGTAGTCCAAAGGCCGGACATGGAACTCCCCGCTCAAATTCCTTTTAATTATGAAAAATTGAATACTTCTTCTTCGCATTCCTATATTATCAGGTTTCTCCGGCGCAAGCGCCATTTTTCGATGGCACGTATTATTCTGCTTGGAGGCACAAGATGAAAATGCATTTGATGTCTCTCCATCCTAGTGTGTGGAAGATTGTGTGTACAGGTTTAGACATGCCTGAAGATTTACATGGAGCTTACGCCGCAACAAGAACAAAACATCCACCGTAATGCTCAAGCCGCGAGTGTTTTGCTTGGAGCTTTGAGTCCCGAAGAATTCAACAAGGTTGATGGTCTAGAAGAAGTCAAAGAGATATGGGACACACTCCAAGTAGCTCACGAAGGAACATCAAGTGTGAGGGAATCAAGGATTGAGTTACTTGAAGGAAAGTTGGGGAGGTTTGTCATGAACGATGATGAAACTCCGCAACAAATGTATGATCGCTTGATGATCCTAGAGAACATGATCCGAGGGCTTGGAAGCAAGGACATGACGGACCACGTCGTGGTAAAGAGGATGTTGAGAGCCTTTGCTCCAAGGAATTCGACTCTCGTAACACTTATACGAGAGCGAAAAGATTTCAAAAGGCTTACTCCTAATGATGTGCTAGGAAGAATTCTATCACATGAGCTTATGGAGGAAGAAGCAAAAGAGGTGAAGAACCTTGCCAAGCAAAGCTCAAGCTCAAGACCGAAGCAAATAGCTTTGAAGGCAAGCAAAAAGGAAGAATCAACATCAAGTGATGAAGAGGAAGATGAGAGCGAAGACGAAGAAGACTTGGCTCTATTTGTGAGGAAATTCAAAAAGTTCCTCAAATATGACGGGTCAAGCAAATACAAGAAGAACTACAATGACAAATCAAGAGGAAGAAGAAACACTAAAAGGGCTTACAGTTATGAGTGCGTGAAGTTGGACACTTCATCGCCGATTGTCCAAAGAAGAAGAACAACCAAAATGAGACCAAGAAGAATGAGCCGCCAAGAAGAACAAGACGCATAAGAAGAAGTACTGGCGAGCTCACATTGGAGAAGAATGGGATTCAAACAACTCCGACTCCGACACCGATGATGAAGGAGTCGCCACCCTCGCCATTGAAGCTGCTCCACCAACAACGTCACTCTTCGGGGAATTGAGCGACAACGACTCCGACCACGACGCGCCTATTTGTCTTATGGCCAAAGGGCGCAAGGTAATGGCTAAACTAAACCCCCTAGTAGTGATAGTGAATTAGAGAGCGATGATGATGATGATGATGCTTTATTTTGCAACTTAAACAAATCTACCATTGCAAAAATCAATAAACTATTGAAAAGAATAGATAGCCAAGAGGAGACTCTTGAAAAGCAAGAAGAATTGCTAATTTGTGAAAAGAAGAGAAATCTTGCTTTTGAAAAACTCCTCGCAACGGAAAAGGACAAAATTGAATTGCTAACCAAAGATCTTGACTTGGCTAACAATTCAATCACGATCCTTAAGAGTTCAAATGAATCGCTTCAAGAGAATGTTATTAGCTTGGAAAACAATCTTCAAGCTCTTGAAGTGCAAATTGAGTCTCTTAATGACCTCAACTCTCCAATCATTAATTCCTCAATGGCTTCTATTCCTTCCACTAGTAATGGTTGCTCTCGTTGCTATAATATTGATATTAATGCTTGCTCTACTAATTCCCAACTTGTGCAAGTATTAAAAGGAGAAAACGAGATTGAATGCTTTGGTAAAGTATGGTTGCATCAAGACTTATCAATCCAAGGATGCCCTCTACAAAACAATCAACACTCGTGGAAACAAAAATAAAGAAGGGCTAGGATATGATAAGTACGATTGCAAGGGAAATGATCGTGTGGTGGTAAAAGGTAAGGATTGCATCAAGTTTGTCAAAGGAAATAACAAGCAACCATTGACCACCACACAAGTCATTGAGACCGGGCAAGAATCAAAGAAGTATCTTCAACATCATACAACTCATCCCATTCACTATGCATATATATGTTGAAGAGAAATCACCGTGGTAAAGTGATTGCTCATTTTGTCGGTGCCTACAACTCCAAAGTGAAAAGAGTAAGAAGAAGGTGTGGGTACCAAAGGTTTTAATCACTAACATGCAAGGACCCAAAAGAATTTGGGTACCTAAAACCAAGGTCTAATGTGCTCTTGTAGGATTATACCTCCGGTGGATCAAGTTGGGTGCTTGATAGTGGTTGCACAAACCACATGACCGGAGAAAAGAAAATATTTTCATCTTTTGATGAAAAAGGGTCACAATATGAAAACATTGTGTTTGGTGACAATGGTAAAGGTGAGGTAATGGGGTTAGGTAAAATTGCTATTTCTAATGATCATTCCATTTCAAATGTTCTCATAGTTAAATCTTTAAATTACAACTTGTTGTCCGTATCGCAATTGTGTGAGATGGGCTACAATTGTCTATTTACTAATGTGGATGTGGACTGTCTTGAGAAGGGATGATTCCTCAATTGTTTTTAAAGGATATTTGAAGGGTAAGCTCTATTTGGTTGATTTCAATGCAAATAGCGCTAAACTTCAAACATGTCTTATGGCAAAGTCTAGCATGGGTTGGTTGTGGCATCGCCGCCAGCCCATGTTGGCATGAGAAATCTCGACAAGCTTCTAAAAGGTGATCACATCATTGGACTAACGAATGTTGAGTTTGAGAAAAATAGTATTTGTAGTGCTTGTCAAGCCGAAAGCAAGTTGGAGCGCCACATCCCGCGAAGAACATCATGACGCATTTACAAAACCATTGGAGCTTCTACACATGGACCTTCTTCTAACCCGCTGCTTATATAAGCACTCGGAGGTAACAAGTATGGTTTAGTTATTGTTGATGATTTTTCTTGCTTCACGTGGGTATTCTTTTGCAAGAGAAAAGTGAAACACAAGGATAATCAAGAAGTTTGCAAGAAGAGCCCAAAATGAATTCGAGTTGAGGATCAAGAAGATTCGGCGATAATGGAAGTGAATTCAAGAATACTCAAGTCGAAGAATTCCTTGATGAAGAAGGAATCAAGCACGAAGTTCTCCGCTCCATACTCCTCAACAAAATGGAGTGGTAAAAAGAAAGAATCGGACTTTGATCGAGATGGCAATAACAATGCTTGATGAGTACAAGATCTCCGACCATTTTTGGGCGGAAGCCGTCAACACCGCTTGTCATGCCATCAACCGATTATATCTCCACAAGATATTGAAGAAAACGGCATATGAACTCCTCACCGGTAACAAACCAAACATTTCATATTTTAGAGTTTTTGGTAGCAAATGCTTTATCCTAAACAAGAAGCCTAAGAACTCCAAATTCGCCTCCAAAGATCGATGAAGGTTTCTTGCTAGGATATGGATCGAATGCTTACGCCTATCGCATTTTCAACAAAACTTCGGGTTGTGTTGAAATAGCGAGAGACGTGACATTTGATGGATCTAACGGCTCTCAAGTAGAGCAAGTTGATTTAAATGTGCTAGAAAATGAGGAAGAGCCAAGCATTGCAATCAAGAAGATGGCAATAGGTGAAGTGAGGCCGCAAGAAAAGGTACAACAAGACAATTCATCTACACAAGTCGAGCCTCCTACTTCAAGCCAAAGTCAAGACATTCCTCTAGGGAGTACAAGCAAACTCGTGGAGGATGCTCAAGATGAAGATCTTGAACCAATCCAACATGTCTCTCAAATGCCACATCCGAGGTTGCATCAAAGTATTCAAAGAGACCACCCCGTCGATAACATTATCGGTGACATTAAAAAGGGGGTAACTACACGCTCTAGAGTAGCTAATTTTTGTGAATTTTACTCCTTTGTGTCTATTTTGGAACCTCTAAAGGTTGAAGTTGCACGAAGAGATCCTGGATTGATAATGGCTATGCATGAAGAGCTTAACAACTTCGTTAGAAACAAAGTATGGTCACTAGTGGAAAGGCCTAATCAAAACGTGATTGGAACCAAATGGGTCTTCCGCAACAAACAAGACGAGAACAGAGTTGTCACAAGAAATAAAGCTCGGTTGGTAGCTCAAGGATTCACTCAAATTGAAGGTTTGGATTTTGGTGAGACTTATGCCTCTGCTGCCTAGATTAGAATCAATTCAGATATTGGTTGCATTTGCTACTCACCATGATTTCAAGCTTTATCAAATGGACGTCAAGAGTGCTTTCCTAAATGGTCCAATCGCCGAATTGGTCTACGTTGAGCAACCGCCGTGAATGGAGGATCATAAGAACCCTACTCATGTCTACAAACTCCATAAGGCGCCTACGGGCTTAAGCAAGCACCTAGGAGCATGGTATGAATGCCTTAAGGATTTTCTTATTAAAAAGGGTTTGAGATTGGTAAAGCTCGATCCTACTCTCTTCATAAAATATGTTGATAATGATTCATTTGTGTGCCAAATATATGTCGATGACATTATATTTGGGTCCACTAATAAAAACTTTTGTGAGGAATTTAGTAGGTTGATGATTTAAGAGATTTGAGATGTCAATGATGGGTGAATTGAAATTCTTTCTTGGATTTCAAATCAAACCACTAAGGAAGGGACGCCTTATGTCAAACAAAGTACATCAAAGATATGCTCAAGAAGTTTGACATGGAGAACGCCAAGCCAATTCATACACCAATGACAACCAACGGTCATCTTGGTCTAAATGAAGAAGGTAACCATGTGGATCAAAAGGTATATCAATCCATGATAGGTTCATTGCTTTACCTTTGTGCATCTAGGCCTCGATATTATGCTTAGTGTGTGTATGTGTGCAAGATTTCAAGCCGCTCCGAGAGAGTGCCACCTAGTAGCCGTGACAAGAATTCTTAGATATTTAGTTCACACACCTAGTCTAGGGCTTTGGTATCCTAAAGGATCAAAATTTGATTTGATTGGTTATTCTGATGCTGATTATGCGGGTTGCAAAGTGATAGAAAAAGCACTTCGGGACTTGTCAATTTCTAGGTAGATCACTAGTGTCTTGGTCCTCAAAGAAACAAAATTCAGTTGTTTCTATCCACCGCTGAAGCCGAATACATTGCCGCAGGAAGTTGTTGTGCACAATTGTTATGGATGAGGCAAACCTTGAAGGATTTTGGTTTTTGTATGGAAATGGTACCACTTTATGTGACAATGAGAGTGCGATCAAAATAGCCAACAATCCTGCTCAACACTTCACTCAAGCACATAGATATCCGACACCACTTCCTTAGAGATCACTCAAGGGAGACATAGATATTACCTATGTGAGAACCGAAACAATTGGCCGATATCTTTACCAAACCTCTAGATGAGAAGCGCTTTTTAAGTAGCTTAGAAGTGAGCTAAATGTCCTAGACTATCGAATGTGTCTTGAAAGATTGCACTCATTGATCGCTGCTAGTTAGCTCAATCTCAAAACAAAACGATTGGAAAAACCTATTTAGTGTATTTCAAAATGTTTTTGTTGGATCTTAATCTCGGATCAATCCACTTGTAATCATAGTTTTGATTGCTTGAATGCCTGCTGATGACAAGTGGAGTGATCCTCCTTAAGTTCACATGACTCAGAGTGTTCAGACTTCACTCAAAATCCTTGTTTCTTTCTCTGCTGGCTGGAAATCAACACATCGAACATCCGATCAAATCATCGGAATATCCGATGTCTGGCAGTTTTTCCACATCAGAACTTTCGATGTAATATCGGAACTTCCGATGTGACCTCCGCACTTAAAAAGTGCCCTTACCCTTTCACTTTCTTTTGTCCTTTTCCTCGTGTCTCTTTGGCCTCTCCTTCCCCTTTTCATCTTTGTGCCGCGATCGGAGATTCCGACTCTCTAACTTCCGATCTTCGCTGGGAAGGACTCCATCTTGAAGAGAACCGATCTCCCCGCTGATTTCTCCGTGTTCTTCGTGGAGGTAAACCCTAGGGCTCAACTTTTCATTTTGGATCTAGGCATCTTTTGAGAAATCGCTTCTGATCTTGTTCATCTATTCCTTTGGTTCATTCCTCACAAGTTTCATCTCTTTGTATCGGTTGGTTTGGGAGAAACGCTGTGTTGGTTTAGATCCGTAAACATCGGACATTCCGATCGAAATTATCGAACTTCCGATCTCATGCTCGAACTTCCGATATTGAATCTAACTTCCGATGTCTACGTAAAACCAAACCAAAGCAGGATTGTTCCTCTCGTAAGCTTAACCGATTTCGCTTTGTCCTTAGATCAATGGATCCTCACCAAGGTGGTTTCAAATTTCGGAGACTCCAAAGAAAGGGTAGGCGCCAAAAGGCCAAGGCATCCTGACAGAACGAGAACCAAAAAAGGTCATGTAGAGGAAGAGGTAGAGGCAAAGGAGGCCTGTGGATTCAAATCAAAGGACCCTCCGCTCGATCCTCTTGCTCGCACAAAGAATGTACTCTCGAGGAGCGCCATTGCCTTCCCAGAAGGGCAAAGCTGTGGCAGGCTTCTCAATCTCACCGGCCTGCACTCCAAATAGCCTCCAAGGCTCAGACAGCAGAAGAAATCCTCGCCTCAAGAGGAAACCCACGAGCTACAAAGGAAAGCCGCCAAAGTGCGCGCGGGCCGCAGAGCAGTAACCCTGTGGCGATTGCTCAATTCTCGACTGACTATCGCTTTTGGAATTTCTTTCAGCAGGACTTCTACGAGTCTATCATCTTGACTAGGAAGAATCCAAATATTCTCGATGCAAAGGGTTGATCGACTACATGGCCGCAGCTGATGATGCCACCTTCACTGAGGTCATAGCAACGTGTGAGAGAACTGGGACAAAGTGGATTATGAGTTTTCAGCACGACTGGAACATTGAGATTATTGCTCAGTTCTACTCCACCTTGTACATCTCTGGGCGACGTAGTCTCCACCTTGCATTGATGATCAAGGAGTTTGGTATGAGATTTCCTATGTGAACTTTGCTCGTGTCTTGATTCACCGGCCGACTGGCCGTGACAAGGATCAAATTCATAATGAAGTTTCTCTTGGTGCTTCCAACCTAACTTTCTATGATGGAGATGCAGACTTTGAGGAGGGAAGCACAAAGGCATGAAGCCTTTCTTTGCCTGCCTCAACAGTCGCTCGTAAAGACGCTGGCTCCCAAAGAAGGTGATGCCTCTCATGTTCTATCTTACACAAGAAATCACGAGTAGGATGCAAGATGGACAAATACCCTTTTGATGTCTTCGGGATTTCATTTGGAATGAGATCCGCTTGATCGCCAGAGCCAAAGAGAAGCCGTGGTTATGCTCCTTTCATTATGCATATGATTGAGCACATCACTCATCAAGACTTTGAGTATGATGCTAGGCATACTGGAGTGCAGATCGTGGCGATCAAGGCCCCACCACTCGCTAGGCGTGCCTCGACTAGAGAGGTGCCGCCTCCTCCTCCTCCACTGCCTCCTCGCTACACCGCCAAAGGATCATCCTCTCCAATCCTCCGCTTTGAAGTCAATCTTTGTCCTCGTAAGGGCAATGCAAAGAACAAGCACAAAAAGAACACCAAGAGACTCAAGGACATTCAGAGGCACTTAAATCTAGAGTGTTCAGAGGATGAGAGCAAAGTGAAGAAGAAGTTGAGGATCCTTTGCTCCAGCCGCAACTTCTCACGCAGTCCGAGGACGATGATGAGTCCTGGCTCGATGTCGCCCGAGGAGCCTGACTAGTTTCTCTCTCTCTCTCTCTCTCCTTTTCTCCTTTCTCGGTGCTTGATGCCAAAGGGGAGAAGAGAAAGAAAGCTTACCCTCGCTTTATCATCCTTCGATTAGTTTCGCTTTCCAAACTTTGTTATCATGTGAACTCGGACTTGTTACTTGTTGCTTTTGTCATTACTTAGCAATGTTGGATGATTGTTACTCGTACTGCTTTTATGGATGTTTTAATATTAATGATTATTCAATTGTTAGCATTCATATTGTTCGCCTCAGATATGCTCGCTCTAGGGGAGCTCCTCGAAAATTCATTTCAAATTGTGCATTCGCGATCGCTTTCCTTTTCAATGCACATCTTCAGGGGGAGCTAAACCTAGACTAATCTCTCATTATATCTGTTTCATTGTAAGCTTTAATCGGGTTGTCATTAATCACCAAAAAGGGGGAGATTGAATGTGCATCTAGGCCCCCAAATTGGTTTTGGTTTATTAATGACAAGCGATTAAAGAGACTAATGTCTTCAATGAGCTTATGAGCAGGTTAAAGATTAAATGTGAGATCATCTACATGCGAAGGATACCCTCAAACAAGATTACGCGAGAAAATGGCATTACGCTTGTATTTTCTATGTTTTGTGTCGTAGGAATGCCGCATCATTAAGAGGGATGCATCGTAAATGATCTAGGATAGTCTCTATGCTCGTATGAATGTTACTTCAATCCAAATTGAGACTCCTAAGTCACTGCGTGATGCACCGGAATGTGTTTCTTTCATCGTTCAAGTCGGACATTCCGATATTATATCTGAAGTTCGATGTGACCTGACATTCGATGTGCATGCTTGCTTCAGTCCGTGTGTGGTAAATGCATCGAAGTTCCGATAATTTCGATCGAAGTTCCGATGCGTTGTTGATGCCTTCTAAGATGCTCTCTGGAAATATCGGAAGTTCCGATATTTTACATCGGAAGTTTCGAGTTCTGATTGTTTGCACATATCGGACATTCCGATGTTGATATCGGAAGTTCCGATATGCAGCTGAGTGGGTGTATAACGGCTAGTTTTTGCAAGAATCTATAAATACCCCACTCCTCTCTCATTTGAGGGTTACACACTCTATTGGACAGAACTCTAGCGCACCTTGAGCCCTTCCTAGTCTACTTTTGAGCCCTCCTCTTTGATCTTAGGGATCATCCAAGGAGTGAGGACTAGAAAAGAGATTTGGAGCTAAGAGTGAAAAGCAAGTGTCATTCATCTCGAGCTTAAGAGTGTTCCTCCAAGATCGTTCAATGGTGTATTTGTTTCTCTTGGAGGTTGAAGGACTCCTAGACGGCTAGGTGTTTCGATCGCGAGCTCCCAAGGATTGTGGGACGCCGTGAGAAGTTTGTGAAGGCCGGCTCCGCTCGAAAAGAAAGGAACTAATAGTGGAACCAAGCCTCAAGTGTGACCGAGGTTTGGGAGGAAAGGGTTGGAAAAGACCCGGCTCTTTGGAGCCTCTCAACGGAGACGAGGATTCCCTCAAGAACTAACTCCGGATCAAACCAAGCGCCTTTACCTTTCTTTACTTAAGCTTGTTTTCTTATTTAGTTGATATATCGTTCTTAGTTTGCATTCCAAGTTCATTACACTCAGTTAATAATTGTCCGTGTCTAAAGACGATCGGAAATTCCCAACAGGTATCGGAAGTTCCGAATATAACGGAACTTCCGATCCAAAACCGAAAGTTTCGACATTTTCCACGCGACAAATTTAGTTTAATTTTTAAACTACCTATTCACCCACCCCCTCTAGGCAACTTTCTCATCTTTTCAGGAATGGCCTTAACATCCTGTTCGCCAAAACCCAAAGGAATCATCACGATCCGAGGAGATGTACGGCAGTCTTACCAATGTGACAAGGAAAGCTGCGAGCTAGCCGAGACCTTGCAGGCTTTGGCCGACTTGCAAAGCTCAGATTAGCAGCCTCCGCCCCACAGGATGAAGATGTGCTAGTCAAGAAGTAAGCTACAACGAGAATCCAACCCACGAAGAGGTCAAGAAGATTGCACTGACCCGTCCAATCCGGCCAAAACGGCTCTGATTGGGACAGGGCTCAATCAAGAATAGGAAAGCGTGCTCGTCACCTTTCTCTGGGCAAACCAGGACATATTTGCCTGGAAACCATCGGATATGCCCGGTGTCCCGAGGGAGGTGATCGAGCATTCGCTAAATGTAAAAGAAAATGCAAAACCAATCAAGCAGCTGCTCCGGCGGTTTGCTCAAGACCGTCGTGACGCAATCAAAGAAGAAATCACTAAGCTCCTAGCTGCAGGCGTACGTGACCAACCGCTTCAATGAGGGCATCCCTGGCCCTGAAGAGCCGAGGGACGACCTCAAGCAAAGCCGCTGGCCGACGGCAAAGCTGGTGTCGCTCGTGACGGCCGCAGCCTCCATGGCCACTTCGATGGCCCTCCATGTCACCTCAAGAGGCAACCCCACGTACCAAGGAAGGTGCTCCATCGCAAGCCACGAAAGGGAGAGAGGCAGAAGAAGAAACGGGAAGCGGAGGATGATGAAAATAACGATCGCGCATCTCCCTTTATAGCGGCGGGCTTGGAAGCCGAAGAGTTCTTAATTAACTATAGAACTGGGTAGACGAAGTGCCACCGCCAACCACAAATCCGCTTATCGCCAACACTAAGCGTAAAAAATGCCCCGGTGATGTTAAAATTCTCCCTTACTTACCAACATTATTTTTGCCTTACGACCTAGTTGCTTCTCAAACTAGGCAATAAGCCGGGGGCTACACTTAATAATTGCGCGTTTGCAAGCGCCTGTGTCCCTTTGTTATTACTACAACATTACTTTTGCCTTACGGCCTAGTTGCTCCTCAACTAGGCAAGAAGTCGGGGCTACACTTAATAAGTGCGAAGGCTTGCACGCCGCATAACACTTAATAAGTGTACACTCACTCGCCACGATCCGGCCGAGTTATTTCCTCTTGTCTCCGCTAGCCTGAAGGCGCACTCAGGAGCCGAACCACTCGGAAGGCACACTCGAGAGCCACGCCATGGAAGGCGCACTCGGGAGCCACCCCAGTCGGGAAGCGCTCTCGGGGACCGAACCAGTCGAACAGATCACTGGGACATCTTCCTAGTCGGGCTAAGCACTCGGCGACCATCTCCTGAGAGGGCAAAACACTAAGCAAGACCTTTCTTACACTTACAGCCAGATACATCCTTGACCTCCTACAAAAGGGTGAGAGCCTGCGCATCATCCATGGTGCAAGCAAATCCCTCTTGACGGCCTCAAGCTCCACTCGGGGGTATAGCGACTTCACGATCGCAAGCGCTGATCGAGCCTGTGGTCGCTTTCTCCGCACGCAGGGCCTTGAGCCTCTCGCCGCCGCTCGCAGACGTTGGAGGGCCTCGGTGCCGCTGCACAGGTCGCGAGGATGCAGGAAGGACAGCACGGACTCAGAAGCTTGCTGAAAGGCAGAGCGATAGGCATTAGTGCGCTGCACTCTCTCCTCGAGATCGCCAACCACGACGCACCCTCCTATGATATTCTGCAAGCAAAAGGGGTCACCAGCCTATAACATCTCGCAAGCCACCAAGACAGAAAGCGAAGACGGACTCATACCATCCAACTCTCCCGATAGCTTGTCTTGTTCGGCCTTGGCCTTGAGCTCACGACCCGTCGCAGCTTGGACCTCCTCCGACAGCCTTCTCTCGCCACTTTGGCTTGGGCCTCGTGGATCCTCCGCTGCCTCTGAGTCTCGCCTCCAAAGCTCAGAGCTCCTCGCCTGCAGGCCTTGCGCCGCTTCTTCCAAAGCGGAGAGTTGGTCCCGGCCTGCGTAAGGGCCGCGCCTCTGGCCGAGGAAGAGGGGCAAAGTCGGCGTAGAAAAGGAAGAAACCAGATTACCAAATGCCCAAGACAAGCATACCTTGAGTATACTGCACACGCCCAGCCTGTATAAGGACTACACTCACCTTAGAGCGCCCGCGCCTCCTGGTCACGCTCGGCCCGAACTCGCTGCAGCTCGCCCTCATGCTCCTTCCGAACCTGGGACAGCTCGTCCGCATCCTCCTTACTTAGAGCGATTGAGGGAATGACACGCCGCAGAAAGTCACTTTTCTGCTTTAGGCGGTCTCCAGTGGACCGTGGCAACGAAGAGTGAAGAAGCAAAGATAAAGAAGTAAAAAGGTAAGGGGAGATCGGAGGCCTACTTGGGATCAATCGAGCACTGAAGTAACGTGCTCCTCGGAGCTCCTTTGCCTCTTGCTCCTCCCTCGGCGCCGCCAAACGATCCCACTCATCCTCATCGCTGTCCCAGAGCCGAAAGTACAAGGTTAGGTGTGCCTCGCATAGTTGAGCGATGAATCTCCTGCACATGAGGGGAAGGAGACTCGACGTTACTGCTTCGCACCAGGACTAGCCGGTGCAACAAAGTTTGCGTGAGCGTATGCATAGCAGGATCGCCTGGGAGTAGCTTCAAGATTCTTGGGAGCAAATGAGCTCTGAGAAGGTTCCTCGGCCCGACTGTGGAATCCTCGAGCTTAGGCTCGAGAAGTCCCACCAAGCAGCACGGCAGTGTGCCAAAGACCGAAATAGCTCCTGGCTGCCTCCTCGAGCACCCACACACGGAAAGACTCCCTCGCCGACTAGGGATAGCCTAGAGAACAGATCCTCAAGGGGACCCAATCGGTGTGCCAACAGTGGACGCCTGGCCGATGGGTTCCCCGACAAAACCGGAGATATCAAAACACCGAGCCACGTAAAAGGGACAGGGGGGGATAGAGTGGAGAGTTACTCGCTAGAGCCTCCTCATCCTCATCCCGGCCCTCCTCGGTAGCCGATGACTATCTGGAGGGCCCGACCAAGTGGTCGGTCCTTTGGTAGTGAGAACGAGCCGCACCTGGGGACTACGCGAAGGCTCTCTGGATGATTGGACCACCACGCGGCATGATGGGAGGAATTTTGGGGCTCAGTGGGCTCTGCAGCGCCCCTTGCTCCTTCCAAGCACTCACGCAATCGGCACATCATCGTGCTAAGCCATGAGGGAGGCGGAAGGCCTCACAGACACTCCGAGGCCGCCTCTTTCTCTTTCTTCGCGCGGCCGCACTGTAATAGTCGGAGCCGACCGCTTTGAGCCTCGTCACGAAGGTATGGGCACCACCTGAGAGGGCAGCCCTCCGAGGGCTGGAGGACCCTCCGGATGCAGCACGTCCCCAAGCCCGCCCCGAGCTCACGGGGAGGCTCCTTATTGACGCCCTCCTTTGGCTAGTCTTTTGGGTCCTTAGGGTACACGGGCACCGGGGAAGGCTGAAAGTAAGCTTTTGGCCCTACCAAGAAAGAAACCAGCCGGCCAAAGCGATGGCTGCAAAAAGCACAATCAAGAATTACCGACGAGGAGGGATGAACGACACCAGAAGACTTTGGACACCGCCGCAGGACATCATGGTGCCAGGAGCGAAGAAATCATTCGTGCAATCATCAAGCATGCTCTCTCGGGATCTTCTCGAAGACTCCCGAGTTGGGTCCACCTCCTCAATACTCATACCCCAAAGTTGACCTCGGATCCTTGAGCGGTTGGACACGGAACTGCCAGCGGCAAGTAGCGATTCTCGACTCCCATGCACTCATCGATCTTCAGCCACCGGATGAGGGCCGTGAGCTCTCGACTTCACGCCATCGGAGGTGGGGACGTTTGGTCCAAGAAACTAAGACGCTGGTCCTCGCCCGAGAAAACGAAGACTGGGCTCAAGATTGGAATAGTAAAAACATTCTTAATGCCAGCCTTGTTGGAAGACCGAAAAGGGATGGCAAAGTAGGATCTCTTCAGCCCATCCCGGAGATGAAGGCCCGCACCCCCGACCAATTTGGGGGCTTTATTTGGAAATGGCTTAAGAAGAAAGAGATGGCAAAAGAGACTGAAATGAGGGCGGATACCTGTAGGCTTCACAAAGTTGGATGAAGACAAAGAATCAAGAATGCAATTGGGGTTAAGGTGAGTTAGCTCAATCCCATAATAATGGTGAAGGAGACAACGGAAGAAAGGGCCAGAAGGTAGGCCAAACCCACGCCAGAAGAAGGATTCAAAGACAACAACCTCCTCCGGACGGGGGTGGGAAAAGATTCACCCGCCACCGGACGAGCCCCGATCATCACCAATGGCGGAAGGACTCCTGGAGACCATCGCCTCAAGGCGCGCTCATGTTACCAGAAGTGTAGCCCATTCCCGAGGCGCGGCGGTGTATCGATGCAGATAAAGAAAGACGCCATTCCCAGTATCGGCAGAGAAAGCAAGCAAAATCTAAAAAGGAAGGGTGGCGCCTAAAAAACAAGAGATGGGAACCACTCTCCAAATAGGGCTCATTAAATATGCAGCACGCTGTTAGGGCTACGCCTCAAGTCAGGAAGGGGACACCTATTTTCCCGCGAAAAGAATAAAGGCATCCAAGGAGAAGCTTTCGCTTGGGTTTGATCAAGAGTTCGGGCCCGACTGTGACGAAATCTCCGAGTAACACTCGCCAGGCCACGCAAGGGTGAAGTGCAACCAGACCTAACTCGCAACGAGTGCAAAGCCACGCCCAATGTCCTAATATGGACATGATTAAGGTGCGCCCAAGTCCGGGCTGATCACTGGTCACTATTGGATGCGACCCAGTGCGCCCAAGTCGAAGGATCACTAGCGCCCTATTGACGCGACCGAATGTGCCCCAAGCTCGGGCCGATCACCGGCCCTATTGGATGCGCGATCTAGGTGTGCCCTAAGTGGGTCTAACACGACATCTCTGATCGGATGCGACCCAGGTGCGCCCCAAGTCGGGCTGATCACCAGCCTCTTGGATGCGACCCGTGATGAGCCCCAAGTCGGGCTGATCACCAGCGTCCTATTGGATGCGATCCCGGTGCACCCCAAGTCGGGCTGATCACCGGGCCGTTCTATTGGATGCACCTCAAAGTGCGTCTAAGTCGGCCGAACACCGGCGTCCTATTGTATGCAACCAGTGTGTCCCAAGTCAAAGCTAATCACCGGCGTCTATTGGATGCGACTCAGTGTGCCCTAAGCCGAGCCGATCACCGACGCCCTCATGGACATCAACCAGGCGCCCTGTCGGGACCCGAATTTGTAGGGTCCGGGACCGTGCAGGTATTCAGCACTAGTCCAGGATCACGCTTAGTGCACACAGCCTCAACATCAGTAAATACCACAATCATACACATCGATAGTAGTAAAGTACTTTAATTAAAATAATCAAACTGGTTGGTCGACCTTATGGTCAAGTTACAAAAGTACGCCACACAGGGCGAAAACTTATTAAAGGAAATAAATTGCAACGGAATAAAAGCATCAACGTGGTGCCATCCAAAGATTATCGTGTAGGCAACCGACTCTCGCTTCCCTAGTTAAACGGTTCCTCCCGTATTCTTCCTCCAAAGGCCGGGCGCCGCTTCTTCTTGGTGGTGTTTGTATTGTTGCAAGGGGTGAGTACTTGGTACTCAGCAAGTCATGCACAGAATGCAAACTAATATTCTACATGCATGGCTTAGTCCAAAGGATAGGGTAATAGGTACATTTGCAGTAAAACAACATTTAACAAGTAGCATAAGTAGATTCAAAAGGCGTGAAAAGTAAAGATAATGACAATAACTTTTCCAGGAGTTAAATAAACATTTCTCCCCTTTCCTAATCCACATTTCCATCAACGTCATCAGTAATCCCAACCAAACTTTTCAAGTCCCAGTAGTTTTCATGAAAGTCTAACCTTGGCTGTAATCCTCGGCGGTGTCATACCGTGGACTCGGTTATTCGAATAGGTTGTACACTCAAGCAGAGGTTATGCACTTTACCCACAAGATACGAGTACCAAACACCACTGAGGTGAGTGATCATAACAAAGCCATTCGGAGACCGCAAACCAAACAAGTGAACCTCTCCGGTTTTCGCTATACACCATCCCTTCCTTAACGGAGGTGAAGTATGGGACCGACATCTTGTTGGGCCGGGTACCATGCCGTGGCCTTGGTACGCTCCTTTCCAGAAAGCTACACAAAAGGTGTAGTTGACACCGAGGTTTCACATGCAAGTCATTAGTGACTTACTCAACTAGGTCCATCCCATTACAGACGTATATGTGGTTGCACGTTTGACTCAGGATCAAGAGGCTTGCAAGGGTTAAGTCCTTAGGACAACCAGGGCAAGACTACCCGAAGAACCAAACAACATTCCGGTGCACACTCATGGCCCACCATATCATTTCTTGCCACTTGCCCAATCTAAATCTATTTATCAAACCTGCAGTTGATTACCATGCACCATGTGCCATCAACTTAATCACAACACATGGTACTTCTCAAAAGCAGGTTCAATATCCTCGTTAAGTTAATATTAACATTTGATTGTCCAGAAATCATGTCATGAGCCACAAGTAGAGTGGTGTCTAACTCATCCAACTACAACCGGACTAAATACCTAATGTTGGCAATTAATAATGTCCAACTAAAATATTCCCGTACAACTAGGGTGTCAAGGGTTCTATGGCACATAATTAAGTAACCAAGGTGTCATCTTGCAATTTGGCATTTATCTAATTCTCATAAATAATTGAAACAATTTCTAATTAAGTGTAGCCTTAATTTAAATTGAATTTATCTCAAAAATGGATCAAAATGGTCAAAGCATAACTTGCCTTCCAAAAGTACTTGTTCTTGGTCTTTGTCTTTGGCTCACACAGGCCAAAACTTCACCTTGAGAAGCCTTTGGGCACTTCAACGTCATACTTGTAGCGTGAAAATAGAAATAACATAAATAAACTATAGGCAAAAAGTGTCCAAAAATTCAAATACACTTCCATAAAACGAGAGAAGTACATTTTTAGAAATTTTTAGAAATTTGAAAGCGTCCAAATGTCAGTTAAAGCATAAAGTTACACTCATTTAAAGTTTGAAAAATCATTTAAATAAATATAGACAGAGAAAACTCATGTCCAAAATTAAATAAAATGTACCATTATGTAGAGCTTAATTTTATAAAAATTTAGAAATTAGAATCACCCAAATGGAGTTAAAATCACAAGAAGTTATAAGCGTTTTGTCGGGACTCCGAATTTGCAAATCAGGACCCTATGTGTATTCGGCACTAGTCGAGGAACACGCTAGTGCACACTGAGTCTTAACATCGGTAAATATCACAATCATGCCACTCGATACTAATAAAGTACTTTATTTAAATAGTCAAAGCGGTTACCTCGACCTTGTAATTGAGTTACAAATATGTAATGCCTCGCGAGCGAAACTTATTAAGAGATATAGTAGCGTGAAGAAATCAAATAACCCGTGGCGCCATCCAGTATACCATAGGCAACCTTGGCCAGTGGGCTCTCGCTTCCCTAAGTAAGCGGTTCCTCTTGGAGCTCCTCACTCCCAAGGCGGTGTAGTCTCCTCTTCAGCCAGTGTTGTATTGTGGCAAGGGTGAGTACTTGGTACTCGGCAAGTCGTACACTGAAGTGCGAGGCTAATATACTATATGCATGGCTTGGTACCAAAGGAATAGCTCGAGAGTATATTTGCGATGCTTGACATTTGACAAGTAACGCATAAGTGAAAGATTCAGCGAGTAGAAACAAATTATAAGCATAGGTAACTTTTCAGGGAGTTTAATAAACATCTTTCCCATCCTAATCCACATTTCCATCAACATCATTTATTAATCCAACCCAACCTTTCAAATCCAAGAGTTATTTTTGAAAAAATCTAACCCTTAGTGTAATTCTAGAGCGATGTCCAATAATCGCGGACACCGGCTGTCGAATAGATTCTACACTCTGCGAAGGTTAAGTGCACTTTACCCACAAAGATACAATCAAACACCACAAAAGGCGAGGTTCAGTAACAAAGCCTTTGGAAGCTTCTAACAATACAAGTGTGTCCCTCCTGATTTGTGCACACTAACCCTTCCCCCGCTTAGCTAAAGGCGAAGTTTGAGGCCAATCAACTGCGGATTAGATGGAGTCCTGGCCTCGGCCACAGTCACGCTCCCCCAGATACAACTTGCTACACAAAAGGTGTGGTTGACTCCTCTGAGGTCACACAGATTCGTTATTAGCAACTTAGTCAACTGAAATCGTAGTCCCATTACCGAGACATGTGGTTGCCGCGTTAGACCCAGTTCAAAGGCTTTCTGCGAGGTTAAGTCCATAGGGTGACCAGTGGCAGAACTACCAGAAAGAACCAAATCAGCATCCCCAATGCCATTGAATCGGCCCTTTGACGATTATTCTTGCCACATGCCCAGAATCCGAAAAACTATTTATCAAGCGAGTTGATTACGCCATGCACCCGCGTGCCATCAACATCACATGATACCTTTCCGGCAGGTGTCAATATATCATTAAGTCAATATTAAACATTTGTTTTGTCCAAAAATCATGTCATGAGCA